>OZ026619.1:32564414-33164414 GCA_964020975.1 Hermodice carunculata | reverse complement strand
GACCATTCATTAATGGTCTACAGGTGCCTCATATTCCAAAACAGGTCGTACAGACGATACGTAAATACTTCCCAAGGTTGTCTATGGTAAAATATGCTAACATTTACTTTACTAGCCAAATCTACGTGTTGCTTTATTGCACGCTGATTTGGTGTGGTGGCCACAGCTCATATTTTACTCGAAAGTACTACACCAAGATGCTTATGTTCTGTAACTCTTTTGACATTCTCACATACACTAAAAAGCTGTTGAAACAGTTTGTTTAAAAAGAAATAATCACCTTTTCAGTTTTTGTTGTATTAGACATATCAAAACTTGATTTGATATATGACATTTAAAATGTTTTTCACAAATCTAGATCGATGTTTACTTCAGTAGCTCCTAAAGATGCAATTATAGTCAGATATGAAATCTTTACGCACGCACGCACACACACACACACACACACACACACACACACACACACACACACACACACACACACATATACGGGTATGTAAATTAGCCTCAACACTTCTCAGTTTCGCAGCCTTGTAAAGCACCATTTACCTAAAAAAGTTATTAGTGTGTATCTTGTTAACATTATAACAAAAAACAAA
This sequence comes from Hermodice carunculata, assembly GCA_964020975.1. Classification (NCBI taxonomy): domain Eukaryota; kingdom Metazoa; phylum Annelida; class Polychaeta; order Eunicida; family Amphinomidae; genus Hermodice; species Hermodice carunculata. The sequence continues at coordinate 33,163,815 of OZ026619.1, read as the reverse complement.
ACATCCCCCAAAAAACATCACACAAAAAAAAACCAAACAAAAACCCAACAGCCCAATAATAATAATAATGATGATGATGATGATGATGATGATGATGATGATGATGATGATGATGATGATAATAATACAGATGTGCTTTTTTATGATTGTATACATTGGCAGAATTAACCACACATACACATTAAGATGTTTTCGCATTTTTCAGGGTTAGGAGAAAAATTGTGTACGTTTTATCTCGTTGCACAAATAATATATTTCTATTCACCCCAAGCTTATCTCTGTCAATTTTAACACGACTCATTCAAAAAAGTTCAAACACATTTTCAATTAATTTAAAGTTTTATTGTAAAAAGTATGGCACATTTTAGTATAAAGCTGCCTAGATTTCCCCTCGTATCCTCTCCAGGCTCCCTCATTACTTGAAAAGTGGTGCATGTTTATGTGGCTTTGTACGTACGTATGTATGTATGTATGTATGTATGTATGTATGTATGTATGTATATATGTATGTATTGACTAGCTCATATATGTCATTTGAAATCACTTTCGAATACACCCATTGTGTTATCCTGTGAGGACAACTCTATGGCTACAATAATGAGGGAAAAAAAGGTCTTCAGTGTTTGATCCATTGTTGCAAAAGTTACTGTGATGTAGTCTGTTAATATGAAATAAGATTCCATGGTAACATGTTTTATATCATCTTATTCCAAAATAGAATCTGCTGAATTCATATTTTAGAACTAGTCATTCATTTGGGTGTGTAATTTGTACTACCTGGGACATCAATATATATTGAAAGAAAAAAAAAACCCATGGTCCCATACTCACGTTTCATTGGAATTTGCTTATTACTTATGATCAGAAAATTGAGCCTGCACTGATCAGTTTGCTCCATTAACAAGTTAATTGAGCATTAGAAAAGTGTACCTGTGACAGCTAATCATATAGCCTTAAAAACTCATATTTTATTAAACTGTTGCTGCTGGAAATTCCTAGAATGTATAGAGAGTCAACTCAGTTATTCTGGCTTTTGGTCCAACGTATAGGGTATCAAAATTGCAGTGAGATGTATATCACCGGCAATTAGAAAAATCAAAACACTCAAGATTTTTCCTCTTATGTCCATGTAAGTGAATGGGGACTTGAATTGGTGTCAACCGCAGCCTCATTCTGGTTTCTGTCACCAGAGGTCAGTAGTGTTCCAACTATGGCAGGGACTTTTGAATAGGGTGTATGGATCAATGTGAAATTATATAATTCTTTGGCATATTTGTAGGTAAAGAAAAACAATCAGACGTAATATGACAACACACCCTAAATAAAAGTAAGTTGGGGTGTCGATCAAGAAGAATTAGGTGTGTTCCTGATGGGTCACAGGATGCAAGAATCGATGCGCAGGTTCCGCTCAGATTCAATCCGAAGCAACAATGGACTGCTCGGCAGAAGGCCTGACACTCCGTACCAAATAACTGGTGGCGATAGTCGCATGAGTTTTCGTTGTGCTGTTGCCCGCACTGAAGCAGGACTTGATCATCTTAGGAAGGAAGGTACGTTTGTGTCAAGTTTGCCAGATTTGTGTGCTTCCTCCCCGCTGAGTGATTCAGGTATATCTTGTCAGTCTCACTTTGGAAGATCCCGACATAAATGGGACACGGGTTATCAACCGAGCTTCATAGATCCACGTAATCATTCCCGGGCTTCTGTGCCGCCGACACTGGCTGATCTGGGAGAAAGTGGAACTTTTATTGGAAGTTTACCTGATATTTGTGTGACATCGACGTCAGAAAAGTCAAAAGACACTGAAGCGGAATCTATTACGATTCCACGGTTAAAGTCGCATTTACATGTAGAAGAAACTTCACTTTCCAGATCTCTGCCTTTGGAGGAATCCACGTCATACGGTCTCCATTTCCAGCAAATGGATGATCACACTCACGAGTCAAAAACAATTGACGTCATCATGCAGGATTCAGACGAGCAAAATAGTGATGTTGAAGAAGACATTTTCGGTTTTATGGACGACGACCTGGACTCTTCAAATTCTAGCGTGGACATAAAACATCTAAATCTCAGTCCAAAAATGAATCACAAGGCGGACACTCGGGAAAGGACTTTGTCAAAATCAATGGATTGCTTATCAAATGATTTTCAAAGTCCATGTGATAAAGTATTTGTTTCTGGAGCAAAATCACTTGGAGATTTGCTCCGTAATGCCGAGATAAAAGCTCGGGAATACGAGAATTGTTTCTAACATTTATGTAAGCTAAAAACCAACAACAGCTAGATGACACAATACCTGCAGTCAATTTAACATCTAGGCGCATATCATATTAGTATGGCCAATGAAGGTCTCCAGGAACTTGCGTTCTAATTTAACTGCATATGCCTGGTTGGTGGCGAATCTACTAGCTGTTCAGCAGTGTACCAGGGTACTTCGAGTACATGTACATAGTTACTCGATGTTCGACAGCGTAACGTAAAGCACATCCCTGACCAGATGTTCCGCAGTGTTGCGTAAGCAAATCCGTTACCAGCTTTGTAGCAATATGTATGCAGGTTTACTGCTGTGCGGCAGTAGGCCTACTTAGAATCACGTCCATTGCTGAATAAACAACTTGCACGAAGAACATTCTTCACGATGAATTATGTTCACCAACATGTCACAATTGTAGGCACATAAGTGGCTAGATATAAAAGTTGGCATTGTAAATGAAGCACAGCCTTTATTCCGGTAAAAACATGCAAGTTACTGGAGCACACCCGTCGCTGGATACTTTTTAAGCAAGATACGCAGGTACATGTGTTACGGGATGCCCAGCAGGTATGGTGTATCCCGTGTGTATAAATTGGGTCTCGCAGTTTTAAACATGCTATTGGCACCAACAGTATGTGGTCCACGTGAGCATTAAAAATCCTGTGGAACTAAATGCTGATTTACCAACTTAAATCCGTCCTCCAACAAAATGACAAGAAACGTACAAGCGTTATAAATCTGTTTCTCTTTTCTCACTATTAATTATATAGACGACTAGTTGACAGCTTTCCTGGACGGAAGGCTGATGTTATGTGAATCCACGTAGGCCCAAAGATAAAACATCAGCATGTATATCAGGTGAAACGTACTCAACAGTCACCTTAGGCTGAATGAGAGTGGTTGAGCAGATGCATGCTCTCGTATAAAGCAATGCTTTGGATATATAAAATAAAGTTACATGTGTTTGTGTGCCTGATCTTTTCTCCCTGTTCCTGCTTCCGTTTAGAATGTCTCGATAGAATTTAGAAAGAGAGGAGTTATCAGTTGAGACACAGGGATTTGCATCAGAAAAATAAAAGTGTGTCAATATCAATTAACGTTGTTTGTCTTGCTCTCTGATCGAGGGCGCCGGACTGAGGGCGCGAGTCACTTTAGTGACGAGAAAGGGACAAACGACATATGCCGCCTCCGCGCATTTTTTCCCGATTAAATCGCTTTTGTCCGCTGCATACATATAATCTTTGCCTCCAGTTGTTCCTAAGAACCTACTTCGTCGATCGCAACGCAACAATCGCTCCACTAGCAACAACGTACCGTTTTTTTCACCTTTATTCTCAACTCTTCAAATAAGTCAGTCTTCATTGTACGGAAATGACCTTTGACCGACCCCAAACGGCACTTCGAGGATTACTGGCCTCTCATTGGCCAGGCTATCCCCAGTAAATTAAATTAATATATTGTTCAGTCAAGACATTCATGTTTTACTTATATGTCAAACTGCTTTAATAAAATCTCAAAAATTTTTCTGTAAAATGCTTTATGAGCGGAGATGTGTTGCATTATTTTCTGAATAGTTTTGTTGTAATTCCAAACACAAGTCTGTGACGTCACGCAAAGTGAAACTTCGCGGTATTTTTAACCTGACGACAGGGAAGTCGAATGGATGCAGAAGTAGCACCACTATGGGTAGAGAATATGCTACAAACTGGTTAGTAGGCCTATTTACTCAATGTCAACGAATGATTAGAAACCACTGTGGAAAGAAAACTACAATATCATACATTGATCTTTCAAAGAAAATAAATATGAATAAATTGAACAGAAATTGGGGAATGCTGTATTGTGCACTGTCAATCAAGATGTTGGGAGCTATAACTTATAAGCTGCGATTTACTGTAGCATTAGCACTTTCATTCTTTAATCAATCATCAAGGCATCCAAAAATATTTTTTAAAAAACACTGCACACTTAACAAGTACAGTAATTCAACATTGCCAGGCCTTTTCCCACCAATATGACAATTATCATGATCGATTCTGCAATGGACCTTTAAATTACTCACCTCTGTTGACACCATTTTGCCGACAATAGCTTGGCCAATGAGAGGCCAGTAATCCTCGAAGTGCCGTTTGGGGTCGGTCAAAGGTCATTTCCGTACAATGAAGACTGACTTATTTGCAGAGTTGAGAATAAAGGTGAAAAAAACGGTACGTTGTTGCTAGTGGAGCGATTGTTGCGTTGCAATCGACGAAGTAGGTTCTTAGGAACAACTGGAGGCAAAGATTATATGTATGCAGCGGACAAAAGCGATTTAATCGGGAAAAAATGCGCGGAGGCGGCATATGTCGTTTGTCCCCTTCTCGTCACTAAAGTGACTCGCGCCCTCAGTCCGGCGCCCTCGATCAGAGAGCAAGACAAACAACGATAATTGATATTGACACACTTTTATTTTTCTGATGCAAATCCCTGTGAGTTAAGACCCATCAAGGCATGCTGCAGGGTTAGCTTTACTGCGTGTCAGTGATTCATTCACTGTACTGAAAGTCTCCAATGAAACAAAAATATACTACGTGAAATGTAATACTATAGATGTTTCAGGAGAGCAATGTGCTAGTTTATTGTTACATAGTTTCCCCAGAAAAAATTGGATAGGAAAACGTACGGAAGGCATGTCCTTGGCAAGGGGTCTGCAGCCTACTCCCATAAACTTTTTGATTAGATGCACTAGAATTAATTCTAAAGCACCTCTGGAAGCTCTGGAGAGCAAATTATGCGACGATTTTAGGGTAGAGCTGAACCCCAAAAAATCAGGGTACAGAGTTTTACTTATTTTACCCTCTGGCATAAACCATGTGTTAGAAATATAAGCCTAAGAGTATTACACCTGACAACATCGCTAGCTGACTGTTGTTGCAAAAAGGGTTACCTCTTGAGTTAAAAATCATTTAGGCCTTCAGTGAGCTCAGACTGTTAAAATGAACAGGCAATATTATAAATGTAGTGCTTTGTGGATGGTCGTGACTTTATTTCCAGTTTGGTCACGTATCACTTGCCTTGGAGAATTCGGTAGACCGGTAAATGTAAACACGCCATTAAATGTGAATTTACATTTAACGTTAGGTGTCATACTGTTAAAGACAGGTAAGACACCAAAAATAAATCCCACTTTAGTCAATCCTAGCTCAAAATGTATTTGCGTTAGGATACCATATCATATATGTGTGTGATCGTCATACTCCAAAGAGTTTATACGTTCCGTATTTGGGTGTGTGTGATGTTAATTGTTGAATAAACAATCGAAAGTTCACCGCAAAGCATCCACCCCATAAATGTCGATACAAGTCACTAATTATTTGTGAAAAAATCATAATTACACTTGCATCTTAATCCTGACATATTGGCAAAAAAAAAAAAAAAAAAAAACAAAAAAAACAAAACAAAAAAAAAAACAAAAAAAAAAAAAACCGATCCTGCGATAATTTATGTTTGGTTTCATTTTTCTGTTATCCATCCTGAAAGTTTGACATTTCAATCTTCCCTTTGATTTTCAGGTTGTTCATCTTCTTCATTTTATAGAAAAAGAACGAAGCAAAATTTAGAAAATCGCTGAATTGTTTTTGCAGTTCAGACATTAGAGAATCAAAAGCCGTTAACCGGATTACATTTCGTCCTGCCGTTTTCTTGAAATAACCATTCTTAGGTGAGGTTCTCGTCCTATTATCCTTTTTAAGAAAACAAGCTTCAAAGGCTTTGGATGTTGATCATTTGCCTCTGAAACAATACCATTTGCTCAAGTTGAGTTGTTATTTGTACAAAACGTCCCTTAACATTTGGGGAGGCTGTCAATCAATTCTTGGCCAACCACATGAATAAAAGAGCCTTTGAAGTACGGAAAACATTTTTCAGCGTTCTGTCAAACAGCGACAGTCTGGTTTCAAAGTGTGACGTCATGGAGGCGGCCCTTCGGGCCCCGTGACCTCAGGTCTGGCAACGAAAGTTGTGTTACCTTGCTTCGGTGGGGCGGCCTAGGCCGCTCGTGGTCAGTGTACGGATGGCAGGTTTGCTCTTCCGCCCCCTACCTCTTCATCCCGTTTATAGGGATAGTATTTTATTGTATTTACTCCTATCTGTAACTTTGTGTAGTTAGCTTGTTAGGCTTGTGTGTACAATTTACTTAGTTAGCTTGTCATCATTTTCTAGTTATTTTCTCAATGAGTTTCATTCTCTTTCCAACCTGAGTTTTGTAATGCTATTTTGTGTGTTTTCTCTGCTGTTCACGTTTATGTTTATTTCGATGCATTTATTTGTACTTTTATTTCCTCATCCCTGGGTTTCGATAAAGTAGTATTGTGTAGGCCTACGTGGGTACTGTTGATTAAAGTGCCAGTTTTTTCCCCCGCCTGTCTTTGGTGTGCATGACCACTGGGGTAATACATCGCGGCACGGCCTTTGAAGGGACATCGTCTGACGATTCCCGCTTCTCTTGAATATTTAAAGTCTCCCTTCATTAGAACGCAAAACAAGCAAGAAAACTATAAAGTAAACCACTAAGGCAATGATATGTTAGCATGTTTGCATCTTTTCCCTGCCCACAAACATCTTTCGGCATGCCGCCTTGTTTCGCGTTGCCGCCCTGATACCATTCTCCTTTTGCCTTGGGCTGTTGCTACCTACAACCACGTGACAGGCTGTTAAGTATGACTGACGGGTGGCATTGTTCCGTTTGGAGGCCGAAAACCAAAAGAATGACTCATGGACGTTCGTATGTCCACATGCCTGTGTGGTTTTTGGCGTTTTTCTCATATTTCTACTTTAGTTAATAGCTTGAAATTTGTACAAGTAATAGGGAGGGCATCCATCTTGTAAAAACCGTGAAGATCTCAAAATCGGCCATGCAAAGGTTTTTGGTATCTTACCTGTCCTGAAATATAAATATCACCCCTAACTTAAAATATATTGAATGTAAACAGATTCGAAAAACTGCACTTAAATGTAAACACAAAAAGAGTAACGTTAAATGTAAATACATGCTGTTAACTGTAAACAACACCCGTTTACTACACACACATATACATTGTATATTTATTCACACACACACACACACACACACATATGGAAGTTGTACTGTTCAATAATTCACAAAACCTTGAGTTTTGTGTACAAAACCCACGGTTTTGTAATACAAAACCCTGGGTTTTGTAATACAAAACCCTGGGTTTTGTAAGCAAAACCCAGAGTTTTGGTACAAAACCCAGGATCTTGTTCGTAAAACTGCGAGTTTTGTAGCAATACCCTGAGTTTTGCTTGCAAATCCCAGGGTTTTGTCACAAAACCCTGGGTTTTGTGCACTACCCAGGATAACAGAGCAAATATCAGAATTTTAAAATTTTGTTGAATAATAGACACAAAACCCAGGGTTTTGTAGACCAAACCGTGGGTTTTACTTGGAAAACCCAAGGTTTTGCCACAAAAACCAGGGATTTGCACACAAAACTCTGGGTTTTGTAACAAAACCCATGGTTTTGCTTTGTTATCCAATCACTTCACAAAACTCACGGTTTGGTTTCAAAACCGTGAGTTTTGTCCTGATAACCCTGGGTTTTGCCAATTATTTGCAAAACCCAGGGTTTTCTGACATCAGAAATCCCACGGTTTTGAATAATTTGCAAAACCATGGGATTCGTGACGTCACAAAACCCACGGTTTTGTATTTTACCGCCAAATTGGTCATATGGATATGCCTACCACTCACAACAGGGCTTGCTTTCTGAACTTGCTATAAATCAATATCATGCCAAGATGGCGGATCTCGGAAAATTTCCATCGATTCGAGACTTAAAATCTCCTGTATTTTATCACTGTGTGCACTTTATGAGCTCATATTTTAGGTACTACAAGAGAAAACATGTAAGATGTATAACGTGTATGTGTTTTTTAGAAATTTAATAGATTAAGACTGATTTTCAGTTTCTGGGACCGTGCGTCCGGCCCGGGCGACCCGGCTGAAGTTTTCGCAGCATAAGGCCTCTGATCTTCCGTGTCGTTAAAATCCACCGTACGTTGTGCTGCTGCCTGCAGTTATTATGCGACTGATGATTACAAAACGACTACCACATCACATCGTGGTTATAATTATCTCAACACGACTAATTCTTAAATTGTTACATGGTATTGAGGTCGGTATTCTTTAACTCCACCTTCATTCCACCATTCACGATTATGCATCTGTTTCTGTGTCAGCTCTGGTGAAAGATACTAAAGCTCTTTCCCGGGAGCTCTGCAACTGGAAGGGTGCAAACCCCGCCTGTAACGGCATGTCCCTGTGCCAGCCACTACCCCCATACAAACTACCTATTCCCACTACTGAGTTGTGTATAAGTTTTTTGTTGACAGGCACTGGAAATAACGCCAAGACAGCCTGGCACCTTTTCAAGAACTGTCGAATGGTTCAGTGTACACACGCACGTCCACGACTCCACCAATTGATAAATAAACAAAGACATCAAACCAAAAGCCAGTTAGACATTTTCTGGCATCGCAGTATTGTTCTTTAACCAGAATCAACAACTTCAACATTGAGAAATATCGAAGTCCAAAATTTCTACTTGATTTAATTAATTAATTAAATTTTTTTAAAAGATTTGACTGGTATCGATCCAGCCAACCCTTGACTGGCAGGCAAACACGCTTAGCATGTGGCCACATTAGCTTGTAGGGATGCAGTAAGTAAGGTTTTCATATTCGATGGTGGTAGGATCACGCAGCTTTGTTTACTCCTTCACATCTAGGTCACACCAGTCTTAGCCAAGATGACCGCAACCAATAACTGTTGAAGATTTCAGACAATAATGGTTGAAGAATGGGACCGAAAACGCTACTTCCACAAAAATTTCCAGGGCGCTATCATATATCGTGCGATAAATTAATTATTTGCAACGGATCGAATTTTTTACGCAAATTAAAGAGCTCGAGACTGTGCATTCAATAGTCCATGCAGTCACAGACACACCCCGATAATGAGTCTACACTTACTGTGAACATCCCCGGTATCAAAGTGTATTCATACTGAGCCAGCCAATCAGCATCCAGAAAAAATCCAATATGGCGGACACAAAGGCAACCTACGCATCTTTCATGCCCCAGTCTTTTATGTTTGTATATAATCCGTATTTTACCAAATGAAAGCATAAATTGTGAATGTCTGATGCTTTTTGAGAGTTGATATGTTCATTTCATCCAAAAAATATCCATAACGTCAGCCCATAGGCCCAATGAGAGGCAGCTCAAACATTCACGTTTAAAGGGTACCCCCTAAAAATTCCACTGTGTCCTACTTTCAAATTAGCTAAAATTGCTGGAGTCTTTCTTTGAAACCCTAATCCCTTAAAGATTTAGAGACCTAGATATCTATTGTGCCCATAAATAACATCCACTTTGCCGTCAGCCCTTTTGTTAGGTTGATGAGCAGGGGAGTCTGAGATGACCTCATTTTCCCATATTTCTAAAGAGGGGTGGTCACTTTCTGGGGACATACATCCCTCATAGATCTTGATATGGAATCACCAAGTATGGTATTTCTGTACTGAAGGACAAGTCTACTTTCATAAAATTGGAGTTAAAGGCCCTTTTGACCCACCCCTAAGGGGAGGCAACAAGAAATCCGACCTCACCCCAATTTCAACAGGGGACAGGCCCCCATCAGCGAAAATTAGCTAAAATCATAGGAAGACTGAAAGAAAATGGCTCAGAAATATTTTAAGACATGGACCACAAACACATGTAACATATACATAAGAGTCACTTGTGTGCGCTAACTCCAATTAAAGAAATTCGAGTTTAACCTACCCCCCTCCCCAACAGAAAATCTGGAAATTGAACTGTCCCTCATTTATTGGCTTCCAGGCATATCCCCCCTGGGTCCCATGGCCCAATGGTGCATATTTGTGGTCAGTAAGTACATCCAGATGTGTAACTGACTCCCCAGTCACAGTCACGTTTCCATCCTGAATGAAAATCACACTGCAGACAGGCTTCCATGGGTCAGATTTAGCCTTACCCTGTGTTGGGGCCCAACTTTTTTGCTGTAATCTTTACCTGTTAATGTCTGTAATCCTCAAAATTATATATCATCAACTCTGACCCTTAGATGAGAGCAATACAAGCAAAGAAATAATTGGTTTGCAGCAGAAATTAACAATAAAATATGTGATATAAAAGTTGAAGGGGGACGGTCACATGACCCAAATCGGGCAATCTGATTGGCTTACATGGGCAACTGGTTCTAAGTGTCATGGATACTAGTAAACAGATGCCATCGTGCTGATGGTTCTTCATGGGATTTATGTGAGTGTTTTGATAATTTAATTGAGAAAACATTGTTTTGCTGGGAACAAAGCATCATATTATAATTCATGACATACCAACAGAGAAAAACCACCAAAAAGGTGTTGTCAGGTAAATAACCTTACACAAGCAAAAAGAAAAAAGAAAAAAAAAAAGAAAAAGAAAGAAAAGATAAGAAAAGAAAAGAAACGAAAAGAAAAAAAAATCCTTGCATGTCTGTACATCTGTAGGTGTCCAAGCTTCCCTTGATTACACTATAACTCAATAAAACCAAGATATACCCCACCCCCATGCAAATACATTGGTTCCCTGCCTTGAGAGACCTTCTTCTTTGAAAGACCACATTTTCAATATACTTTGCTCTGTACTTTTCTTGTTATTTTTCCTCCTATGGGAGAGCACCTGTCTTGAGACACTACAATTGGTCATCCCTAGGGTTGGTCTTACAAGAGAGGTTTCAAATGTGTTTTATTTCAATTTAGCAGCAAGCGAAATATGATATATAGTGGCTTCCTGTACATCTCATTTCAGTGTTAAACTAAACAAATACTTCAGTGGTTGTAGTTCATCCGTTTGCCCACACAACATTAATCTCGTCACGCTTGAGACATTACCCTACTAGCATGTTAATTAATTGGCATACCATACTATTATCGGGCCCACATGCTTGTGTATGGTCACATGGGCACTCCCGATGCCAAACCGGGGCCCTGGTAAGAGCCCCTAAGACTAGATTGACCCAGAAACACGCATGTGTGCCTGACTGATGCGGCTCTTCGCGCCAGCGTGTGGATTATTTTGAACACTGGATTCACAACCTCTCGTCCTTTAACTAATACAATGTACATAGCTTATATTCTCATCGTGTCGCAAAGAGGTAGACTTTGCGCGTGGTTACCAATAATGATGTGATTGATCACAGTAACTGAGCCACTTTGTAGTTTGACGCTATTTTTAAGTTGAGTAGCCTAGCAAGGCCTACCAAGTAACAGCTGTCATGATTGGTTGGTTACAAAACCCTGGGATTCGTGATGTCACAAAACCCAGAGTTTTGCAATCTCACAAAACCCACGGTTTTGTTCTGTTATTTTAAAGTGTTTACAAAACCCATGATTTTGTGGCTAAACCGAGGGTTTTAGGAACAAATCTGTGGGATTTGTTAAAAAAATAACAAAACCGAGGGTTTTGTGATCAAAACTCGGAGTTTTGCTCTTAAACTGTGGGTTTTGTGCTCAAAACCCACAGTTTTGCTACAAAACCCACGGTTTCGGACCAAAACCCTGGGTTTTGTTCATGAAACCCATGGTTTTGTGCACAAAACCCAGGGTTTTGTCCAAAATGATATCAGAATTCAATAACTGATCAAAACCCAAGGTTTTGTAGCCAAACCCTGGGTTTTGCGAACGAAACCCAGGGTTTTGTGATAAAACCTATGGTTTTGTTAGCAAAACTCAGGGTTTTGTTACAAACCCAGGGTTTTGAAAAGCAAAACCCACGGTTTTGTGAACAAAACTCAGGGTTTTGTGAATTATTGAACAGTACAACTTCCATACACACACACACACACACACACACACACACACACACACACACAAACACACACAAACACACACATATATATATATATATAAATATATATATATATATATAAATAGAGAGAGAGAGAGAGAGAGAGAGAGAGAGAGAGAGAGATGAGTGTTTGTGTTTGCTGTGTGTGTGTGTGTATCTCTATTATTGTTATTTCCCCCTTTATACCAGAATTTTTACCATCCTTTTACGTGCGAGTGATCCGTCACAAGGCGCGAAAGGCTTGTGATGTCACAAACGCAACACCGCTGCTTCAAGGAAGTCTGTTTAGGTGCAATGTCTGCCTGTTGGTGTTTTGTGCCATTCATTATTATAGCTGTACGAAGTTGTAGTTGCCTTAGCATTTGGCCACGCCTCAAGTATGTACTTGCTTTCGGCAAATTAGTTATGCACATTAAGTTTATGTTAATTTACCATAATTGCTTTAATTCCTTGTGGATTCAGTACTAGTCTATCATGAATTTTTTTTGCCACATTTTGCACTCTGATGAGAGGGATTACGTTACAGATTTGCTATATTTGTTATGAATATTGGTACTATTTGTGTGCAGCTGTCCCGCGCTACAATAACCGCTATATTTCCGTTCATCTAAAGATCTACATGCTGTCTCCCATTTTGTATGCTCTGCTGGCTGGCTACCTTATTAACCTCCAGTGCAGTGTTTGCCGCCAAATAATAGGCTACTTGTAGTTTAAGTTTATTATTCAGTTTCATTCAGAAAATATTTTGATCTTGATGTTTTTTTTACTCATAATTTTGCCACTCGTGATCCTCTTGGCTGGTGATATTCTTTTAAATCCTGGACCTGAGAGCAACCTTTGCGATACTGCTATTTGTCATATTAGGCTCGTAGCTGAACCCAGAGCAAGATGCGGTGTATCCGTACTGATATTGCCCAAGAGCATGATATTATTGCTGTATCGGAGACGTTCTTGTCTCCAAACTCCCCAGATAGTCACCTTACGTTACCTGGCTGCCATCCTTTTATGCGCAGGGACCGTCCCGGCTGACTGGGGGTGGCTTGGGGCTATTTATTTCTGAACAATACCTTGTCGTTCGACGCCAAGATTTGGAAAGTCCTGTCACCGAATTATTATGGGCAGAGATCAAACTACACGACAATTCATTTCTATTGATAGTTATCTACAGGCCTCCTGACTCGCCTGTAGCATTTTGGACCAACCTACAAACCAACCTAGACTGTGTCAAAACAAAGGGCTTTAGCACCATCATTATAACAGGCGACCTTAACGCTGACTTTTCTACAGTACCTGGTAAAAAACTCGAACACTTTTGTACAACTAATTTTCTTGTCTCCTATGTCACAGGGCCTACCCGCATAACAAGTAATACGTCCAGTTGTGTCGATCAAATTATTTCAAACTGTCCTAACTTTATATGTAAACCTCGTGTCCTGCCACCGATTGCGAACTGCGATCACAGTGTCGTCTCTGCTTGTATTCTGTTTCGAAGGAAGAATGAACCTTCATACAAGAAATTTATTTGGGAATATAATAAGGCAGATTTTAATCATTTTCATACTTATTTGAGCCAAATCAATTGGGATAATTTTTTTTAATCAAATTATATAAATGAATGTTGTGCCTCTTGGACTGACGGTTTTTTTGCAAGCTGCCAAAAACATATATTCCTAATAAGGTAGTTACCATTCGACCTGATGACCTTCCTTGGTACACTTCGTCACTCCGTTGTGAAAAGCGTAAGGTCATGCGCGCATACAATCGAGCTAAAGATAATAATAATGGTCCGTGCAGCGCTGAGTTATGGGCTATGTATAATCAGCTTCGCAAACAGTACCAGGAGCATCTCCGTTAAGCCGAAGAGAAACATAACATTAAGTAACTCTCTTAAAAATTCCAAAAAGAAAAACAAGGCATGGCGGAGGACAGTTAAACATTTTCTAAAAAAAACCATCATCAGGCATTTCCCTCATTGATATGTAATGGGAAACACATATCTGACAGCGCTTTCAAAGCTGAACAATTTTTTCTCTTGAGCCAAAGTAATATAGGTTCACAACTTGCTCAAATTCCTGCACCCCCCGATCACCCTGTTTATGTTTTAGGCAATCTGAGAATTCATGATCACGAAGTTCTTGACATTTTAAAAAGCCTTGACACTTCCAAAGCAACTGGTCCTGACGGCGTAAGTAATAGACTTCTGCAAGAAGCAGCTCCCCAAATTCATTAACCTGTTGCGAAGTTATTCAATTTCTCCCTTAACCAAAGTCATTTTCCGTCTATCTGGAAAGAGGCACACGTTACACCCCTTCATAAGAAGGGCGACACCAACCTGTGCAACAATTACCGCTCTGTATCTCTTCTAAGTTGTACAGGGAAAGTATTAGAAAGAGTGGTGTTTAAACATGTATTTAACTTTTTTCGGGATAACATGATTATCTCTGCAAACCAGTCTGGCTCTATACCGCGTGACTCTACAGTCACTCGGCTACTTTCTTTATATCACGAATTATGCATAGCCATCGATGAAGAAAAAGAAGTAAGAGTTGTGTTTCTTGATATAAGCAAAGCTTTAGACAAAGTTTGGCATAGAAGTCTCCTACATAAATTAGAAAAAAAACGGCATCACAGAAAACCTTTTGGCATGGTTTGGCGACTATCTCAACGATCGCACACAACATGTAGTTCTTAATGGGCAGTCTTCCAGATGGGGTTCTATCATGGCTGGCGTGCCTCAAGGGTCCGTACTTGCCCCCTATTATTTTTAATTTACATCAATGACATAGTTTAAGTTGTAAACTTTAATGTCAAGCTATGCGCTGATGATACATCGCTTTATCTTTCTGTTGACGATCCAGTCCATGCAGCTGCTGCATTGAACAGTGATCTCGCCTCCTTAGATGAATGGTCCAAGGAGTGGATTGTCTCTTTTAATGCACTTAAGACTGATACTATGCTTATTTCTCTGAAGAAAAACACCCCTGATCACCCTCCTCTCACTTTCCAAGGCCACCAATTGGTGAACGTTCCTGAACATAAACACTTAGGGCTTACCTTAAGATCAGACCTGAAATTGAGTTCTCGCATTAAACAAATTGCACTTAAGGCTTCAACAGTCAAACATCATGAAATCTATTCAGTATCGTCTTGATCGTGAAACCTTGGAAATAACTTTAAAATTTTTTATCCGTCCTATTATGGAATATGGTGGCGTGGTCTGGGACGGCTGCACCCAATCAGATAAAGATCTTCTTGAAGACATTCAGCTGACTGCAGCCCGTATTGTGACAGGCGCTATGAGAACTTCCCCAAAGGCTGAGCTGTATAAAGAAACTGGCTGGGAGCCATTGTCAAAGAGGAGGGAAAGATCTAAATGCTTAATGATGTATAAAACAGTACACAAACTAACACCTGCTTATTTGTATGCTGCCCTTACCGAATGTTCCATCAGTAGATGGAAACCATCGTCCAAACACCAGAGGACGTTCTGATCCTAGGAGACATTTGGACGTACCATCTTTTAATTCCAGAACAGTCCTATTTGAGAAATCATTCTTTCCATCTGCAATTACTTTATGGAACTCACTCCCATTTGAAACTAGAAATTTACCAACTTTGTCACAATTTAAACAGAAAATTTCAAATCCAAAAACATGTTGTGTCGTTTATACAGTACTTTTGAACATCGGTAAGAGATACTTGTCCATTTTGCAGCGTATGGGCTGCAGTCAGCTGATTGAACATCTGTGTAAGATAGGCGTAATTGAATCTGCAAGTTGCACATGTGGCGCTACGACCGAAATCGCTTGGCACTATTTCTTAACTTGTCCATGATACATCATTGCTCGCGATGTCTTCCACACTTCTATCAGTTTGGTAGCACCATTTTCAATTATTACTCTTTTATATGGTCATGATAAATGTTCCCTACACCAAACATCCGTATTTTTTTTATCAGTACAAGAATATATTGAAAAAAACTAAACGCTTTCAAGGTGAAACAATAACGTAGATTATTATTGTTATTATTGTTATTATTATTATTATTATTATTATTATTATTATTATTATTATTATTATTATTATTATTATTATTATTATTACTATTTTGGTTATCACATTATAGCCCCTCTATCTGTGCTCTGTTTAGTCGTGTCTCTCTTCTGCCTGTTTCCTCCTTGCGCCTCTCGTCGAGCCCTCGGACGAGACAAGCGGCGTTAACCTGGAATGTATGTTACGTATGTCCTGTGCTCTTGTCTCTTCTTTGCAAGAAGGATTTGTATAGGGCTCTGTCCTCCTTCCTGATTGTTTTCTTTTGAGTAAAATATGTTTAAACCAACACCGCTGGCTGACAGGGAGGACTCCGACCATACTAGCGAGCCGTGGCTGTCAAGTATCACTTAGTTTAAACATATTTTATTCACCCTTTATCAACAGGATTAAAAATTCATGTAGAAAGATTTATTTTCTTCCTTGTAACATTTTAACAAAACTTAAGTGTGTTTAACCATTTTGACTCAATTGATGGGGGAAAAAATGGGTGGAAAACATGGAAAAAGACAGACCGATCTTGTCCCATACCCAGGACTAGGGCTGAACAGTTTAAAACAAGTTGAGTTAGCTGGCCACTGTAATGTGTATGTTCAATTCCTACTGCATATTGCGAAGCGTTTAATCCCATAACCAGATAACACATGTGTTACAATGCATGGTTCAGGTAGCTACACGGGGATTGCTACCACATTCACGCCTCATCTACATAACTGCCAACACCAGTGGTCGGCTGGCCTTCGATCTTTTTCAGTTATGTGCGGCTGTTTGTGACATCCCACGGCCAACTCCCAATAATCGAGTGAACAAATTCCATCTCATTGTACCTTTGTCGCTAGTATGGAACCAGAAAATAAATCAGTCACAGGAATATATTTACCATTGTCACATAATGGATTCGATCTGAAATAAAGCATCTTATTATAAACACGTGTACTGATGACAATGCGCACGGAAACGTAAATTACTGCCCTCCGAGGGGTCACTGCCGGGTAGGAGTTTTGATATTGAAAGCTTTTCACAAATGCGAGCCGTTTCATAAAAAATTTTTTATCATTTTTTACAGTTGTGCTTGGCTCTGGCAATGCTCGCTTGTTGCCTTTGCTGGGAAGGGGCAGAGATTGTCTTCTCGACTCCATTGGCTCTGTCTTTGCCCATCGATAAAAATAAGTCTGTGCGGGATACTTCCGTTGCACCATAAGTCCTTATAAGTGTGATCCATTATTATCGGTTTAGTTTGGCATGTATTTTTTTAAAAGCATTGATGTAGTGTAATCCTCATAAATTATTTCAGAGTGTTATAGGTTTTGTTTCCCCTCAAGCCTTGCCAAAGCCTTGATAGTAAATACACATGAGCCGCACTGAAAATATTCACTGTTAAAATAATGTTTATTTTTACATACAGAAATGAATAGAAGGAAGAATATGTACTCTCATGGTTGGTTGTGGGGAAGCCGCGATGTTAGGCTGTGTTTACATTTAGCGTTACTCTACACACTGCTAAATGTAATTACACTGTTCAATGCAAACTATCAAAATATTAACAAATGTGTTCTCATGGACGTAGACTTTCATGCTTGTAGGTCAACCATCTTCCTGTTGTCTGTGAAGTAAGTTGTTTGTATATCTTATAGAGCCTGACCCAGCATGCATTTTGAAACCGAACCGGGTACTCGGTACTGGGCACACATTACCGATCCCGAACCGGGTACTGTTCGGGTTCGGTGTATGCAATTCAAACATGAAAATGTTCGACAGGTGTTAATAGCTGTTACCCTTTTGCACAGGGGCATTACTATTGTTAATGTAATTAAGGCGATTAATGCAACCCATGTGACACACGTAATTGCAAAGTATCGTTTGCTGCATTGTTTAAGTCTATACAAGTACGAAAAAGTAACCTCAGTGACCTTTTTATTTAACTCTCTTGCCAGCAATTGAACATTGACAGTGATAACCGAACCCGAACGGTTAGCGGCGGTAAAAGCCAAACCCGAGCCGGGCTTCAATCCTGAAACCCGGTAAGCTCGGGTTCGGTTGTTCGGGTTCTAATATCTTATGTTACCAAAATGGATGAACAAACGGATGCGTGGAAGTTAGGATATGTGCAATTCATTTCCTTTACACTTAGTGTTGGGTGTCATAACGTTAAATGTAAAAGAACAAAGTATCCACATGTCTGTCCTCGTGTAAATGCACTTTGATGTCTGTCCGTGTGCCAATATGCCTGCTTTCTGTTGAGCAATCTGTTCATATATCTAAGTAAATGGATGAACAAACGGATGCATGTCAGTCAAGTCAGGGTATATGCCGGACATTTCCTGTACATTTAGCGTAGGGTGTCATAACGTTAAATGTAAATATGCCGTTAAACGCTAAAGAACAAAGTATCAGCATTGTTGTACTAACATAAGTGTAATTTGAATTCCGTTGGTTAAATGTAAAGGAACAAAGTATCCACATATTTATGTCTGGGTGCCAACCCAGACATTTTGTTTTTCCAAGATTTCTTTCTTTCTTTCTTCTTTCTCTTCTTTCTTTCTTTCTTTCTTTCTTTCTTTCTTTCTTTCTTTCTTTCTTTCTTTCTTTCTTTCTTTCTTTCTTTTCTTTCTTTCTTTCTTTCTTTCTTTCTTTCTTTCTATCTTTCTTTCTTTCTTTCTTTCTTTCTTTCTTTCTTTCTTTCTTTCTTTCTTTCTTTCTTCTTTCTTTCTTTCTTTCTTTCTTTCTTCTTTCTTCTTTCTTCTTTCTTTCTTTCTTTCTTTCTTTCTTTCTGACCAAGTTGGTCCACAGTTTTTTTTCAGAGACTATTTTTCCAAAAACTACTAAACTTGCTATGGTGACTGACATCATCAGTGAAATTGTGCATCTCATTTGGAACAGGCATGATGTTTAAAATTATGCAAATTTTCAGAGGCAACAAAAATTTTTAAAGCACCATATCTTCCAAACTCTTGCAGATGGACTCAAACTTTCAATGTGCATATATACCTTTGGGACACTTGCCACTACAATGGACAGTGGTAGTTGTAGAATTCCAAATTATGCTAATAATGGGCGTTGAAAAATCTTAGTTTAATATCTCCAAAACTATTGTACATAGAGATGGCATTCCAACTTCAATTTGTAGGTTTGTGGCAAAGCCGCATCCAATGAATCATGAACCAAAGTTGTAGGATATTTATTTATGCAAATTAGGTGAATATGCAAAATGTAAATCTTTCATAGCTTTAAAACTATTATAGAGGTGCCATTCCTACTTAAATTCATGGGTTTGTGGCATAACCCCATCCAATGAACAATAAACCAAAGTTTCTCTAGGCTTATAATTCATGCAAATTAGGCAAATACACAAAATTAAAATGTTGAATAGCTTCAAAACTATTATAGATAGTAGTTTCATTCACACATCACTTTATAAGTTTGGGATATGGAAACATCCCTTGAACCGAGAACCAAAGCTGAGCATTTTAATTTATAAAAATTAGGTTAATACACATAATTGAGATTATGTTGAACAATGGCAAAGTGTATCATTTCAAACTGTTCTCATTTTGAAGGCACCCAGACAGATTTGCTGTGAAGCGAATCTTCTTTTCTAGTTGTACTCATGTAAGTCTACTTTAAACAGAAAGCAGATTTGCATACAAAGATGGGGAAATATTATAGTTTTAGCTTTGATGGCATTAAAAGGGAATAACAGATTCCTGGATGTATACCCCCTCCTTGTGCTGTGCTAGTAATCACAAACTCTTTATAGTGTTCTGAAGGGACACAAAACATGACATCACAGAGAGAATGGATAGTAAAGTAATTACAGTCCAGACATGATTGTACACGTATTGATACTGTGAGCCCAGGTATTGGACCTAGTGACCTAGTTCTGTTACACGTCTCACCCTTGGGTCATGGCACAAGTGAATACAAAGTTTCATTAAACCACCTCACATATTTAAAGAAATGCGGCGAGGACAAGAATGGATTCCAGTTTTACATAAATGCTTCAACTTGACCAAGATGTTTAACCTCGTGACCTATTTTTGTTCCATAACATACCTTTGGGTCACGATCTGTAGATGAAGTTTCATGAAACTAATTCAAACATGAAAGGAATTAAGAGTCCAGACATGGCTTTACTAGGATTTAATAATGTGACCCAGATATTTGACCCAGTGACACACCCTTGGGTGAAGGAATAAATGTAGATTAAAGTTTCATGGAACTACCTCATATAATTAAGGTATTGTGGCCCGGACACGAATGTATTGCAGTTTTACATAAATGCCTTGCCATGACCTTGATTCTGAGCTGATGACCTTCTCTTGTGAGGTGTAAGTATTATGGTGTCGGAAATACAGCCGGGACAATTTTTGGTGGAAAAGTGGGCTGAAGGATAGAAGGATGGACGGACGGACCAGGCTCAAACCCATAGTCTCGGGGGGGGGGGGGCTAATTATGCGGCGAAAAAACTAACTTCAAGCCCCGTATGTACTATTTTCTCCAGTGGGTTGTGTCGAGATTTAAAAGTACATCGAGAACTTAGGTTTCAGTCATAGTAAGAGAATCAAAAGAAAGATGTATAAGTATCAGTATATTCAGACATGGTAGCAGTTGCAGAATCAGCATCACATTGTTGTGAAGAGTAGGTGTTAAAATTTTCAGCTTCCGATACCCAACCAAAAAAAGTAAAAAGAACATGTTTGTGTAACTGTGGTCCTGGTCAGATTCTCCGATGATATCACACGGGAAGATGCAATGTTAAGCCGTTTATTTACTTCGCATCATTTACAGCATCTATTTTTTTTATTGCTATATTGTAGGTCGAATGTGATGAGCGTCTCTCTCAAAACCCTCTAAAACACTGAAAGAGATAAAAACTTTTTACCTTGTACACCCCATCAGTCGTTCTGCACTCCGTTTAATTTAATTTAATTTAAAACATATTTATTTATTCTGGATCACCTAATAGTATACATCGAGATACTAAAAAACAGGCTCTCCAGACATAGAGAGACACACAGAATATATACAATACATACAGGACAATACAATTCACGAAATGCTTTGTATGTACCACTCATTGTTACAATATTGAAAAATACACTTTCCTGAATGCTATGAAGTAAATACTCACAAGCACAGACATGTCGATTAAAGAATGAGTACAAGTTATTGATCCAGAAAAATCCACTATGTCACCAGCTCGGTAACCAAAAAAAATGATGACAGTCTTAGCCATAAACCGTATATAGACAGGATCAACAGGGTAATCAAAATATGAATCGTCTGGAGTCAATAATGAATTTTTGGACAGCATCAAAGAATTTAATGTTAAGGTTTGCAGAAAGGTCATTGTTACCGTGTGTAAGATACCGGATAAGTATATCACTTGCTAGATAGACTACAAGACTAGGATTCACACCTGGAGCTAGAATGTAACAAACCGTTTTTAAAAGGGATTTCCGGGGAACTGAATAGTAGGGACATTCTAGTAAAATGAAGAATACTTTCGTCAGGATTTGGACATTTACAAGCTGGGGACGGTATTATGTTAAATCTGTGTAGGTGGGAATTTAGTCCGGATAAGCCCAAGCGCAAACGAGTGTGTATGATATTAGAAAATTGACTGCCGTGTGAGTAATAAACAGGAACAGGATCTACAGACAATAAAGTATTTTTCAAAGTAGATTTAAATTTGGATAAAGTTGCAGAACGTCTTATGTCGTCGGGGAGATCGTTCCATAGTTGAATAGAGGAAAGAATGAACGAATTTCCGAACCGTAAGGAATTAAACCTGATTTGTCTTTGGCTGCGTCGGTTTCTTACCTGGACAGTGGGCTGGCCATTGTTATTCGGAACGAGATCCGAAAGATAAGCGGGAGTTTGACCATTAACAATTTTATAAAACATGATTAATTTGAAATATTGGCGTCTTTTAGCTAGAGTAGGCCAGCCTAATTCCTTAAGCATAAGATGACGGGGAGTGCGTTTCAGGGCTCCTAAACAAATGAGATAGATAGATAGACAGATAGATAGATAGATAGATAGATAGATAGATAGATAGATAGATAGATAGATAGATAGATAGATAGATAGATAGATTTTATTTTTCGTCGAACATTACAAACAAAGAACATTAGTCCACTAGGGACTAGTATAGTCGACGTGGAATAAAAGGTAAGATATATGCATAAAAAGTAAAGCTTGACACATAAGACTAAAATATACACAATATACTCAATACACACCAGTATAATTCCTTTGTATAATTCCTTTGACCATGGCCAATGTCCCACTCATGGGGGATACTTATAATGTGTAGGTCTTCACTCGGCGACACCCAGAGGCTTTACACCTATGAGTACCAAAACGTTAGATCAATTTCATGAATTTCTGAAGCGATTCAGCTGACCTCTGGGTGTTGTCGAGTGAGTTCCATGATTTTGCCCCTTTGTAAGTGAAGGAATTTAGGCCGTATTTAGTCGTATTAACTTTTGGTAGATTTAGCATGTGGGTTCCTCTTAAACTGTAGTTTGTTTCACGCGTTGTAAATAGATTATTGATATAACTGGGATTTGTGTGATTGACAGATTTATAAACTTCTTTCAATAAACAGGATTGATATCGGTCCCTCATAGATGGGACACCAGCCATGGTCAAAAGTTTGGCATATGCTGACTTGTTATCCCTAAGTACAATACGCAAGGCCCGCTCTTGCAACTTTTCAATCTTGTCCATCTGAACCTTAGAGCTGTTCATCCAAACGAGTGGAGAGTAGTTCAGATGGGAAAGAATGAAGCATCGAAAAGCTGTGAGCCTAGCATTGTAATTCAAATAAGATGATAATCGTTTTAGGGCATTGATTTGCCGACCAGCTTTCTTGCATACTTCAGAAATTTGTTTGTTGAAGTTCAAACGACTGTCAATGTGAACACATAATAATTTAATTGAGTCTTCGGCTTGTATTGAATTGGACTCGATGTCAATGGAATTAAAATTTACTGCAGCATCTGCCTTTTTGGCTGCTGACATAAAATGAAACTTGTCAGGGTTTGCTTTCATAAGATTGAAAGCAAACCAGTCGGTAGCTACAGAGCCTTCCTGTCCGAGTGTGTTTACAACTGTTTGTAGATTTTCACCTTGTACAATAAGGGTGTTATCATCTGCAAAATTTGCAATAATCGACTGCTCAAAGAAGTAAACAATATCATTGAGGAAGATATTGAAGAGCGCCGGCCCAAGGATAGAACCCTGTGGAACGCCCTTCAATATCTCCCTCCATGTACTTTTGGCATTGCCTATTTTGACTCTTTGGAACCTACCTCGTAGGTAACTGCAAAATAGAGTGACTGATTGTTCTGACATGCCATATGCTAAGAGTTTGGACACAATGAGATCATGGGGTAGGCAGTCGAAAGCTTTAGACAGATCCATCGCTAAAGCTCCGACAGCCTTACCTTTGTCCAAAGCACTGCGCCAAAGCTCTGTAACCATCAAAAGAGTGTGTTGACAGCTGTGACCCTTTCTATATGCAGTTATGACAGATGATAAAATTTGGTTACTGAAATCTACCAGTTTGGTGTTGTAACACTTTTCTATAACTTTGGAGATGCATCTGAGAATGCTGACTGGTCTGTATTTGCTCTTGTCCAAAGAATTTTCATTATTTTTCAAAGGTACAACTTCAGCAAGCTTACAAGCGTTGGGGAACTTGCATTGAAATATGGAACTATTAATGATTTCAGTGACTGCAGGCGCAATACAAGGAGCAGCGATTTTTATGATTTTAGCAGGGATACGGTCATGTCCAGTGGCTTTAGTTGATGGGACTGAAAGAAGTAGTTTTAAAACTTCATTTTGGCCGACTGCATCGATTTGAAAAATTGCATCATTATCACGTTCCTTTTGGTTTTTGATTTTCAAAACACTAGGATGTGATTTGTATTTCTCTTGACTGTGTTTGACGAACTCATGGTTTGACATAGAGGCAGACTCGTGGCACGGTCTTTCCCCGATCCCTAAGGCAACATTTACAAAATGCTCGTTTATTACCTCACACACCGAGGAACGATCTACCACAATGCCACCTCTTTCTAATAATTGAATGTCAGAAGAGCTTGACGTACCTTTGTTTGTAAAAAAGGGTTTGATGACTTTGAAAAAGTCAGGGTTCTGCTATGAATTACATTTTTCAAGAATGTATTTTCTTTTTGCCCGTTTTAGCACATTGGCAGAGAGGTTTCTCTGCTTACGAAAATTCTGAAAGTTTTTCCTTGTCCGAAAATTTTCCCAACGATGTTGGAGACGGGCTTTGTTTGCTGCCGCCTTACGAGTCTCGCTTGAAACATAGGGCGGGCTTTTCCTCTGATCTTTTTTAGATTTCAGAGGTGCATGCATTTCTACAATGTCGGTAAACATTTTTTGGAAGAACCAATACTGATCATCAACATCATCAAAGACGCTACCAACATGGAATGGAGCATATGTTAAATCATTTCTAAAATCTTCATGATTCAAGTTCTTATGAGATCTAAACATGACAGTAGGTGGCTCAACCCTAGGGACCATGACCTTGAGTACTGTATATATAAGACTATGGTGGTCACTAAGTCCTGTTAACACAGTGCCAGACGATTTCAGGGTATTTCGACATAGGGTGAGGCAAACATCGATGAGTGTCCCTTCTGTTTTTTTGAAACATGTTTTCTCCCTAATAGTATTTGTCAGGTCGAAAATATCACATAAGTCCCTAAGTGAGTTACTGCTCGAATTTTCTACTGACATGTCGATGTTTACATCACCCATGAATAAGAATCTTTCATAATGAATCATGATTTTGTCAAAAAGTGTCGTGAGAGCATATGAAAACATACTATCAGGAACACTTGGCTGTTTGTAACAAAAACATAAAAGTGTCTTCATCTTCTTGATAGTTATTTCAACGGAAATAGTCTCAATGATCTGGTTTTTGGTGGCCCTTGGTTCTGGTAATCTGCTAGTCAAAGTGTCTATAAAAGATTCAATTTCAAGATCATGGCGAACAAATGATGGAATATCTGATCTGACGTATACTATTAGACCACCACCGTTGTTTATAAGCCTATCTTTCCTGTACATCCGATAACCATCGACAGCAAATTGCTGGTCTGGATACGATTGGTTCAATTTTGTTTCAGTGATACACAGAATATCCAATAAGTTATTGGCCAAGTAATCATGGATGTGGTCAAATTTATTTGCAAGGCTGTTGATATTCAGGTATGCAATTGTACAGTTCTTAAAGTTTTCTTTGCGGATGTTTAAAAGCTTGTCAAAACCGTAGCTTTCGTCACTTGAAGTTGCAGAGAGGTCTCCGTTACTTTTATTAATAGAGAACTCTTGGGAGTCGTCAAAATTGTTGGTGATATGACTCATGTCATGCAACGGGAGTTCATCAGCAAATGGCAGGAAATTTAATCCTGGAATATAACTACTATCTGCAAAAGGGAGCCCTTGTAAAATTTTACTGCACGAAGAGCACATCTGATGGAGGTTTTCCATTTGTTTCAGTCTAGTATATTCAGCTGGACAAATTCCAACACATTTAATATGAGATTGAGTATTGCACATGTCACAATGCACTGCTCTATGGGAGCTGGCAACTGGGCGTTCGCAAACGTTGCATGGATTCCTGATGGGTCCTGGATTCTCTGCAATGTCGTTTGATAGAGATATAATGAGAGAGAATCTCTGTAAATAGTCATACTGTGGTAAGAAAGTTGAGTTTGCACTTAGGATAATGACTTCAGTAAGCTGCAGAGAAACTTGTGTTGGCACAGTGTATGACCAGGATATGTTCATAGACGGACAGCCGTGGCCGTACAATTGTGAGCTGGTGTTTTGTTTTAAAAGGTGCCCTGAAAGCAACTTTGTCCAACATATCAAGTAAACAAGTGTCACATCAACACAATCAGCCACTTCTTTGTTTTTGTGATTTCTCTTACGCGTATTCCATGACCATGTGTTGAATTGGCCTATTGTCTGCCTGGATTCAATGGGATCCATGGTCTGCTGGTCACTGGCACCTGTAGAATGGTCTTTTGTTCAATGCCACAATGGCCAGAAAGAAGACTTCTGACTAGGTATATGCAATAAAAAGTTTTACCGTAAAAACTGGTATAAAATATTTAAAATCAATAGAAAAATCGTTGTCACCTTGGTCTCTGGTATTTCATAAAACACTTGGCAAAAAGTCCATGTAATCCGTGAAGTCTAGATTGGAATTTATCGCGGTTTGATAGCAGTCCCTTGGCATCCAGTGTCTGACCATGTGACTGGTCTGGCTAATGCTGGTTCAGAGCTGCTTCATACTGAACAAAAATTATACATCCATACTCTGAGATGGGTCGTACCATGGATTTGTAAAGCCGAATCAGAGTATTGCTAGATAACCTAAATTTAAGTCTGTGGAGGAGAAAAAGACGTTTCCTCGCTTTTTCCACGATTCTGGTAATATGGGCATCCCACTTTAGATTAATAGAAAGTGTAACGCCCAAATGTGTATGGCTAGTACCTTCTGGTATAACAGCATTGCCAAGGAGTAAAGGCGGGTGATCTGGCTTGTTATGTTTAGTGGAAAACAAAACAGCTAGGGACTTAATAGCATTGAAAGACATTTTCCACTGTTTGCCCCATGTATAGACATGAACAAGATCTGCATTCATCCGACCTGCAGAGGTAACGGGATCATGGATTATCTCTAGAATGCTAGTGTCATCAGCAAAAAGCTTAATATCACACACAATATTATCAGTTATGTCAATTATATAAACTAGGAAAAGAAGAGGCCCCAGAATAGAGCCCTGGGGTACCCCTGCCTGTACAGGAAGCAAGGAGGACGACTGACCACCAATCGTAACTCTCTGAAAGCGATTTGATAAGTAACTACCGATAAACTGGAGTAAAGAACCTTCAATACCCAGCTGTCTTAATTTGAAAAGAAGACCCTCATGCCACACGCGGTCAAAAGCCTTACTGATGTCGAGAAAAACCATCCTGGCTTCTTTTCGTAGTTCCAGGCCATTATATATGTCATGAACGATTTTGATAAGCTGGTTGATGGTAGAGTCGTTTTTCTTAAACCCAGAGTTTTTGTGCGTCAGTAGATCGTGACGAATAAAGTACTCGTACAGAATATTAAATATTAAATGTTCGAAAACTTTAGAAACATTACACAGTAATGAAATAGGGCGATAGTTGCTTTTTACCTGCTTATCATTCTTTTTGAATACTGGGCACATATTAGATTTTTTACAAGAATCTGGAAAGCACGAAGCAGCAAGAGAGAGGTTAAAGAGCTTGGTAAGTGATGGGGAGAGGCCAGAAGCCGTATTCTTTAGGATGAGGTTACCTATACCATCGGGTCCAGTAGCAGAGCTGGACTTTAGAGATTGTAAAACCTTTTTAACGTCGTTTTCATCAATTTGGAATTCACTTAGCCTCGCATCGGTGCGATATGAGAAGTCAGGCAGGGGCATAGGATCGTCTTCATGAGGAAGTTTACATTGATTGGCAAAGTAATTATTGAAAACTTCACATTTTTCAACGTTACTGGATATTACAGTGCCGTTTTCGAGAAGGGGAGGTATGGAATGATTGAGCTTGGAACCTAGAAAACTCTTGCTGAGGTTCCACCATTTCTTTGGATTAATGATATTAGAATCCATTTCACTGCGAATTTTTGAAAAATATGACCTCATGGAACTACGAAGGGCGCTGACTGCAGTGTTGCGCTTCCGTTTATAGAACAATAGAGTCTTTCAAGAGTAATAAACTCGATATAAGTAAAGGGACGAATTTTGTTGCTAAAACGCTTGAAACGTTTCCAAGCACGATTTCTCTGTCTAAGTAACTGTTCAATTTTACAAGTGACCCATGGCTTATCTTTGGGTCGTACAAGGATGTCACGACAAGGGATGAAGTCCTTGCATAAGCCGCTAAAAAGATCTGTCCAGAGAGATACCACGTCGTTAATATCATCATAGACTTCAAATCCTGTGTTAAAAGGAGCGTCAAGGGCAGCTTTGTTTAAATCTTCAAAATTAGCTCTCTTGAAGTCCCAAATTTTCCTTTTGAAGGGGTGGTCTACGCGGCGGGAAATCGAAAAAGTACAAAATACAACTGAATGATCGGATGTAGAAATGGGTGGTAAGATACCTGAATTTAGAACATAACCTGGTGAATCTGTGATCATGAGATCAAGGATACTTTCAGATACATCGTTTACTCTGGTCGGTTCGTTTATTAATTGGAATAAGTTATTTTGGGATAAAACATTGACTAGGCGCAGTCCTAAGTCGCTATCTGAATGATCAGTATTCCATGACTGGCACCTATCATTAAAGTCACCGGTTATGATTAGGGTTTTAGGATTACACTCGAGGGCTGAAGTAATAGAAAGATCGAGCTCCTCAATAAACAAATCTCTGTCTGCGGCATATTGCCCTGGTGGGCGGTAGTACACACCTAAGAGAACTAAACCGTATTTGAGTCGAAATTCAACCCATAAGCATTCACTGTTGGCAGATTCGAGGTCCGCTCGGTGAATACAGGGTAAGTTGTCCCTTACATAGATCGCCACCCCTCCCCCAGTACCCACAGTCCTATCCTTGCGTATGGGCATACCAAAACCATCAATACATAATAATTCACTGGGGTAGTTTGAATCTAGCCATGTTTCAGATACAGTAATAACGTCGAGTTTTTCCGAAGTGGCCGAGAAATGTAATTCATCAAGTTTGTCAGGACTTTTAATGCTACGGACGTTTGCATGGCAAATTTTGAATTGATTTTGAGTGAAGGAATCCGTGGGCCCTGGATTGGGGTGGACATCAAACACAAGCAATTTGCATAAAATTTCAGCCACGTGTCTGAGATTACAATATAATTTAAGCAGGAGAAAGGTAGTTAACAATGCAAGAAAATTAAATGCAGGTAAGACATGATCAGGTGTAAAGGTAGTACAAGATATGATTTTGACCAGGCATTTACGGTAATAATATGAGCCAATGACAGCTCTATATTGCTGTGTACTTATCCCCCATGGATATAACAGAACGTAACAATTATCCGTCAAGATATGGTGCCCAGACAAAGTATGAAGAAAAATTCTTCAAAATTCTGGTAATATAATCACTGCTGTAGTTATGAAGTAGGAATCAGTTAATGTGTCGGTGTACATGGGTAACATACAAGCGTTGTCACAAATACATATATCATAACGCAAATGAGCAAACTGACATAAGAATGGAATACAAAGGACTGACACATAACATGAAAAACGCATATGTAGCAAGAATATCATGGAGATCACATACATAACAAAAAATAGAAAAGAAAGAAAAAGGAACATGGTTGTCAAAGTATGAAAAAAACGCAACAGTTGTGACTCTGGATGTAAATGACCAGGGATACATGAATTTTGTGTTGACACTCGAGTAGTTGACGTTCACACACAAGAAATATGGGAACATGTGAACGAAACAATTAAAGAAAAAAATCGTCAGCAGTACATTTGAGTTGGGAGAACACTTATTAATTGGTATTTAACGGTAATATTGTAATAACGCAAATTCTCCTTCCATTGGAAATTGAATGATTACGTTTACGGCAGGACAAAGCAAAACATGCCTTAATACAAAGGTCTCGCCTTGTGTTTGGTGTTGCCCCGTTTTTAGATTAACAGCTCAGGAAATTGGAGATATTTTGGGACAACGTTCCTGATTATACACCTCAGTTTATCTGGTGAAAGACTACGTGCAATTAATTTTCAACGGCAAAAAGAAATGTTTCATAAATTTTCTGTACAGGGCCTGGATTTTCAAGGCTATCTCCCGCTGGAAGTATTAATAGAAGACAAATGAAAAATAATCGGAGCCACAAACATTAATAAACCAGTAGGGAGAATCTCTCCTTAGCATGAAAAATTAGAAAAAAAAGTGATGCAGAGTAGGTCTTCCGAGTATAATTAATTAACAGCCCAAGTAACGGTCATGAAATACGGAAAGAATAGGTATTTGGTGTTTAGGCAATACATAACATAATATAGAATGTCAAAACATCGAGCAAGATTTACGACGCCGTGCCACCATGAAAGATGCAATGTTTAAAGAGAATAAAGTAAATGCTGATTTTGACTCAATTTGTAAAGTTTCGTATGATATAGGATTTTGTACAGGTTGAGAATTATAAGGATTTCGTCCAAGCCGTGGACCGGGTGGCTGACTAGTATGTGGGGGAGCAAGACGTGTTTACTGTTATGAGGGAGCTCTTTGAATGTACTACATGTATCTAGGAGATCAATTATAGCTATATTCATTTTCGGAATGAACGTCAACACCAAGGTCAAAGGACTACAAATAATAATAATAATAATAATAATAATAATAATAATAATGATAATAATAATAATAATAATAACAACAACAACAACAATAATAATAATAATAATAAAAATAATAATAACAACAACAACAACAATAATAATAATAATAATAATAATAATAATAATAATAATAATAATAATAATAATAATAATAATAATAATAATAATAATAATAAACAACACACACAAAAACCCCCGATTAACAAACAAACCCCCATTGGAATAAAATTGTAAATTGTGGCTATTTGAATAAACTTGATAGAGAGACCCACCCAAGGCATCTAAGTCCTCAACGTGGTTTAAGTGGGGCCAGTCAACGGTTTTTGAGAAGTTGAAATGTTTACTGTGTAAGGGCAGATGTACAAACAACAGACGACGGACGGGCAACGGACTAGGGCTCTGTCGGGCAGCAATATTTGGTTCCCGGGTACCCATCAGACGGGTATTAAACACCCCAGTATCCGCGTGTATTACCGGCCACATCGTATTACCAACCACATGAAGATACAATGTATGGACCTCCATACCCAAATCTTAGCCAGCACATATTTAAGACAATACACTTTTGCCTTCTGCGGTTTTCAGTGACCGTAAATCTCTTTTAATGTATTCACAGAAACTTTTTTTGCAACAAGCATATTCTGAATCAAATAAACTTCGTGAGAATTCCGTCAGACGTCGAGGTTTAATTGCGGTTCCAGCTCAGACAACTGCCGCATGCACACATTTAATATGCTTCAGCACGTTATTTGTTTATGGCCGGTAGCATTTGAGCTGTTTTTCGCATATTTTGCAATCGACGAATTCCCCATCCACGAAAAGTAATCCCAAAGTTGACAGCATTGTCTTTGTGGGGTTCGATCAGACATGATGATCGATATTTCTATGATCTTCCAAAGAAGAAATCGGCCAGCCTTAGCTTGGATTTTTTCCTCCTTTGATGACGCATTACACACGAATAAATGTTATGACCACTTGCATAAAAACCCGCAGGTACTTTCGGACCTGTATCCAATATCGGGGCAATGTTCTCTGCTAAGCTCCATCTTTGGCTCTGCGGGGCCCTTGGCAGCTGTGACCAGTGGTGACACTTTAGTCATAGCCTCGGGTCGACTTCAATGTCTGATACAATATCCCAATTCTGGGGCCAACCGCCGTCTACGACTGGTAATTTCAAGCCGTTCTATTTACATTTTAGGTAATGTTCACAATGGAAAAGTTCCATTTTATATTTTACATTACATTCATGCGACAAATTACCCCTTCTGTTAACACTAATCACTCATAAATTTTGGATACTACCTCTTCAAATATCAAATCGGAACTAACCCACACTGACTGCCATTTTGAAAATTGTGGAGTCTGCACTTAGTGGTTTATAAATGAGAATAGTAAAAATTCGGACGATCTCTGGGGCTTATAAAACATAAAACCAAAAGTATAATTTTGTAAAATTTTAAAGCATCAAAAATGATATGATATATGCTGTGGTTGTGATTCACTTTGATTTCCAAATCAACTGTATTTATGTGTGACTGTTCTCCGCAAGCAAAAGGTACAATCTCGAAATGTCCCCGATGTCTGTGATATGTACAGCACGGACATTTGGTAACGCAGACATTTTCTGGCTTTGTTTCGAGATTAAAGGGGGTGAAGCCTCTCGTGCACAGTGCATCATTATTATTTATCATTTAAATCTGATTGTATTTTGGCATGATTAAATGTAAGTTTAGACGGTAGTTCCATGATCTATGGTTCTTGCTATGTGACATGTTCAAACTGGTTTATGATTCGCCGGCTTGACAGTAGAGGTACCGTGTCGCATTTGGAATTGTAACTGATGATGATAACTACTTCAGACACAACCGAGCGAGCAGATTAAAGTTAAGAGAATAAGTCATGTTTAAAAAATACTTTAATGACCGTTTTCCCGGGTAACTTGGAGAACGGACAACTGGGACCTAGCGAAATATTACGATAATACTCACTGAACAACCCGGGGTATGCTGTTTCACCATGGAGGAGAAATAAACTATTGCTCCGTGGTTTCACCGAATAACCATGGCTTTGCAGCTATGCTGTTTTCCCGGCCTAAGTTAATCCTCCAGACAAGTTGAAATAAAATGCTGTGTTTGAGTTGACTTAACTGCAACATAATGGTACATGACCGCCGCCTCCAGGATAAATCTTACAACCGGGGCTATGGTTATGCTGTTTCACCGTACAACCGTTGCTATGGCCTATGCAGCTATGCTCTTTCCCCGGCCCAAGTTAACCTTTCACTGCCGACAAATTGAAATAAAATACTGTGTTTGAGTTGACTTTACTGAAAAAACCCGGCAACACGACGGCCACTTTTTGGATAAAATCTTTCAGCCAGGGTCGATCATTTTTGTTAGGGAAGGCCAGCTTGAAACTTAAAAAAAAAAAAATATATATATATATATATGTTTCATATACTATGACTGTGTTTGAGTTCACTTTACTGCAAAATAACGGCACACGATGGCCACTTTCTAGATAAAATCTTTCAGCCAGGGTCGATCATTTTTTTATTTTGATTTTAAATTATGTTTCCTAAAAATTCTTTAGGATCGGGACTCCGGCCTTTTTAGTTTCAGTGGGGTCGGTCGGACTATCGGAACCACACATATATTTTTGTTAGGCCTTAGGTAACTTGGACATTTGTTGAAACATGTTTAAAATGGATGTTCTTTCCTCTTTTACACATTACGTCTTTTGACGTCAGTTTAATATATTACCTGGGCACAGCCGAATGGATTTGTTTGTGAAGAAAAGGACTGAAAAAACAGTTTGTGTGAAGAGTGAATAGAAATTGATATAGACATCTGTTATTTCCGACTCAATTTGTCGATTCCTCCGGTAGTAACTGTCGACTCGGGAATCTCGATTTTAAGTCATTACACGGGTACCCGACGGTCACCTGGGTACCCAACAAAGCCCTACAACGGATTCACACCCATTGCATAAGCTAAGCTCGGCTAAAAGTACTATTTCTGAAAAAAAAAACAAATTTTAAAGTTTGATCTCACTGTTGCAAACCACCCTGACTATTTATTACTACTCATGTGACCAATGTAGAATCGATATCGTATTAAGCACATTTAGATAATTATGGTATATTCACAGCTGAACTAGTACAAGTTTGACCTCAATGTGGCAAACTACCCTGACAATTGGTGACTGGGGTTCATGTCACCGAAGTAGAATCGATAACGTAGTAAACATGCATATTCAAATTATTATGGTATATTCACAGCTGAACTAGAAAATATCAAGTTTTCTATTTATGAATACATTTGAAGTAGATCAATGCGTTACCATGGGAACAACATATAAACTTCTCATCTATATGTCCGCAAGCGATATGACCACCAGCCGTTTTCCTGAAGCCTACAATACAGGACTCGCATGCTCCACTTGGCTGTTTTTACTATTTTGTTCCAGTGCAAATGATTTTTCTGTGTTCGGAGTTGTCCCAGATCGGGGACTGTATATATGTGAGGATACGGATATGCCTAATTAGAAAGTCATTTACGTTTAACATTACATTTACATTTAACGGCTCCATTAACGGCGTGTTTACATTGAACGGTTGAACTTCCCTTTTTATGTTAGATTGACATTTACATTTTGGCGGCGATGTTGCCATTTAACCGTCTTACACCTAACGTAAAATGTAAATGTACATTTACGGCACGTTTACATTTAACGGTCAAACAAAGCCCTTCCCTCGGGTTGCTTTGTCCATCAATGATGGTAAAAAAATTCATGCGATTGTGTGATACTGATGCAAAACAAGTACAGAGTTCAGAGTGCAAGCAAACTGTTGGCCTTGAGGAAAGACCTTGGTTCTGGTTGGATAGTACATGCAGCGCGATCTGACGAGTGGAAAATTGTCATCTTTCCAAAAAGCGCAAATGCTGGGATATCTTCCTCTTCGTGACGTCGGTCATAGCTGCTTTCCTCAGGCAATGGATCTGATTTACACATGTACCCCAGGATTCCCCAACTTTCGGCTTTTCAATGACTGCAGCTACATCAGACGGCTGTCAGTAACTGTTTCCTGGTGGAAACAAGGCCTTCGCTCCCGGCCAACAGTTTCCTGGTCGTACGAACTACATGTATGCGTCTCGAGCGAATCCCCATAACATCATCGCATTCAACTTTTACCTCGATTTTGGAACAAAACAGTCTCAGGGAAGGATTATGGAAAGGCTAAGTTTCACAAACGAGGCACTTAACGGCACATCATGTTTTTTCAACTTTGTCCAAAATTGCATGCGGGAAGGGGTGCACCCCCAAGTTTTGAATTTTTAATACAAGGTCTTCAAAACCCAATTGATATATAGTCTTTACAATATTATATGCGTCATCCAAATAAAACATATTCATGTCAGTTCTGGCGAAAGACTCATAGAGCACCAATGTACGATAGAGGTGTCAATACTGCAGTAAAGTTTAAAATTTGCTATCATAGACTCCAACGATACTCAGCAGACACATGAATTCTGTTTATGTAAGCCACAAGTTTAAACCACTTATCCCTCTTAACCATTTCCTTTTCATGTGAAATACTTAAATACATACATAATACATGTGTAGTATATGTTCCTACAGCTGGGGAAATATAAGCCAGTTTGACTTCATTTCCCTAATTATTAGCCACGTTAATTTCTGTTAGCGTTATTTTATGTATCTCTGTTACCATAACGATGTACAGATAACTTGTTTTGAATTACAATAATGTATAACAAATGAAACTAAATTACATAGATGCAATGACACGGATTAATGTTTGTCAATTTGAAAATGACAAAACAACAAGCGCTTCAACATTTTAATTCCTTGAAAACATGCACATATATTTGATGATACAGATGTTTTTTTAATTTCTCAATTTAAAAATGATGAAAGAAACGATGACAATACTACACGCTTTTTGCCATGTGCTGTGAGCTGCCTATCGTCTCGAAGCATCCTGAGGAACATTTACATTAACACATAAAATTTCGATACAGAACGTAGCTGATGAAGAATTTTTATGAAACATACGGGTTCAATTTAAAAACTGATGTACACTCAAAATAATGGTTTTTATAAACCCTTATCTGTATCTGCATTAGTTTTATCATCAGGGGCAATTACTATGACATATTCATTACAAAGATCAGCGAATAATTGAAGAATCACATTAAATGCAAGGCAAATGAATCCATGCCATATCGGCATGCTACATTACAAAACTATAACTTAATCGTTCATGTCTACGTTTTAAAGCACATTTAAAGCCACTCGTATGGAACAATTCCAAGGATATGCAGTGGACTACGGCACTGAATTTACTCATTAACAGTCTCCTTGACCTTCGCATCAAAAAAAAAAAAAAAAAAAAAGCAAAAAAAAAAGAGGATAATGTCACGTTTTCGTAGCATGCATTCCAAATTCCATTTGTTTTTTGTACTGGTTCGTGAATGGGCCATGACAAAAATAATACTGACCTGAAGTGGAATGTCTATCATTTCTGGAATTTCAATGATAGGCGTTCACCTGACGTTAAATTACGCATGGAATCCTTAAGTAACAACCTACTGCTGGGTTTTGACATCCAAAACTTTATGAATCCGTCTCCTTGTCCCATCAAACCCACTCCAAATACCATATACTTCATAAAAAATTGACATTGTACTTCAACACCTGTTAAAATTACAACGCGCTCTTATCTGTAAAATACTCTGCTGGTCCTACGCTTCAGATTTTATAAGGATATACTGGTTGTCACAGTGTCCATTCTTGGCTTTCAAGATAAAGAGTCACTTGGCCCCAAAATACTTTTTAGACTGGACCATAAATGTTCCATTGGAATACTTGCGCAAAGACTTGAATGCACTTTCCAGGTGAAGAAGTATTTTGGAATATAATAGATTCCAGCGGTATTAAACTTGCAAGCTGTGCATTGTAATAAATTATTCTGAATGATTTTTGAACCTTCATGGCCAGTTATAAAAGTATTAACGGGACCTTGCCCTGTTTTACAGAGGCAAAACGGGCCTACGGTTTCTTAATATGGGCAATTTTTAAAAAGAATTTGTCAAAGGCCATTATACTTTGAGCCAGATGTTTGGATCCAAAGGTGCAGGGCAACGTGCTTTAGGAACCTTATCACTGGCAGTATCTGCAAAGTGATTGTATAATTGCAAAAAAAAAAAAAAAAAAAAAAAAAAAAAAAAAAAAGGAAACACAAAAATTCGTTAAAATAAGATATAGAAACAAGTCGCAGTGCCAACTGTAGAATAACCGGGAGCACCCCAGAAATGTCTCTATGCAATTTCAAGCAATTGGCACGGCGGTCCCACAGAAGATTTGAAAGGTTTCTCCAAAAACAAAAAGAGAGAGAGAAAAAAAACCCTCCTAAAAATTGAAAAAAGGAAAAAACAAACGAAACCAAACCATACCAAAATAAAAAGCCTAAAAATTAGAAAAATAAAACAATAGAATGTGACCATTTGAACAAACTGGGTAGAGAACTTCCCAAGGAACATCGGCGACAAGTGTGAAGAGAATCATTCCTTGACATAAGTAAAGCATTTGATAGTTTGGCATTCAGCCTTGCTCCGCAAACGTCATAGGAAAGGAATCACTGGCATATTGCATAATTGGTTTCTGTAGTGTATATCCGATCGACTACAGCGTGTCGTAATTCATGGCAAGTGTTCCGTACGGGGCACCATCAATGCTGGAGTGCCACGGGGTTCAGTGTTCGGGCCAATTATCTTTCTTATTTTTATCAATGATATTGTTTATGTTGTCGGCTCAAACATACAACTTTTTGCCGATGATACCACACCCTACTGTAAAGGCACAAATTTTTCCGAGCATTTAATTACCCGAATTCATTAAAATTATAAAAAAAATCTCGGGTTTTATTTTCCTGAACAGCAAATCTAGTGAAAAAAATGCACTAAAAGAGTAAAAACTATGAATTACTTGAGACATGCATGGGCTGATTTGACACATTGGTCAATTTTTTTGGTGAAATAACATATGGAATAATACATTTGTTTGGCATTTATCATATCTTTATTCTAATTTATCTAGGAACCTTGTAATGAATTATCAATCATGTGAGACCTGATTCAGTTGTACTTCTGTACACTGCATGCCACAGAAATTTACAGGTTTTTATTTTCCCAACTGGTACCACTCGGGAAAATTCGGGAAAGTTAAAACCTCGGAAAAATTTGTGCCTTTACAGTATATCTTAGTGTCGAAGACCCTGATACGGCGGCCCGCATTATGAACACAGACCTGCAATCTATCGATAAGTAGTAAAAACTTGGCTTTTCACATTTAACGCATTGAAAACTGACAGCATGTTGATAACTCGTAAAATGAATTCCACAGACCACGCACCACTGTATTTCCAGGAACACGGTTTGGTTGAAGGCATAAACATCTAGGACTTTTAATTATAAACGATCTGACCTGGTCTCAACACATTAATTCTATTGTGCCCAAAGGAACTACTCTTATCAACATTATGAAAAGACTTCAATATACTCCAGATAAGCGTGCTCTTGATACAATACATTTACACTTATCTCTAGTTCGGCCTGTCTTACAATATAGTTCCGTGGTATGGGACGGGTGTACACAGCCTGAGGAGGATAAAATTGAAAAAAAAAAAACAACCCCAGACCACTGCAGCCCGTGTTGTAACTAGTGCTGTGAAATGGACTTCTCTTAAACTACATGAGGATTATATAATCATGGCCCTCGCTACTGCATATATTGGGCTATACGCCACACCAATGTCCGCATGGGCTGTAGTGGGCTGAATTCACATTAAAAAAAAAAAAAAAATGGCGTCGCTCCCTCACCCCTGTGTCAATGTGGCAACACCAAGGAAGATGCATTCCACTTCTTGGTTTTAACTAATCTTATTTTTGGAAAGAAAAAAAACGATTGCGGAGCAGGCAACGCCTATATGAACTCCTCTCGTGAAATAAAAAAAAAAATGTAAAAATACTGGACGTGTTACATTTCAATACATGAACAAAAACAGACATCTAAAAGAGTCACATCACATGTTACAACACAGACAGTAAAGTCACATTAGGGTTTCGTGCTTTCCCAACCATGGAAAAATAAATATAACACTTGCTATGGAAATCGTTTTTTTTCCTTGTATGTACCTAATAACAGCATGGTAAATTTCGAGTTCAGTAGACATGTTGCAGTTTTCTGGTCCGTGTAACAAGGTTTTAACTGTGAAACAGGCATGAGGTGTTACTGTGTTATGTAAACAATTTCGTTGTACAGTGTACTGTGGACACTCCAAAAATAGTGAAAAAAATCTGCGTTTCCTGTGCCACAGTAACATTGTGGTGTTGAAACTACACATATTTTAAACAAATCAGCATTGAGGGAACTAGATCCCATGCGTAACTGCGCAAGCACTATATTTTCTTTCCTTTTCCAACATAATATAAATCATTGCCTTTTGGTCTGTCCTTATTCAGTTAAAATTTAAATTCTTGTCCAAACTCACTTCCTTTGACTTGAATCGGCAAATTGTTTCACAGTTTTATGGTTAAGGAAAAAAAAAGAGTTACTAAACAAACCTGTACGGGTTCGAAATGTAGTGAATTTAGAATGCATGAGAACATTGTATCTTGTTCTATTCTCTAATGTTTCTGGAAGCAAATTATACAGGTACATTGGAGTAATCATGTTAATAATCTTGTGCGTTAATACTAAATGCTGTTTGTCCCTTCGAACATTTCACTTTTTCATCTGTCCCAGATACACCCAACATAGGAATGAATTGCAAAATATTGTTGCCAAATTGTCTCCTCTGACGCTGTCTACCTTCCTCTTTGGGTGTGAAAATTGTTCAATTAATGAAGGTTGTAATGCAGAGGTACCACTTTGTCTTGAAGTAAATCATATTATCAGCAATGCCCCACTGTGTGTGTGTGTCCCAGTGTTGTCTTCTTTTCTTTGTTTCTTGTGTGCTTAGATCTAAACCAACCGTGTGCTAGTTTGTACTTCTCTGTTTCCCGCGAAAGGGGTTGATATAGAGTTTTCCCTGTCCCCAATGGCTATTTTTTATATTACATGGATAAAAATATGTTTAAACCAAGTAAATCTGGCTGGCGGTTTTGGTGAAGTGGAAAATGTGAACTGTGGACGGACGGACGCACTGACAGACGGACGACTGAGCCTCCTAAAAGCTTGCGTTGAAGCAAATATGCTGGTTATGAATAGTTGAGCAAGGAAAAAAAGTGATTGAAGCGGATATGCTGGCTATAACCGGTTCAAAAAGACAAACAACGTAGATACAAAACCATGCTGAAAGTTTGAAGTACGTTATCAGTTTGTTGTTGTGATAACCCATTTTTCTTTTACAGGAAGTAGATAATTAGCCGCCGATTGCATTAAATGTTTGCTTCCCGTTTGTAACGCATGAAATACGGTGTCACCTTTGAAACTTTTAAGTAATTTTATCAGATACTTTTATCAGAGCATCCTGTAGGGCTACAACCAATATGGTATAAAAGTCAGTCAAGCAGGCAAAACGCTCTTCTTGAGGGAGAACACGACAGCACAACTACGTGCATGCTTCCTTTGAGTCCGTTTGAAGGGGCATCCTGCAAACACGACGCCTTAACTTTTCCACTTTACCATCGTGGATTGAAAAATAAGGGAAAAGTGTAATTTGTCCGCAGATGTACGATCATGATTCATGAGTGCCAGAAACTGTATGTTCAAAATAAGAATAAATGTATACTATCGCATGCCTCAATTTGATGTCGCTACTACGTAGCTTTTGTATATTAAAACTCTGGTACTGGTATGGCAACTTTACGATTTGTATGATGTTTTTGCCCGTTGTCCATATATTTCTTTTGGCACTTAATTACTCTGGCTGATGGACGTTGTCGCATTTCTATGTGAAAAGTCACGACACGTAGTCATCTTTTTTCCAACTGTCAGTTTGTTTGTGGCGATGTGTCAAGATTAATCAAATGAACGGGCATCCTCTGAGTTGAATGCTTTAATGGAGGTAAAGATACCTTTCGTGTTCTGGATTCAAATGATGTACCGTCTCTGGTGCGAAATGAATCCACCCAAATGGCAGGTGCTGAAGTTCTCCGTGTCTGTGTATGGTCTTGAAACAATGTTTCAAGACTGGTGCACGGTTGTCGAGGACAGGAATCTTTGTCTATCATAAACACCTTATCTGATTGTTCTTCTGAAATGCTAAGCTCAGCTTGGGCACTTGGTTCCATTTTTTGTGTTGCTGTCTTGCATGTACTGCAGACTGCATTCAGCCGTGCATTATGGCTAGTATTCCTGATATCTTTTGCCCCATTAATCATGATGTGTGGTACAGGTTCATTTTGGTCACTGGATCTTGTCCTTGAAGAATCGCGTTTCTCAGTCATAAAGTCAGCCAATGTTTCCTGTGCAAAACGTCTATTCGTATGTGTTACACTAAACGTCTGATCCCAATTTGGAGGGTTTCCAAAAGCGTAAGATGCATTTCGCCTGGCATGACGAATGGCTTTAAGGTCTTGCATTAGGTCACTAGTTTCTACTGATATCCTGCGTAAACTTTTGGAGTAACTTTGAGTGAGCTCCTCCATGTC
The DNA here is from genome assembly GCA_964020975.1 of Hermodice carunculata. Classification (NCBI taxonomy): domain Eukaryota; kingdom Metazoa; phylum Annelida; class Polychaeta; order Eunicida; family Amphinomidae; genus Hermodice; species Hermodice carunculata. The sequence continues at coordinate 33,122,501 of OZ026619.1, read as the reverse complement.
TCTATGTAACTTACTTTTGCTGACCGCATTTTTTCTTTGCAGGAAGCGAGGGACACTGCTGCATACATTGGGATATTCATGATACATCCAGCAGGCTGTCGTTCGAGATGAATACTGATCCAGTTTTTAAAGAAACTTGACGTCCCACGATAAGCGTTTTGCTACTTGTACATGTGAGGGAAAAGAGAAAAAGACTTGAGACGGACCTGTATTTGTCTGTTTTAAGTGCACTTTTGCTACGTTGTAAATCAACTTATTGTCCTGGGTCAATTTACCACAATACAGCTCAGCTTTTTCAGTTGCTAAAGAACCAGACTCATAAATTGACTTCTATCGAACAGAGAACTTTAACCATTTTCGTGCTGCAGTTTATGATTGCAAGGGCTTGAATGTTATCAGTAAAATTGTAGTTTATGTTTGTCAAGTGATATATGAAGACGAAGACAATATGGTGATAATTGCAGTTATGGAGCCCAAGTGTGCTGACCAATTGTTTATGTTTGTGACACGAATCTGTCAAAATCAACCAGATAATGATAAAGTTTTCCCACTAGGACCCTTTATGCAAGATGAAGAAATCATACTGGAAGACAAGATAGCAATCTTTGCACATTTCCCGCACAGAACTCTAATGATTAAAAAATGAAGCATTGTTACAAACATCACCACGGAAAATTTATTTTTTTTTCTTAACGTTGTTATTTTTATTAACTTGAAGCATTCTGTGCATCTGCCACAAGTGCTTTACCGCAATACTGTATATCATTTCCAAATAAGATGCCTAAAAGAATGAATCATAATGGTGTTGTTCATGCAGACATGTGCCAGCGGTGATAAGCAAATTTCCCAAATTGAAAATTTAGAGAAAATTGATTTGTTTTGACAACCTGTACACATAATTTTTCATCCGGGTTCTTCAGCACATTAGCGATGTATTGTCCTATTTATGCAGGGAGTGTACAGCAAAAACAAGATGCAGATAAATGTGCTTGCACCTTTTTCCGATTAAACCCTGTCCTCGAGGGTTAACCATGACCTACGCTTTGTAGATAACTAAGTATAATTAGTACCCCGTAAATTGACAGCGAACAAACAACTGTGCCTGTACCATAGTTATGTATGACATTTTTATGTCATAAATTCCTGGTAAGGGTAGATATGTTGGGTGGACTATTATCTCGCTTTCTTGTGAAAGATCTGCGTTCCTCTGTATTTGAACAACTTAATTACTTTATTTGAGTTTACTAATTTACCTTGGAAGTCATCTCACACGATTCAAGAAATACATTCGTTCGATTTTCCCTTGAAACTTTACATTTCAAAACCATTGAAATGCAGAACACAAAGACTGTAGCTCCCCCGTAAAATAGATGGATCCAGTTATTTTACGCCGGATTAATGAGAGTGGTTTAAGTATATAAGTAAGCATCCATACGGTATACTTTTGTTTTAAATCTTATCACCCAGGGTTTTTTGGATTTTATATGTATTTTTTGTTAATATTTTGGCACTTCTTTCAAAGTAAGTAGCAGGTGTCATCATGGGGTTTGTTTTACATTTCTGGTGCAGGATATCCATTGTCGCAGTACTTGTTAGGATTTCTCTCGGTTTGTACAGGTGGTCTAGCTGCAACAGTTTATTTTTCAATAATTGGATTGAATATAATGCCCCAGATTGCTTCTACTTCAGTTATACACTGGCAGGTGGTTTAACTAAGATACGCTATCAAGCTAGAAAGGGTACATACTGGTCCAGGGGTAAGTCAAGTTGTTCTTATCTGAACTTGTACTGTACAAATTTAGTAATTATGTCTGTGTGCCAACACAGACATATTGTTTTTCTTTCTTTCTTTCTTTCTTTCTTTCTTTCTTTCTTTCTTTCTTTCTTTCTTTCTTTCTTTCTTTCTTTCTTTCTTTCTTTCTTTCTTTCTTTCTTTTTCTTTCTTTCTTTCTTTACAGGCAAATTTGTCCGACATTTCATTTGAAAAGTATTACACGTAGAAACTTCAAACTTGACACAATCATGCTTCTATAGATGAAGTTTGGTCTGCTCATAATGAGAGGTCATGCTTTTCAAAATTATGCAAATGAGGGTTAATTAAAGTTTCAAATCTTCAATATCTTATATACTATAGTAGATGTGGTTCCGAGTGTATAGGAGTTCGATCATAGCAAGGTAAAGGTCATCTCAAATGTCAAGGTTATGTCAAGGTCAAAGGTCATGTTAAGGTCAAAGGTTAATTTTAGGTCAAAATTTTATTTTTGAGGTCAAAGTTCACTACAGGTCGAGGTCATCTCAAGGTCAAAGGTCATTTCAAAGTCACAGGCCACCTTCGATGGTGGCTTTCTTCTAGCCATAACTTGGTCAATTTTTATCCAATTTTGATCATGTTGGGCTCAAATTGTAGCTATTGTAATACTCCACATTTTTGAAACTGAAATGTTCAGTTGCTTTGACCGAGAAAGTCTTCATATAGCAAACTTTGAGTTCGATGATCACATATAGCTGGAATTCTTATACGCTTGTTCTACATGTCAACTTAAATGAATTGTATTTGTGTCTTTTTGTCCAAAACCACTTCCTAGTAGTCATTACCCTGTTCCGCAGTCCGAACTCTTTGCTCTCCATAAGCTAACCTGTCCCTGTCTAACTTATATACATAGAAGTTCTATTGTCCATATTGCACACGTTCCTCTGTAAAATTTTGACATAGGCTGTATCAGCCCAAATAAATTAAAGGGTCTTCAGCGGGTAACTCCTCAACATGTTTCGGAGCCTTTTAAAACCCTAAAATTAAAAGAATAAGCCAATCCGGAAAACTGCGAAGCATCAAATGATGACAACTTTAGCCTGCATTTCCATGTGTACCAAGAAAACTCGTGTGCGATCTGGATAACTCAGCATGTTTTCACGCGCTGTTCGGCCAAACTGAACAAACAGCAAAACTGATTACTTGACCATTTTGACACACACACACACACACACACACACACACACACACACACACACACACACACACACACACACACATATATATATTTACACACACATGTATGTGTGTGTGTGTGTGTGTTAACACGTAGATTTAATGTCCTGTGTCATATGGAAAACAAAAATATGCAAATTACAATTGTTGCATTTCACAGGGGGGGGGGGGGGTTGTGACAAACCAGAAGTATCGCTTCTTATTTATCTATTTGTGTATTTATTCAATTATTTATTCATTCATTAATTTATTTTCACCATAATTTACAAAGCAGTCTCTGATGTCTTCCAAGAGACACAGGGCGGTTTTTGAGGATTAACACAGACTGATGTCTGTATGCACAAGGTTGCTTTGATGGGATTAACGCCTAGCCCCTACCCCAACTGCCAATGTTACAGGTGGTAACAACCCGCTTTCCTTCATCATATCCTAACAAATCCACGAGTAAATGTCAACAAATTCTACAAAAATGCAATAAATCCCAATATGTTTAATGTACAGTAACACGAAAAGAAGAAATATGTGCAAACGCCGACTGTTGTGCTTAGCCAGACTGACAGAGACACACGAATGCATATCGCATTCGCAAAACCATACATTTCTTTGAAATCTTTTTCTCCGAAACCGCTTCGCCGATTGCTTTGAAATTGCTTAGGGAGACTTTTGAGGACCCAGAGACCTAAATTTGTTCAATAAGTGGCGCTGTGATTATTAATTTTTTTAAAGCAAAAAAGTGTGTTTTCGCCATTTTCGACCTTTTCTCCAAAGCCGTCACTTAGACTATGCTGAAACTTGGTGAAATGTTTCTTGTAGAATGACCAAACAAAGTTGTGCACGAGGTGGCGTTGCTGTACATTCCCGACTTTTTTTATGAATTTTTCAATTTGGGTACTTATCAGTTAATACATACAGTCCTATTGATAACTATGCAAGTGAATGGAGACTGCAATGGTAATTCACGTTTTCGACTTCTTATCCAGAGCCACAAACCAGATTCACTTCAACTTGGTGGGGGTGTATCTTGGGTAAGTCTCTACCGAGCATGTTTGAATGGCCACGCTCCAGCGATTTCTGGATTTTTTAATGATTTTTTTGGTTTATTTTTTGGCCAAATGTTAAGAAGGCTTCTTCTCCGAACCCACTTAGCCACTTGATTTGAAACTGCGTAGGGAGACTTTTGGAGACCTCCAGACCTGAATTTGTTCAATAAAGTTGATCGCGAGATGACTTTACTGTGAACCTCATATTGTTTTAAATATTTTTTTTAATTGGGGAACTTATCAGTTAAGGCATACAGTACTATTAATAACTATGTAAGTGAATGGGGGTGGCAACAGTAATTCATGATTTTGACTTCTCTAAAACCACTGACCAAATATACTTCAAATTTAGTGGGGATATATCTTGGGTGGGTCTCTCCTAAGTTTGTTCAAATGTTCATGCTCCAGTGATTTTTGGATTTTTTTATTTTTTTGACAAATCTTAAAAAAATATTCATGATAGTCACCCCTAGGCAGTGCATCATTGACCTTGACCTCATTTCTGAGGTCACAGTGCCGCATACATAAATTTTACTCTTCACTACAACTTGAGAACTATTTAAACTGGGACCTTAATGTTGCACGTGTTAGTGCTCTTTCATAAAGTTCAGACTTACTCAGTACATGGGTGACCTTGATCCTACCCCAAGGTAACAGAGCCACAAGTGTCATGAATCTCTAGGTCAGCTGAGCATGGGCTGTTCACACAGCCCTCTTGTTCATATATGCTCTGCCCATTGCTCCAGAGGAGGCCGGCGCAAACTGCCAATCCCCAATGAAAGTGTTCGCTGACCTAAGTTCCAGGCCAAAAGCCCAAATTATTGACACAGTTCACGCCAACCACATTAGAGGAACATCAGCACAAACTGACAGTTCCCCGCATGGTATACAAGAGTCCAATCTATATATCATGCACTGTCCAATGACTAGTATCACAAACTAGTGAGTCGCTTGTGGTCATAGAGATGGCCCAATGTAGTGTAGACATGCTGTACAGCGCCCGAGTAGCCGCAAATGTGATTGATATGTTGTGTAGTAATATTGCCGAATGTCTTTTGCCCTAACCAGCACAAACAGGCCCGGGTATTCTACCCCCTTTATGATGACACATTAATATCAAATTGATAAGTTGACTAGAAGCCATTGTCCACTGTCACAGCCCGAACCTGCCCAAACAGGCTTCACCATCCCCCCATCCCCCTTTACAAACAGGCTAGGGTACTGCATCTATAGTTACTGCATAATACTCCAAAATTCAGTTCTGATCAAAAAAACTGAGGAATAATGATCAGAATCACTGCCCGAACCTGCATAAACCAGTCAGGGCATTGTATTACCCTTAAATTATAATTGAAAACAACGAGTACCATTTCTTAGCTCCTAATGACTGAATGTTGTCTGATCCACCACTGTCTGTATATATACACACACCTAAACCCTGTCAGCTCAAACTGACCGGTGAGAAAAGCTGTTTTGTGCAACTCAACTGTGAATGTTAAAAGTCACTCCTGCCAGCACCACATAAAGCTAATTAGTAAATATACAAATGGTTTTCCTGCAAGCATCACTTTTCCAGCGGCCCTGAAGCCGTATCTGAGTGTCTGATACCCTTGTGCGGCGTCATCGGAGGCTGCGCCAATGCAAAAGCTGTGACCTGAGTACAAATTACTGGAAAGCCCTCGAAAATGGACACATACCTTCAATTTTGCATCAAAACTGTTTGTTGGGACTGTACACCCAGACACTCCGCAGAAAAGAGGTTCTGGATGAGAGCCGCGCAGGTTCAAAAACGTCACAAACAATTACACGGGACAGTGTTTGGCCGAGGTCGGTGGGGTTGCCCTCAGGCATTTTGCTTAAAGTAACGGAAACAGACTTTAACTTCTGAAGGCTTGTTTTGGGTGTATGTGACAGTAATGTTTTCAAGCCTCAAACATTTCTCAGTTGGGAAGGGCTTGAACAAGTAATTTTTCACCAATTCTGGCATATGTGTGGAAAGCATAATTGAACATAGTGTGAATTGGAGCCCGGGTATAGCCTGAAAACATAACGCCCGCAGCATCCAACAATTTTAAAATAATTGGTTTGGTAACTGGTAGGCGCATGTCTACTGATGGGCTCAACTTATATGCTCCTGTTATCAACTTTTGCACCAGGAATTAAGACCTTAGTGGGATCTGTCTTGTTTTACATTTTATGTAAAAAAAAAAAAGGAGTGCTGACAAGTGAACCGAAATAGTTTTTAGGGACACACCCTCATTAAATAACAGAGCCACGCAGAGCGGGACTGTGGAAATGCTGGCGGAGAATGACGACTACGACCCAACTGATTGTGCTGACAAGTGAACCGAAATAGTTTTTAGGGACACACCCTCATTAAATAACAGAGCCACGCAGAGCGGGACTGTGGAAATGCTGGCGGAGAATGACGACTACGACCCAACTGATTGTGCTGACAAGTGAACCGAAATAGTTTTTAGGGACACACCCTCATTAAATAACAGAGCCACGCAGAGCGGGACTGTGGAAATGCTGGCGGAGAATGACGACTACGACCCAACTGATTGTGCTGACAAGTGAACCGAAATAGTTTTTAGGGACACACCCTCATTAAATAACAGAGCCACGCAGAGCGGGACTGTGGAAATGCTGGCGGAGAATGACGACTACGACCCAACTGATTGTGCTAAACTCCTGAAAATGTGACCACATCCTCTCGTAAAGCAGTGCTGTCTGGGCAGCTACTGAAGCTGTGGCAAGCAACCCCCGGGGGGGTACTCCCCGGAATTTTTGGTGGGTAGGCTCCACCGAGGGTACAAAACCCGGACCCAACGGGAGCGGAACCAATGTGAAAATGGGGGGTCTTTTGGAGCTTGTATTGAAAAAAAAATGAAATTTTACATAAAATTTGGTGTATTTTGGGGCAATTTGGAGACAGGAATTGAAAAACACAGGGGTCTTTGGGTGAGACAAGCGAAAAAAGGGGGTCTTTTAGAGCTACAAGCATGAAAAAGGGGGGTCTTAGAGAGCGACAAGTACCGAAAATAGGGGGTCTTTTCCGCGGCGCCTACCCGTATAGCAAGGTATAGGAAGTACCCCCCCCCCGGGAAGCAACCCGACTGTGTGAAAAAGTTGTCTGGCAATAGGTACTAGGGCACCTTGGTTGATTGGTCCTGACAGTCTGGATCTAGCTGTAATGAAGGAGAATTCCGAGTCTCGAGGGGAAGTTGGTTCCAAAGCCTGGCTGTGGAAGGAAAAAAATGATGTATCAAAAAGGTCCGTTGGAGCACTAAAGTGAGGAAGATCAAACCTCTGATGGGTATCATAGGTTTGAGTATCTGGAGTAGACGCACTATAAATGATGGACGATGGAACATACTGAGTCGGGAGTGAAATTCTTTACAAGTTACGTAAAAGTCAATTTGGAATAGTTTCCTACGTTTAGCCAGGGTCGACCATCCGGTTTCCTCGTTCGTATAACTAAGCATTGATGGTTCCATACATTGCACCAGTAACAATGCGAGGGGCATCTAATTGAATACTTTCTAGTTTTTCATTATCGTATGTTATACAGCCACTCCAAATTGGACTACCATATTAGAAAAAATATGGGCGTATAAAAGAGATATAAATAGTTTTCAAAGTTCTTCTATCCAGAACGAATTTCAAACTCTTCATTTTGTTAATCAGGTTGCTTGATTTGTTACAAATATGAGATTTATGATCGGACCATTTTTAATCTGAACGAATTATTTGTCCAAGGTGCTTGTGATGAGTACCATCATGCAACACATGACCGTGGAAGACTAACGGGGTAGATAAGTTGGATTAGATTTCCGAGAATTAGGCATTGAATCTGTTTCAATAGCATTAAATGTTACCAAGCAGTCGCTGGACCATTGATCAATATTAGAGAGATCCGAATTGATAACTTCAGCTGGGGTAGCTGCATTATCAATATTTAGGTACAGAGAAGTGTCACCAGCAAACAGTTTTATATTCGAGGTTTGACCTTGAATCGCTACACATTGGTAGCGATCATTGAGATAATCAGACAACTTTCAGAGGTCTTCTTCTTGTTTTTACAGTGACGTATATATTTTCTATTTCTTAAAGCTTTAATTATCGTGGGCTATTTCAACCCTCTCATCTGGAAAGTTGTGCTAGGTGGGGATTCCTCAAAACGTATCCTTCTGTTTACAATTCCAATCGTCCCTCTAAAATCTTTCGCTGCCTAAATTACTTTACCATCCTACGTGCGCCACAAATGTGTTCTAAGGTACACACTCTTGCCCGAGTTTCGCCCAGACAGACTGCGGTGGATATGTCAGGGTACCCTCGAGTGCTCCAGAGGAGCACTTTGGCACTTGTATGTACCAGTATTGGAACTGTTCATACTATTGGTCCACTTTTGCAACATTTGAACCTGTTTCGAAGATATATACGGTGCCAAAACGTAAAGTACATTTTACCTCTGACATCACAGCTATATTAAAAAAGCGCTTATTCGGTTTCTTGTGACATCACAGCAATATTAAAAAAGCGCTTATTCGGTTTCTTGTGGTGTTGGTAATTTTGACCTTGAGTGACCATGGAACGTCAAACTGACACATTGGATTCCATCTTTCTATCTTGTGATGAACCCAAGGCCCCCCGACCATGTTTAGGATATCAATGCACATTTATAGATTTACAGCATAAATACAACACTTCAATAAATTACCTCCCAGTTTGTTTTATTCATTCACCTCAAACATGGTCACAGATTCCTGTACACTGGTGGAACCTTATCAAGTCTATTTTATATATTGAGTCAGCTAAACATGGGCTATTTGCGCAGTAATATTTTATACTACAACAATATCAAGACACAATTAAAAATCGTGTTCGGTTTACAAGCATTATCCCCTACTTTGCACCATATTACATTGAAAACCCATGGGATATGGCCTTTGTGTTATTGTTGACCACATCCCATGGGTGGGACTACTTTCCACTATATTTGTAAAATCAGAGATATGGTTTTCCAAATGTGGAAGGAATCAATTCCATATTTGGTATATGCAATCTCGCCTTATTACCTTGCCATAAATCACGGCCGAAAACCTGATGGTCTGTGGTATAAATTACAGCCAATGGGTAAGAATAAACTTGATTCTGTGATGCAAACTAGGGCCAAAATGCAGGACTGGTGATTGATACAAAAACCAACCACTCTGTAAGACTCACGATATTCAGTCGACTTTTACATCCAAGTGTCCCGCCAACCATTATTCAACAGCTGATTGGGCACAAAAATGCGCAGTCCGTGAATAAGTTTGCAACAGCAAGCCGAAATCAACAGCACACCACGTGCAGCCTTCTCCAGGGAAATTATTCTTCTTTTCAGAGACCTCTAACATCTATCGAAAACACTCCCCAGACACTGTCTTCATCGTTTGCCCCAGCTGGCGTGGCTGGGAGCCATCGCCCCGCTCCTTCGGGCAATGCTGGCAATGCTGGCAATGCTGGCAATGCTGCCGTCACTGATGGTGCCAATCTGGCGGCCAACAGTCAGTTAAGATCCACGGGTGCATACTTTGGAATGAAATGTTTGCTAGTGCAACATTCAAAGTCAGCGTGACCTTCCATTTCCCCACTCCACCAAATTAATTCCATGTAGAAATAATAAAAAAGTGTCTTTTCGTCGATATTTTTGTCTGAAGCGACGTCCGTTCAAAAAAATCCGCCATTAGGCCTGTCGTCGACCACTTTTCTTTGTTGTTTAATTTTATATTCATACCCGCGACATGACTGTGTCAAAGTCCCATGTAGTGTAGTGAAATAAAATGTTACAAGGGATATAAATTGTCCTTTTTTCTTTTTTAATGGGCAGTAGGGGATAAATACGAAATAACCCTCGAAATAACCCTCGTCGTTAATTTGTCTAAACCGATTAACGACTCAGGTAATTTTGTCTATTATCTGGATTTTCCAACGGATCATCATGTCAAAGGATTACTGGAGCAATGTTACCTCCACGCCTCCTCTTTTTTCTACATTTTGTGAAAACACTTGCGTTTGCCTGCCTCTGTAGTTGTTGAAGTGTCCCTTTAAGGATCCTTACCTTTATTAGTTTTTATGTGACATTTCATACTATAACACTTGATTTCTCAGTTTAAATTACTCACATCTTTTAAAGACAACATTTTAAAATATTTCCAGTTCCATTTCCTTACCTATTTGGGCTAAATAGTTAGGAATTCTATATAACACAATGAAGAACGCTTGGGCGATAGTGTAGCCTTACATTACTAGCTATAAGAAAAGTGTTGCCAGGATCTTGTCTGTCTTGTCCTCCTTTTTCTCCCACTACCTTCCAGTGTGATTATCATCTGACGCCTCCAGCCATCAGAAAAGCACAACAATGTCATATCTACAATTTTCTTGATAATAAATTCATGTACACATCAAATAACTGACGAGAACGAGTCCCCAGATAAGTTATAACATGTACAGAAACGGCCCCATTTAAGGACGTAACTTTACATGCACGTAATACTATACAAACAGGAATCAACATTTTCTTTGTAATTTCAATTTCTGTTTTAATGGCATCAGCACCTTCTATACGGAGCTCAAGATAGTAACCCTTATACATCCTACAAACTTCTGCCACAGGCCCAATGCCACAGGAGCTCTAATTTTAATATATTTTAAGCATGTGAAGGGGGTAGTGGAGATCAAGTCTCGTGTACAGAAGCCTGTGGGATTGCATGGGTCGCTTGATAGAAAGATAGATTTAGAAACTTTCATGAACGCTACTTGATAAATGATAGTCGCCTGATAAATAATATCCTTCCTTTGGGCTCTGCACATGCATGAATCATAATACAATTATTTGCATCAATGAATTATATAAAGTAACAGATTAAAATAGAAACATACAGGTATATTAGGAAGCATTATCGATGAATAAATACAAGTAAGCTGTCTCGAAGACTAGAGGCTGGTCCCTTCTCTAACATCTTTACTTAGGGAGAAAAAAGTTGTACCCGGGTACTGGTGAAGAGGTCTAGCAATCTGTTGTTTTACCGATTGTTGCAAATAACTGTCATATTCCCCGGCCAAAATTGAGATTTCTTTTCTTTTTAAAATTCAACTCACACCTACGGAATTGTTGGCTATTTACGGTCGAAGACTGGTATGCACATGCAATCACACTTGGTCCATTTATGCTAAATGATGATAAGCCGACTCAAACTGCCATAAATTTCATGGATGAAGACCTTTCATACTGGTGTATATAAAGGATGGAGAAATATGCCCACCAGGCTACTTGCCTACAAGGCCATCACCCTTTCAAGATAGCTAGCATATTTTTCCAATTTAAAAATAATTTAGACAAAGAACAAATACGTTTTGTAACTCAAGATTCATTTTCGACCAGTCCAGGCAAGAGGGAGTGCCTAAATCCACATAATGCCAGAGGACCTTTTTTGGATTACCCATTTCTAATAGTGAGATATTTATGATGAAATAGTACTTTAAAGAATTCTTCAGATTTGGGGGGGGGGGGGCACCTCTTGCCTAGCAATGGCCACTGCTTGTTTCATAAGCTTACAGTAGTAAGATGCCATGCGATAACACGTATCTGTTTGTAGTGGCATAAGGATCACAACGTTCACGTGTGTTACAAGTATACAACGAAGACAATTTACAGCAACATTTACAATAAGTCAGCGACTGTCGGCTCAGTGCGCTTGACGGCCTGACAAAGAAATGTAAATAAATGACAAAAATGTGACAGTCCTATGCTCAGCTGACGTTGATGCACAGAGTATTATAAAAAAAATGTTTTTGGTTTTTAGGTCAGTATCAGTCAACTGAGCTTATAAGATGGGGCCGCGTCCGTCGTCTGTCCATAATAACATTTTCAACTTCTTCCAAGCCGTCAGCCAGGTCCACTTTAACCTAAGCGGGGATCTACCACAGGTATATCTCTAGCAATTGTGTTCAAATAGTCACTCCCCAGCAATTTTTGGATTTTATGTGATATCTTGTTCGTTTTTTTTGGAAAAAATCATAAAAACAAATCTTCTCCAAAACCATTCAGCAAATTGCTTGGAAATTGCATTGGGACAATGGATCAAAGTTAAGAAGCGTATCAATCAGACCATGACAACGTACGCAACTTATGATTAAGTGAAATCGTGAGCTTACAATAATATAGCCTCAAATATTCATTCGTTTGTGGTATTGTCAAATTCGCTTCTACCATACAGTAAAAAGGCACTGAGGATGTCACCGGCTATATGCAGTAAGAACTCTGGATTTAAAGCAGGAGTAGGTATGTTTGTAATAGTCCTTAGTAATTTTCTCCTTGGAACAGTAAATTTAGGACAACAAAAAAAGAAGTGCATGCTATCTTCCTCGGGATGCATACATGAATAAACCGGAGAAGCTATAATGTTGACTCTAGATAAATCTGCATTTAATCCAGAGTGACCTAATCTTAGCTGAGTATTACAAATAATGGCAAAGCGATTTCCAAAAGAATAATAAGCTGGTACATTGTCGAGCGCCAGAAGAGTTGATTTTAACATTGACTTAAACTGGGACAGCGTATCAGGGTCACGGATGCCAATAGGAATATCTTTCCAGGCATTAATTACTGGAGGGAGGAAAGAGCTGACAAGTCGTTTGGCACCAGAGTAAGTATGACGTAGTTGGGACGAGCTTCGTAACTGTCTACCAGACGACAGTGCCACGCTTTAGAGGTATAAGAGCTGATCGATAGTCTGGAGTTGACTTATGTAACATTTTATAAAACAGGATTAATTTGGAATATTTACGCCTAGCTTATACGGTCGGCCATCCCACTTCCTCAGACTGTGGATAGCGGTAGAAACTGAAATAATCCATGCAGAATATTAAATGAATCATGAGTGTACTAGAGTCACATAGATTGATCTCATGGGATAAGCAGTTACTGCAATCGGCGCCAAGATCATCGTTACAAAATATTTGGACCACCATACCTTGGTCAGCACCTCGGTCAGTGCTTCCCCAGGCATTGCGTACACGCAAGTACATGCGGCCCTCGGTTGACCAGCAAGAATGTATTTTATTCTCTCTTCAGACCTCTGGCCTGATATATTATACAATCATGTAAACTAGTGTCCGGAATTGCGCACTTTGTGTCGTTAATCAACTAGTTATAGGATAACTACCACTGAACACGTTTGTTTACCAAAAAGAAAAAACAAAAATGAGTTTGCGGAATTTTGCCGTCGCCTGCAGGTGGCAATTTATTTCCAGTTTTCTGTAATGTTGCCTGTTACTATGTTTATGAATGAATGTAGGGTTGGGTCATTTTGAGCGTGTGCTCACCACTGAATAAAAAATATCTTTTGACAGTCGCTGTTTGTCTTGACTTTTGACAGCTGTCAATCAGATAAACGGGCTCCAGACAGTCCCGATGTCTAAATTATCGGGCAGTCTGGAGCACCGAACATTAAAGCGTTTTTGGCGCAAGGGGAAATAATGCAACATCGCGAGGAACGAGATCCTGTAGGTATTGAGGAGTCAGCCTATTATATATTCTAAAGGAAAGAATAAGTTTAAAGTATTTCCTTCCATTTGTCAGAGTTTACCATTCAAGCTCTTCGAAGAGTAATACACGTGGAGTGAATCTAGTTGCGCGAAGGGCAAATCCTGGTTGCCTCATACTGCAGAGCTTCTATAGATTGTGACAGGTTTTCAGTGCAATTGTCAAACAGGACACATCCATATCCGAGGAAAGGACGAATCATAGTACTATACAACCGTATGAGAGTCTGGCGGGAGAGTTTGTGTTTGAGTCTGCGTAAAAGAGCAAGCCGTTGGCTGGCTTTAGTAACAATGCGTGTTATATGCTGGTGCCATGACAAATTACTTGAAAGTGTAACTCCAAGATGTGTATATTGAGTAGCCTCAGGTATCGGTGTGTTTCCAAGAAGTAGGGGAGGATGATCTGGCTTGTGTCATTTAGCTGAGAAGGTAATTGAAATAGATTTTATAGCATGAAATGTCATCCGCCAGAGCTTGCCCCAACGATGAATTTGTACAAGATTAAAATTAAAGCTTTCAGCGATAACCTTTGGTTTATGGACAATTTCAAGAATACTGGTATCATCCGCAAATAAAAGTATGTCACAGGTAATGTCAACAGTCATGTCGTTAATGTTAAAGAGGAAAAGTAGGGGACCAAGGATGGAACCTTTTGGCACTCGAGCCTCTATAGGAAGCCAGGATGAGGTCTTTCCTCAATGGTAACGCGTTGAAATCGGTTTGAGAGATAGCTTTCTATAAATGATAACACAAGATCTTCAAACCCTAATTGTTTCAGTTTAAAAAGTAGAACAGTGTGTAAAACTCTGTCAAAGGCCTTGGATATGTCCAGGAAACCCATACGGGCCTCATGGCCTAACTCAAGGCCACTGTAAACAGTATGAAGTATGCTAACAAGTTGATTTATAGTGGAATCGTTTTTCCTTAAAACCAGAGCTTTTAGCAGAAAGTAAATTGTTAGAGGTTAGATACTAATAGAAGGTGTTATAAACTAGACGCTCAAGTACTTTAGAGACATTACAGAGGAATGAAATTGGCATTTAGTTTTCCTTTAACTGTTTGTTACTTTCCTTAAAGACGAGGCGCACGTTGGACCTCTTCCAGGGATCTGGAAAATATGAGTTGGATAAGCAGAGATTGAATAGATCAGTGAGAGAACATGAGATTGAAGGGGCAAAGTATTTCAGAAGGGTGTTGCCTATACCGTCAGGACCACAAGCAGAACTAGTTTTCAGAGACTTTCAATTTTTTTCCACATCATGTACTCGCACTATAAGAAATGTTACATGTATCAGATGCTATAGACATTCTGTAAGTAATGTAGCGGCAAATACTATGAGGAAGGTAAAGGAGAGGATGAAACTATGACTGTGATATGTATATGTGGAAAGGTTGGCTGACATGGACAGGAATATACCCATTTTGTTGTGAAATAACCCTACTGCAGCCCTATATTGATCCAGCCAGATGCCCATTAGCGGGTATCATACTGGGGAATGTCCTTCGCTGAATACTGTGTGACACAACAGAAAATAAATCCATTCTTGTTTGCAAAAAACCCAATAAGTATATAACATTGTATGCTAGAGAATATAGTCTTCTAAAAAGCAAGTAAAGTACCATAAACAAGAGCACAAGAAAGTGCAGAAAACAAAAAGTGTACAAACATAGCAACAAAAAAGAGCAAGATCATCACATATGTAGAGGTGTTCATATAAAAATGATTGTGGATCTGGGTGTAAATTAAGTCCTCGGTTGACAAATGTAACCTGTAGTTATACCTAATATAATATATCTGTAAATGAAAGAGACATTCCGCTGAGTTTACATGATGTAAGAGATGTAGAGATATATTGTCGCAAACATTGAATCGACTGTGTCTATGTTGGTAAACAGAATAATACAAGCCAGTTGTCACTTTAACATGGATGTTTATGCATGAGAAATTTTGAGCTCAGGATGAAAAAAAAAAGCTGATCAATACAAAGGCTTGACTAGCGGAGTAGACGCAAAGACAGTCACTAGTTTCAAAGGTTGACCATCAGAGTAAGCAGTCACAAGTACATGGCATGTAACAATCTGTGGGCATCAGAAGTTAGCATGGTTAGAATTTGGAATGTATTATTAAAAGTATAGCAATGAGATTAAAAGCCTCTTGGTCCACAATCAGGTGGCTTGACATAAATGAATTAGGAACGTCCACTGGTAGGTACGCCAATTCCATAAAAACATACATAGTTGCATTTCTAAGAATCTGTAGTTTACCCTAAGGTTATGCAGATGATATACATGGAGAGGGTGGAGAATAATAACATTTCAGTAAGATAAAGTGAAAAATGGCACGCCAGGAAGTGTACAATATATTGTTAGAGGTCAGATGTACACATTAACATTGACCAGATTGGAAAGTGCACAGTAGGTCAAGTGAGGTCATGTAACATAACAATGTTATACTCGAACAGCTGATCAATACAAAATATAGGCAGACCAGCAATAAAGCTGTGTGAGAAAAATATTAAAAAAGACAGGTAAAACATAATAAATCGCACATTACAGTAATATAGATACATATATATATACATATATATAATAAATCGCACATTACAGTAATATATATATATATATATATGATCAACCAGGTTAACAGGTAGTGAAAAAAAAGTCCGAAGTAGCTTGCATTTTTGTCAGGTTGGCAACAAACAATTGATCAGAATTTAACGTCATTCGCAGTTAATTTGGATGAAACCTTTCGCATAGTATTTAGCCACATCTGAATGTAACCAAAATGTACTGAGACTGTGTACAAAAGTGAAAAGGAATAATGCAGGTATTGAGGTACTGATCATATACAAAATAATTTCTGTGAAAGATGGAAATATGTCAGTTCAATCATGACCATGAACTTGCACAAAATTTATCTGCGTTATAGTTGCCTTTTTAAAAATTAAAATCAGTTAAAAAATGACACAACTGTCGGCTTACAATGTATTTATAGAGATCAGAAGACTCATTAGTTACCAATTATTATGAAATATCGACGAGAGTATAAATACAGGTTAGCATTGTTACTATAGGGATAGCAGCACATCTGACATGAAATTTACCTCCAACTGCTGTCCAAGAAAGCATGCCGATAACTGTGTAGAAACAAATAAAATGTTCTTCATCTGTTCATGTGCAGTATACAAGACAAAGCAAATCCACCATGTGTTCCAAAATATTGACGGGGCACAGGGAAATTTTTTAGCGTTTTCAAGTAACCAGTGTGAAAAATGGATTATTACTAAAAAATATACTTGTGTATGAGCATGATGACGTACAGTCCCGCCACAGTTTATCGGGTCTAAGATGATGTTGTAAAAGCTGGTTTAACGTTATCCTTAAAAAAAGTAAAAAAGGTACATCTAAGTGCAATAAAATCATTGTCAGGGGTGAGAACGACAATCACCAGCTACTTGAATTTTGTGCAGCTCGGATATTATCAATTTAAAGATTTCGAAATGTGGAAACAGATTGTTTACTTAAAAATGATTAACAACCGTCAGAATATGGAAAAGGCCCCTATCATTTCTAACAAGAGACAGTGGTACTAGTACGTGTGCATTCATTGAACGATTCGTAAGGATAGATAATGTATTTGGTAATAGTTTGTCAAACTTGTGATCCAAGATAACTGATTGTAACAGATCGAAGTACATCATGCACAAAGAGGTCAGCCCAGATTTATGCATGCGTAAAGTGTTATTCAAAGACTTGAAGGATCGTGTCATGATAATAGGTTTTATATTTCCAACAGCTTTGCATGTATGTATTCATAACTTGGTATGCACTTGATGTAATGTTATTGGTTGTACTAACAATTATTGTATCAATACTTTTGTAGACCAGGGTCTATAAAAAAACTGCTATTGCTATGTCACCTGTAGTTCGTAGGACTTGCATAAATCTTCATCAAAATTAGCCTGTCCAACTTATCACGACAGACAATAGCTGCACAGCATACATGTACAAAAAGGCAGAACAGGAAAAGTGACCCGTGTCAGCATGGGTCTCCATCTGTGGTTTTCCTAAGTAAAAATATCTATTAGTTTTACTTGGTACATTTTGAACCTCCACGTCATCTCTTGCTTCCACCTATTTCTATGCCGCTTTTATTACTGATGGCAGCTTTATTTTATTGACTTTTACATACGCTTTTTGTGTTGATTGGTGAATTGATGAAATATTCTAAATCATTACCAAGTCCAGGTTGTGATCAAATTGCAGTGAGGTATGTCAAATCCAATCAAAGTTACCAATACATGAACGAGTTATTGATGGGTTATCAATTTATTGATAATCCAAAGATGGCAGGCACTACATCAATATAGACCTAGTCTCAGGTAAATCTGTGCACACAGTCACAGCATGAAAAACATGCATGTATCAATGAGAAGACCAGCCAATCGAACATACAATCAACAGCCTTCAGCTAGTGAACATTGATCTGGTCGAACAACTCTCAGCTAAAGGTGCTGAGTGTCAAGAATTCAAAGTGGAAAATGAGCGATTGCGTGGAGGGTTGGCTTCCAGCGGCGGAAAAATGCACAAGACATTCAAAGTATGTCTCAAAGCACTTGCCTTGATGGCAGTATGAACTTTGCCCCATGAGAATGTTTGGCAATCAGTGGGAAACAATACAGACAGAAATGAAATGGAAGGACAGAGACCAACAAGTTGCATACATACAGCAACGGGTACACGTGCACCAGCCTGCATTTACTGTCCAGTTTAACCAGGAAATTGACACCTTAATTACTATTATTATTATTACATCTTTATTCGCACAAAAACAGGCAAAAACCATGACCAACGACACAAAAAACCTGGTAAAATTGGACAGAAAGTGAAGTCTACATGTAAAACATAGGTTGTTCTAAACTTCACACTGTAAATTTTATGTGCGCAGTTTGTTGCCTGAGTAACATAAAGGGGAAAAATTCATCATTGCTATGAATATTGACGTGTTTTCTATAAATGAGACGTGGTTTGACAATGCTGTAAGAGATGGGGAAATTGCAATCCAGGACTTCCAGGTTTTCAGAGCTGATCGAGATAGGAGGGGAGGGGAACTTTACTCTATGTAAGAGATTCTCTCAAGGTAAAGCACCGAAAAGATCTTACCCCTGAAAACAAAGAATTAAAGTCTGCTGGATTGAAATTAAACCAACAAGAGGGTACATATTAGTGTGCTCCCTTTATAGACCCACTCCGCAAATGAGGCTTATTAGGACTCCATGTTAGACAATATAACTATTGCCCAGACTACACGCAGGGAAATAATTATCCTTGGGGATTTAAATGTAGATTGTAAGATAGACAAATATTTGTAAAAAAAAACCCTGTGTACCATATGTAAGATCTCTTTGAATTTAAGCAGCTTATTCAGGAGCAGACAAGGGTGACACTAAACACAAGTCGTATGATCAATTTGATTTTAACCAGTATGCCAGAAAAACACGTTAAATCTGGTGTTACCAAAATGACATTAAGTGATCACTATATGCTTTATACTACACTGAAAATAAAATCTGAAAGCAAATCACACAAAGAAATAACTTTCAGAGATTACAAAAAATTTGATGCAGACAAATTTGTCAATGGTTCATATAACTCTAAGATTCATAGAGAGGCTATGTTTCCTGATGATGTAGATCAAGCTTGCATAATGTGGAGAAAATGAAATGTTACGTTTATGTAATGTTTATTTTTAATATTTCACCTTTTTGTATCCATGAGGTGACCCGTAGAATAGAGATGTTGCCAGATAGAAGCAGGCTTGGACTTGTTGGCTTTTGATGCTAAGCTTTTACGTTAAGGAGCTTAAGCATTGAGCCTTTCACTTACGCGTATTTTCAGTCTTTCTCTTTTGCAAGCAGCAGTAGCAGCTGATTGGAAATTGTCATATCAGCAGGCATGTATGTTTGTAAACTGATTGAAAAGGATGTACAGATACAACTACTGGACTATTTAGTTCTGCATGACTTCATCAGTGCCGAACAAGGTGGGCACAACTACTTGACTATTTATGTCTGCATGACTTCATCAGAGCAGAATAATCTCCATACTTGATTTAAACATATATTGTTGATCAAATACATCAAAATGAACATCCAGTGTTATTACCACAGCAATCGGGAAAAAGGGCAAAGCCTTATTCAAATCCCTCTTGCGAGAAAAGACAACTTAAACTGGACAGAACTAGACACATTAAACAAATAATAAGATGACAAACACAGTGACGTAACAGATACTGGGGCTATGTAATTTATTACGGTATTAGGTCTGCAACTGTGTGTCATAAGCTAGCAATGTAGCAGTATCCGATATGTGTTCGTTTTGCTTGAAATTTAATCTATGCCTGCTTGTTTGAAGCGGCCAGTTTCGGAGATAAACTCATGTACTGCTCTAAAAATCACAATATTTACTTTGAGAGAACACTCAGGACAGCAGCATAAAACTGTCTGTAATATGAACAGAGCATACAAGGAAATCGTAGTATGGAGAGCTGATTGCTGAACAGCATAAATAAGACATATAAAGAAGTAATGCCAAACATTTTCATTGGATATACCAAAATCACATAAAGGTGTATCTTTCACTCCGATCTTAAACAAGTGAGAATTTAATTGCATAGCACCCAGGCGAAAGCTGGTATGTTGAACTGCGAGAAATCGGTCACCAAAATTGTATGATTGAGGAAATTTGATAGCTCTGACCACTGGCTTCATAATATTGATTTGAATATTTTGGTTGATGCTGAATTTCTAATTACTAGAGGTAACTGATTCCACAGCCTAATAGTCGAGGTAAAAATGAATTATCAAGAGTTCAGTAGGAGCACGAAAATGGGGAAGAATAAATTGTTGACGAGTATGATAGGTTTGGTTACCCGCAGTAGAAGCAGTAAGAATGATTGAGTACAATGAATCAGTAACAAGCTTGTTAACAAGTTTGTACATTAACGTCTATTTGGATATTTCTGTACAGTTGGCAAGAGCTGACTATCTGGGTTCCTCGTATAGCTTAGCATTGTTCGTTTC
Source organism: Hermodice carunculata (assembly GCA_964020975.1). Classification (NCBI taxonomy): domain Eukaryota; kingdom Metazoa; phylum Annelida; class Polychaeta; order Eunicida; family Amphinomidae; genus Hermodice; species Hermodice carunculata. Next base: position 33,101,802 of record OZ026619.1, on the reverse strand, counting down.
GTGCATTGCACCAGTAACGATACGAGCAGCACTTAATTGAACGTTTTCCAGCGCCTCCTCGTTAAATACAGAGCAGGCACTCCATACTTGACTACCGTATTTGATAATCGGCCTGACAAAACTAATGTAAATAGTTACGAGTGTACGTCTGTCCAATCTAAACTTCAAGTTTTTCATAATGTTAATAAGTTTACTAGATTTGTTAGGGATTTCAGTAATGTGATTGGACCATCTTATATTGTAAGTCCAAGGTGTTTGTGACAGGTAACATTTTGCAATACATGACCTTGAAAATAAATAGGTAGGTTAGTTTAGTTTGTCTTCTGAGATATGAACATAGAGTTAGTTTTTACAGCATTAAAGGTCACAAGCCAATCTTTGGACCATTGATCAATATCAGAAAGATCCGAATTCATAATTTAAGCGGCAGTAAAGGGATTATCAATATTCAAGTACAGAGAGGTATCATCAGCGAACAATTTTATATTACAATGAACAAGATCCACAATATCGTTGATGTAAATAAGAAAAATAAGAGGCCTCAGCACGGAACTTTGAGGCACTCCAGCACGAATTTTACCAACAGGAGGATTGACCTTGAATAACTATGCATTGATAACGATTCTTCAGATAATTCGAAAACCAAGTGAGAAGGTCTCCCTCAAAACCTGCTCTCTTTAATTTGTACAAAAGGCCAGAATGCCAAACCTTGTCAATCGATTACTAAAGTCCAACAAAATGATTCGTACTTCCTTTTGTTGATCAAAGGGTAAACATAGTTCATGATAGAGGAGGAGCAACTGAGTGACCGTTGAGTCGCCCAGTGTGAAACCAGACTGATGAGCAGAGATAACAATGTTGTCCCGAAAAAAAGGTAAATGCGTGCTTAAAAACTATCCTTGCTAGTACTTTTTCAACACAGCTAAGTAGAGATACAGACCTGTAATTATTGCATGAATTCTCCAGGCCTTTGTTTATAAAGTGGAGAAACGTTTGCTCTTTTCCAAGCTGAAGGGAATTGTCTATGAGAAAGTGAAAAGTTAAATAATCTAGCAAGTGGAGATAACAGCTGCGGCTTCTTTGAGCAGTTTTAAACTTATACCATCAGGACCAGAAGCTTTAGTTGTGTCAAGACTTAAAAGCACCTCAAGAACTTCTGTCTCTGTTACAGTGAGTCAGTCAACAGTAGATGCAGCAGGATCAGTATGTTCGGGTAAAGTGGCCATTGCAGAATCAACGTTACATTGTTCTAGAAAGTACAGATTAAAAATTTCAACTTTGGAAAGGAAATCAGACTTGTATTTGCCATCATGCATGAGAGAGGGAACAGTTGAAGATTGATTTCAGTTAGAAAATATTTACCTGTGCGCTACTAACTTTTGCTTTTCTTCGAAGGGTTGTTGAGTACCTCATGAAGCTTAGTATTGTACTTGTCTTCAGCAGCTTTAGGCAGTTGTTGATAATGGTTACGAATTTGACAGAAAGAGGTCCATGAAAAGGTATTGAAATTTTGATGGTTAGCATTTTCGTATTTTCGTTTATCCTGAAGTTTAAGTGAACGTAGGCTTGAGTAATACCACGGTAAATCATGTGGTCTGACTTCAATATTTTTTCTTTTGGATTGATTGTTCACCAGTTTTCATCAACAACGTAGACTTGGAATCACAGCACAAAATCAATTTCTTCAGAAACAAAGTATGAATTCCAGTCCACACTTCGAAGGGATGCTCTGAATACCCAAAGTCTGCTTTACCATAGTCCAAAATGCATCTTTTAAATGTATGATTTCTCTTTTTCCGAATCAGTTGGTTCGCACCTACAACACTATAGTCACAGTTTGAAATTGGGGGAAGCACATAGCTCTCACTTATATAGTTAGGAATGTTGGATAGGATCTGATCTTAACATGTAGCTGAATGGTCGGTAATGCGTGTGGGCTCATTTAATTGTACCGTAAGAAGATTGGTACTGGCAAATTGATCAAGTTAATGGCCTGATGGCGTCTGAAAATCGCAATTTAAATCTCCCGTTAAGATAATATGACGAAAGCCTGTGCCTTGCGCCATGTCGAAACTTTGCTGACACTTTCTCTAAAACGAAACCGGGGAATTACGTGGGCTATACACGGCAGCAAATAAAAATTTAGTATTATGAAGTCTACTTTCACACCATAAAATCTGCAGATCAGGTGACTTAAGATCCAGTTGCGAGTGACGTGTAAGTATTTTTATACATGCCGTAAGACCACCGCCTACCCCATTAAGACGATCTTTTCTAATAATGTCAAAATAGTGAGGTATATCTAGATTGCTTGCTAAAGAGTTTGGTGAAAGGAAAGTTTCTGATAGGGAAATTATGTCAAATTCCGGGATGATGTCTAAACGCACGCACCGCAATACCCATGGTCTAAATTAGCTAGTACCGCCGGTAGCCGCTATGGTGGTTACAGACTACAGTTGTGATTGGCTGGTTGCGCATCCCAACGGAGATAGTCCGTAATTGCGAAAATACTGTGTTTTCAGCATGCCGTAGCTTCTGTTTAAATAAAGTTAGCTAAGTCAGGTTTGCTGCATCGCAGAGTTGCTTCATTGGAGGTCATATAGGTGCACTGTCTTCCAGGCCAGGTGGGAACTTTATGGTGGGGAAGGACAATGATGTGACCCTGGCAAGAGCACAGTTCATACACCTGTATAAAGCTGACATCCAGGTGTTGTTTCGTATTTCAATTATCACAAATTAACGAGCTGGGAATTGTATGACAAAAATCCGTCCACATTTTTCTGACATTTTTATCTGTTAAATGCCGTTCACGGAATTTCAAAATACCAAAATGCTGATTTTTTAGACTGAAAAATGCTAATATGAAAAATAGAAGGATTTATAACTGTAGTCTGTGGCCTATTAGGGCTAACTCTGTATGTATTGGGACTCACATGGTCATGTTGTTATTCTATTATCGTCCATCAAGCAAGTTAAAAATGGGAAGTCAGCACTTTTTGACATCTGCCTGGACAATTTTGAGTGATCCTAACAACTTTTACATGGATGGAGCATGCAAGATATGATCCTGGGACTGTAGATCACAAGGCAAATGGTTCGGGCTATGGTATTGTGTACCTCAGGCCAGCTTATGAAAGGAGAAAAGAAGTTTTACACCCATAGATCGGCTGTGAATATCAAGTTTAACAGTCTCAATTTTCTAAAAATTCATGAAGTATCACATTTATGTCACAAATCATTGTGCATAGACATGTTGCACCTATCAGTGGAACCACACTGCATAAATAATAACAGGATTCGCTGCAAGACAGTTAACAAGTGCACAGGCTATGCCTCCTTTACTGACTGCTTGGTAGATAGATAGCTTCCATAGCCCTTTGTATTTAGTGATACCTCACAAGTACCACACAGGTAATCATGTGTGTATGAGAAATTAACAATGCTAATATGATATGAATAAATTATGCTAATCCCATTGATATGAAACTTAGTGACCCTCTGTTTCAAACTTTTAATTTTGTGGCATTGTCATTGTAGGCCTACAGCCTCAATTCATATGCAGAGCTGTTTATACAAAATCATGTCAAAGTGATTTTCGGCATACCAGAAAAAAATGCGCATTGTCTGTCAGTAGAGCTGTACAAATCTTAGGTAAAATGTAAATTTTTGGTTTTTTGGTTTTGTTTTTGTTTCTCCCCCCCCCCACCCCACCCCATCCCCTTGTATTTTTATTATTTTTTTTTTTTGGTAGACAAAAGCTTGTCATATATGTGTGTCATTTGACTGGGGTAAATCATTTAAAATCAGGCATGCTGACTTTGTTGAGCTGTTGAGTTCATCAGCATATTATTTTCACATAAATGAATCAATTTATATCCATGAATATGGATGACAGCACTTATGAACTGCAGATTTTATAACTTTTACCAAGCTGGTGTACATAGGTGGCAAAACATTTGAACTTCGACATACAACTACATAAAATTATAAGAGTTTCAGAAAGTGAAACAAGGGGAAAAAAGTTAGCTTCCATTAAACACTTGCCTGAAAACACTTGCGCCTGATAATTGGATTGATAACTGGATGCTTATCAAATTTAAAATCAGAGCACTTGTGAATACAAATATGCATTTATGATATTGGAGTAACTGTACAAAATTTTGTCATTTTCTTTCTAATATGTGCACATACACCAGAAACCATGTCAATAAACCACAACTTATACAGTCTACTGCAGAAAAAAAGGCACAGCACTATTGGTTTATGGAAGCTGGGTCACCCAACTGCCCTCCTAATGTTCAAACAAAGGGCGCGTTAAAATTCCATAATTTTAGTACCAAAAAACATAATTTGCTGAATACTGCTACTCTAATCTGTGACCTACTGGTCCTAAACTGTGCACTTTGATGGGCTAATAATGTTAAAACACTGAAACTGTTCCATTGTCTGCCATAATTCAGATTATATCAGGAAAATACTTCCATAATGACTGGTATTAGATGCTGACTTGGTGTAATTGATACTCCCCCCCATCCACCATTAATGCCTCATCAGTGATAGATGTCATATTTTTTGTAGACAAATGTTACGAATCTATCCATAAATAGTAAAAAAATCACCAATTTCACCTAAAAATTCATAAAATTTTAGCAATATATTCAAATTTGGGGTTAAAATTAAGGGGTGGGGCATTGTAATTTGATCTCTCATTGTAAGGGCAGGACATGCAGGCAAGTGATTATGGGTTTGCATCATAGCCCATTGTGTATTGTATTCATATTGGACAGAAAAGAATTGATTGGATGCAATTATATAATTTTCCTCAAAATTTTAATTAATTAATTTTTTTGTCATAAAAACTGATTTTTCAGATTTAAAGGTTGCTTGCAAAAAAGTTGATATTTTCTTTAATATTGAAGTTTGGTAAAGTTAATGCAAATCCTTTGCAGAAAACAAGTTGTGGCTTCAGTTAAACAAGTTTTAAAAATTTTGATAAGTCTATTAGGTTACAGACTACAGTTGTGATTGGCTGGTTGCGCATCCCAACGGAGATAGTCCGTAATTGCGAAAATACTGTGTTTTCAGCATGCCGTAGCTTCTGTTTAAATAAAGTTAGCTAAGTCAGGTTTGCTGCATCGCAGAGTTGCTTCATTGGAGGTCATATAGGTGCACTGTCTTCCAGGCCAGGTGGGAACTTTATGGTGGGGAAGGACAATGATGTGACCCTGGCAAGAGCACAGTTCATACACCTGTATAAAGCTGACATCCAGGTGTTGTTTCGTATTTCAATTATCACAAATTAACGAGCTGGGAATTGTATGACAAAAATCCGTCCACATTTTTCTGACATTTTTATCTGTTAAATGCCGTTCACGGAATTTCAAAATACCAAAATGCTGATTTTTTAGACTGAAAAATGCTAATATGAAAAATAGAAGGATTTATAACTGTAGTCTGTGGCCTGGTGCTATGGTCATTTCCCGGTGCACCTTGCGGCAGGTTAGGTCACTTCTATACATCAGCCAGATTGCGCCATAGTATAAGTATAGGGAAAAACAAACATCGCCAAAGTTTATCGGTATTTTCAAAAGTATGACGGGAGTGTTTACAACATACAATGACAGTGTACAACTGCAACGTAATCTGCGCATGGCCAGAAATAGGAGAAGAAATTACCATCGACACAGACATGCAAACCAGTTTCATATAGCCATGCAAGTAGAAATGTCCTCCGGGTAGCATAAACATGGTTACGGCATGATGAATGCTCACGTCAACTTCACTTCCTAATTCAATAATATCAAATAATTTTAAATGTACTAAGAAGTGACCTTTGTATTCTTTTTCTCTGTCTCTGTCGGTCTGTCTGTCTGTCTGTCTCTCTCTCTTATGATCTGATAATGCCCAGTGTGCCTGTACTTACTTGCAAAATGTACACACACACACACACACACACACACACACACACACACACACACACACACACACACACACACACATATATATATATATATATATATATATATATATATATATATATATATATATAATTTTGTATTGACTTTACAGTCTTTGTATTTTTGGTACACATTGCGCTAAACGTTGTACATTGAAAAAAGAAACAAATGTCATCACAGGATGCTTATATCTATATAAAATAAGTTATTAATTTTATCAAGTTCTGTGTATTTAAATTTTGTGTGTTAAAGAAATTTTTAGGCTGTAACCAAGAGACAGTCACCGTACCAGACACAGGAGACCACACATACTATGCTGACACCATAAAATCTGTAGTCTTTCCAGATGCTAAGGATAGTGAATGCCAGACAACCTCAACAGTGCAAATTACAGTGTCTACTCAGACTGATCTGACAGGTTCAGATATAGACAACTTAATGCGGGTAGGAATCACCAATTTTGTACAGACTTTGGAATTTAAATGAATAAATATTTGTTAAACTTTCCTTTCTGAGAAAGTCAAACTTGCAATGTATATATTTCCTCCTCAACATGCATGTCCTCATTAATATTACAAGATGAAAGATGTGACCAAAGGTATCTCATATCTTCCATAGGGCAGGTTGGAACTGTAAATTCCATTATTACACTGAAATAACCCTTGCGTATGTGTTTTCTTGTATGATACATGTGATTATAATATATTAAATAAAATATATCAATAAAACTCATAGTGGCAATTTTACCTTGAATATATTTGAAACAGGTCTCTTTAAAAGCAAGCTTAATAGTTTTTTTTTATGTTTGCAGGAGAATAAGAAACTGAAGAAAACTATGGAGGACAAAGATAGTCCTAGGCGAAACTTGCTGGTAGACATGTTTACAGAGACTGACCAGACTGTTAGAAGATTTGCTGGGCTTCCATCTTTGATTATTCTGTATGGATTCTTTATTGGAAACAGCTGGGACTAAAGTGAAATACTAGAATGGTTACAACAGTGCAAGAAAGATGTAATATGAAAATCATGCGGACAAGAAAAGGCCTGGACCAAAAAGAAAGCTGACATTGTTCCCAGAGTACATCCTGGGGCTCATGCGAATACGTTAAGCTAACCTGCAGCTGTTCTTTTGAAGACCTTTTTGGAGTGGCTGATTCTAGAGTCAGTCATATATTTACGACCTGGGTGAATCTGATGTATCAAGTTTAACTCCAACTATCCCGTGGCCGAGCAAAGAACATATTGTGAAATATTTGCTGAAATCTTTCAAAATGTACCCCCAAACAAGATGTGTCATAGGCTGTACAGAAATTTTTAACAGAAGCCACATTCGCCAACAGCACAGTTGATGACTTACAGTAGTTACAAAAGCCATAACACATACAAAGTGTTGGTTGGGATAAGCCCAACTAGAGCCTTTACTTTTGTGTCTCAGCCGGGGGGGGGGGGTAATGTGTCTGACAGATACATTACTGAACACAGTGGCCTCCTGGACCTTATTGAGCCACTGGACGATATTATGGCTGATCGTGGATTTACAATTAGTGATTTGTTGATCGCTCATGGTGCAACACGCAATATGCCTCTGTTTACTAGAAAATGTGCACGTGGCAACAAACAGAGACTCAACCTAACTGAAATCAACCAAACCAGAAGCATTGCCAAGCTCAGAATTCATGTAGAGCGAGCCATTGAGAGATTGCAAATCTTCAAAATTCTGAGTAACACAATGCCTACAAAGTTAAATGCCATTGCAGGACAGCTGATGGTTGTGTGTGCAGCACTGTGTAACTTTCAGCCACCCCTTGTGAAGTAAAGTTTACATACATGTACAGTGTGGATCATCAACTTGTATAATTTAAGTCTTTTGCTGCAAGATAATATGTGTACTGGCAGGATTTTCCCGCCTTGTTTTAAGGATATATGTACTGTGAGATATATCTAACCACACTGCATTTTATTACCAAGAACAGTTACAAGACTTTATACGATATGTGCTGTGATTATGTTTGCCACGTTAAAAACATTGTGATTAACTGTGATAAAAGCATGTCGTTATATACAGATTTTTGCATATACATGTGTGAATTACCCCAGTGTATACTCCTATGAGAGTTAAAAGAAGAAAAAAAAACCAAGTTCAGTCATTTGAAAGCAGTTTATTTACTAGTATCAGTGCTTATTACTTCACTCCATGCTTGAAAACAAATCTTGTGGTATGTGTCACTACTACTCCCAAACATGAAAAAATAAAGTTAGTATTTAAACTGTCCTCTTGTATTGAGTGTCTAGCTACTTTGTATTTGATTGCACTATTAAAGATTGCACACAAGTTTGAACAAGGTCACAAGACAAATATCCGTGTCATTAATACTTCTTAAGTTTGGGTTCTACGAATCGACTGAATAATTTATTTAACCTGGGCAAGAGTTCAGTAAACCACCACTTAGGATAAAAGTGGATTCTTTCAATGGATGTGAAAGGGTACTTCTGTGTATACGTAACAAAATCACACCACTGATATCCAGTTATAGCCATTTGCATTTGTATCTGGAAGTACCATGATGTGTTTTTTCTCAGTTTTACATATCCATGATTATCTAAATAGACATGGTATTTTTTGTGCTTTGGTTGTCCATTTTCCAATCTGGTGACAAACTCCGTATATTTAAATGGAAAAATAAAATGTCTTTAGATTGCTGTACAGGGCCTAGGTTTTTACGAACATCTCCCATTAAGGGTATTAGTAGAAGACAAGTGAAAGATATATTTACGAACTTCAGTTGCTATCTATGCAGAATCTTGGACATTATATAAACCAGAACAGAGGTTCTCATTTTGCCTGAAAGGTTCAAATTAGTAAAATGTACAACAATAGAGGTATTCGTGACCAAATAAACGGTAAGGTATATATGTGGAGCAATTTGCCCGAGCTTTGTCAATTCATTGTTCGAAGTAACAATCATATACGGAACAAACAAGTGATCGGAGTATACAATGTGATATAACTGATCGCACACCAACTTGAATACATTTTTTTGACACGCGATACGACTTTTAACCTGAGCATCCACATCAAGTCAAAAAAGTAAAGTACAATAGCAGATATTTTGCAGCAAATAATAATCTACAATATATATAGGATTCCATCATAGTTTTTGAGATACACAGGATGACACAATTTTCAGAATAGAGGCAGCAGAAACAGCACATGAAGTGAAAAATGGCCGGAATTATATATATATATATATATATATATATATATATATATATATATATATATATATATATATATATATATATATATATGTATATATATATACTGACTACCTTAATGCTGAAGCACACGAAATGCATGTAGCAACTTGACAAAAAATGTAATACCATAAATGTAGCAGCAGATACCATACTTTGCATGTCAGCAATAATAAAAGTCACAAATATGTTAAACAAATGCAGGAAAAACGATGAGATAGAAATAAACGCCAATGCCCCAACATATAACAGAATATTTGTTGACAGAAAGCTGATAACACTAAAACTCAAGTCAAACCACATGAAAACAGAAGCTAAAAAGTAAACACAGAATACATAAAAATACAATAAACATGGGTACATAATAGGATGAAAATATAACTGGACGGTTGTCTGGATATGCATTTCGTACGTTGTTAGTGTTGCTAAAATGACAACACTTTGGCAAAAAGTACATGTGAAATGTGATTCTTGGTTAAGATTTCAAGACCGCAACAATGACATCAAGTAACATCGGTTAATGAACGAATCAAACACTTGGTACATATGAATCAAATTACTATAAAGATATTCCATGTCGAGTATGGCAATGTAAACACAAAAGAGAGATAATCAGACAATAGCAAAATCTGCATACTTGAAGCACCATTCGGCTAAGACTTGCCTGCAAAAGATGGTAGATGACTGACAGGCAAATATTAATGATGATTTAATCACGACACTGTGTTTTGTAGATGTGCGGAAATGTTTTGACACTATAAATCATGATATATTAAAGTCCAAACTGCTCAAGTATGGCATCATTGACAATGAGTTAAAATGGTCTTCTTCATATCTATCAGAGAGACGACAAGTCGTAGTCTGTAACAGAAAATCATCAAGTAAGCTAAATGTTACGATATGGATCCCCCAGGGGTCTATCCTCGGTCCCTCCCTTTTTCTTTTGTATCTAAATGACATTGTTCAGTATATAAACAAATGCTCGTATAACTTGTTTGGTGACGAAACCACAATACACTCCACAGGTGCGACCCTCCATAAAGTTACTGGTGCTTTACAGGATAGTAAAGATGATGCTAGTTATTGGTTCAACAGAGACAAGCTTACAGTCCATGCAGGTAAATCGAAGTCGATGCTTATCACCCAAAATAAAATTAACAAGGAACATTTCAAACTTTTTATGGAAGGCGAAGAAATACAACAAGTTAATGATACGAAATATTTGGTTATTTGTTTTGATGAAAATATAAATTGGTTCGCTCATTTCCAATGATTACATGTTAAAGGTATGTCTAAACTAGCTGTTTTGAGAAAATTTAATAAGGTCTAAGATTCTATTCGAGTTAATTACAGCTGGGTCAAAGTCATGGAATTCCTCAGGTTTACTTAGAGTAATTATTGAGATGCTATTGTGTCAAATGATAGCCCTGGCATGAAGACAATAAAGTGTACCTGTAAGGTCACATAAAATTGCAGCAATAAAATTTACAGTGTATTTTGGAATGCTGTCGCGGACACAAAGTTTCTTGAAAAGTCACGCAAATCAATATTAAAAGAACTCCATTCTCAATGAATGAGAAAACATTATTTAGCTACTGTAGGGGCTCTGTCAACTGTTTGTCTCGCTTGTGCTGCGCCCAGAGTGCATTGAGGGAGGTTGCTGACTGACAGCAAAAAATTCTTGCGGACCCAGACATTTTGTTTTTTAAAGAATACTGTCTTTCTTTCCTTCCATCTTTCTTCTTTGCGACCAAATTTGTCTCGAACACTATTGTTCTGAATACCCACAAACTGAACCTGATGACTGACCTACCAGTGAAATTCTGCATATCGTTTGGAATAGTCATGATGTTTAAATTTATGCAAATTGAGGGCAATTAAAATTTTAAAAGCTCCATATCTTCCAAACTATTGCAGATAAACACAAAATTTCATTGTGCATGTATATAGTTGTGACACCCGCAAATATAATGGACAGTAAATTTATGAAAGTCGTAGAATTAAAATAATGCTAATTAGGACCACTTAAAAATTAAAAGTTGAATATCTCCAAACACTATTATAGATAGAGATGCCATTCCAACTTCAGTTCATTTGTTGGTGACAAAGCGCATCCAATGAATCATGAACCAAAGTTGTAGGATTTAAATTTCAGCAAAAATTAGGTGAATATGCAAAATTTAAATCTTGAATAGCTTCAAAACTATTTTAGATAGAAGTGCCATTTCAACTTCAGTTTATGGGTTTGTGATATAGCCACATTCAATGAACCATGGAACAAAATTATAGTACTTTGATTTGTGCAAGTAAGGTGAATACACAAAATATAAATCTTGAATAACTTCAAAACTATTATACGTGGAGGTGGCATTCTAACTTCAATTTGCAGGTTTATGACATTACCGCATCCAATGAACAATGAATCAAAATTGTAAGCTTTAATTCATGCAAATTAGGCAAATACACAAAACTAAAATCATGAATAAACTTCAAAAGTATTATAGATAGTGGTGTCATTCAAACTTTAGTTTATAGTTTATAAGTTTGTGACATGGCTACATTCAATGAACTAAGAACTAAAGTTGTAGCATTCTAATCTATGCAAATTGGGCTAATACACAAAATTTAGATCATGTTAAACAATGGCAAAGTGCTGCATTTCAAACTGTTCTCATTTTGAAGACACCCAGACAGGTTTGCTGTTTAGCAAATCGTCTTTTCTAGTCAGAAAATGTTACATTTCAATGCATCGACATGGTCTTTCAAATTAAACAAATTACGTTCACATACGTCATGACTATGTTTAGTACTCTTATAAAGAAATATATCTTGTTACAGTCGAAGAGCGATAGGCATGCAGAAATTCTAATGCACTAAGGGTTTTCAGGTAAAAGCATACTCTAGGGGTAAGACTTCTAGTAAGGAAGAGCACCTATGACAACGGCAACATTCTCTCTTATCCAGTATTTTTGCGCCGCAGGCCTATAACTATATTAATAGCGTCCTAGAATAGCCAAGTGTATTGCGCCGCAGGCCCTTTGTGCGAGGAGTGGGAGTGGTATAAAGATAGGCAAGGTATGGGGCAGGAACCTTCAGTGTCAATGAGACACTGTGAATGAACTCGAAGTACACTCAGCACCTTGTCGAGCGTCTCACATTAAAAAGGACATGCGTAAATGCGTCTTTGTTCTTAATTAGTTGATTATAAATGTATTTTCTTTCCTTACTGGCTGAGGACACCTTGGCCATTTTTACATATAGACAGCAGCTGTAGAGTATTGTTTTTGTTACTAGGATTTGTTCCCCCAAAATGAGTTTTATTGCTCGATTTAGCATTTTAGGTATTACGAATTGTGCCCCTAAAGTGGATTTCACCGGTATTTAGATATGCGACAGATTGTGGCCTTTGTTTTTAACCAAACTACTTGAGTAACACTGCAATAGTTTACAAATGTAAAAAAATTTCAGGCCCTCATGAAACTGCGTTTTTTCAATGCCTTATGAATGAATGAATGAATGAATGAATGAATGAATGACTTTATTAACTGCACCATATACATACATGGTTTTCTGTCAGTCAAAACACATAAATATATACATGAATCACAATACGATACAATACAAAACAATACATCACATCACGACACTAGACTACATTCCACTTCATTCTTCAGAAAAAGAAAAAGAAAAAAAAAACACTCTTCACTACATCGCCGCCCTGCCGCCCTACAACGCGGTGCGGTGGGCTGGCCGGCGTTGGTCCCAAAGGGTCGCCTGCAAAACAAAAACTGTAAGTGGATGTTGGGGATATTTATGCTATTTAGAAAATACATATCATCAAAATTGACCTCTAACTTTAGTCACTTTGTCGAAAAATGTCCCAGTATGATTGATTATATCGGCATCTTCTAATTTCATAATAAAGATAAATTTTTCTGGGTTCGAAAAAGTAAAAAATGTAGGGAAAATTTCGGTTAGTTTGTCGAAAAAGGTAGTTCGTTGCTGTGTAAATTTTTTACAATTGATTAAAATATGTGCCTCGTCTTCCAATTTTTCACAGGTATCGCATTTCCGCTCTTCTAAAGGTGGTTTAATAGGTCTTTTGTGTCTGCCAGTTTAAATTTTGAGGTTGTGGGCGCTTATTCGAAATCGGGTAATATTTTTTTCTAATTCTATACTCTTTCACTCAATATAAATATTTTTCTGGTCCAAATTGGTATTTAAATTTTACATATGTTCGTAGTTTCTTGTCAGGTTCACTATTAGTGGCCAAATTTTCTTTCCATTGGTTTTTAAATATTCGTTGCATCTTTTTTGAATATTTTTGAAGGAAAGTCTTCATTATTATAACCTAGATTACACATGTTACAGAAACCCGACATTTGAAATACATTTTGTAGCGTTTTCAACCATAGAAATTGCCCTGAATCAAAGTTGTATATATTGCATAAAAGACAGTCATACAATAATGAGTCTGGGTTCAGTGTGACAATTCTGAACCAGTATTTTGACATCTGTGTGAGAGTGTTAAGCGTGAGTGGGTACTGACCCAACTCACTTGAAACGGCAAAATTACTGGCCTTTTTGTTCACACCTAGACAAAAATTCAAATAGCTTAAATGTATCTTCTCAAAAGAATAATTGGTATGATTCATAATATCACCGGAGAAGCATTTTTTCCGGTTTCACTATAACAGGTCCCCATACTTCGCAAGCATATAAAAGTATAGGAGTAATAAGTTTTTCAAACAGTTTTAATGAAACAGATATATCTATCCCAGTGTTCCAAATAATTTGTTTTAATTTTGCTGCTGCTTTTGTAGCTTTTTCACACAGATGTTTTACAGCAAGATTGAAAGATCCATTGGCACTTATTTGAATTCCTAGATAACAGTAATGATTAACTACTTCTAATATTTCATCTCCCAGGAGAAATTGTTGTTGCTTTAACCTCCTTCCAGTTTTGTTAAAGATTACATCTTTGGATTTTTGGTAATTTATGTTTAAGTTCCAGTCTATGCAGTAGAAACGCAAATGATCCAAACATGTTTGCAGACCTTGTTGACTTTCTGATAGTAGCACTTAATCGTCCGCATACAAGAGACAGTTAAGTTTTTTTGTTGTAGAGCTGAACGGGAGAACACTTGTCATCGAATATATCAGGTAGATCATTAATAAAAGTGTTAAAGAGCGTGGGACTTAGGACACAGCCTTGTCGCACGCCATTACAAAGCATAAATCTATTTGAAAGACCAGTAGAAAATTTCAACTGTACTGATGAATCAGTATACATATCCACAATTATGTCATAATAATAACTGTTGATATCACACTGGAGTAGTTTATAGAATAAACCCTTGTGCCACACTGTATCGAACGCCCTTTGGAAATCAATAAAACATGCATATAAACATGTGCGAACATATACAAAAGCAACAAACTTTAGTACATTGCTAGTAAGATACCTTTTTCAGTAAACTGCAAGTGCAACATATAATTGTATCATGACGCTATAAAAAATAAGTAAATAAACAGCACAGCTCACTGTGTCATGACAGTTTTGACTGGAAACTGCAAGCAACGAGCATTGGCATCATGGCACTTCATAGAAAAACTGGAAATATGACACGTTGTATCTTACTTTTACCCATCGCGTAAAATTATTCCCGCAGAATGCAATCGCAAGCATCATGTATTTATAATCTCGCAATAAATCGATTACAACTTTGTTGTCAGGACTGCATAATATAAACTCTATAAACAAGAGCACTCACCACATATTTCGCTGGTAATATTTCTATGATTCTTTGAACAAGTGAAAGGTTTGTCTAATGGATTATTTATACGAACATGATCCATACATTAAAAAATAACATTAGCAAATTGTTTAAATGCTTCAAATACTACATTGCAATGTTGAGTCACACAAGATATAGATATACAAATCATAATATCCATGTACATTTTTTTCCAGTAGAACGTGACCTTGATCCTCAGTAAACACAAACACTTGTTTCTCTATTCACCATAGGAGACTGTCCGAATAAAGTGTTGATGGAGATAAGTCCATTATGATCTCGTATTCATAGTGAGGAGAGCAATCTGGGAAACGACAAACATACATCTCATAGTTTCTTGTCGCTGAGGTAACAATAAGGTGCATAATGGCATCTGTTAATTACTTAAGCCAAAATCGACTTTCGGATATGATCTATACAAAATATATGATACGCGACTGTGCCAATGGCATGTACTCAAGGATGATTATGACGCAAATGGACCGATCAGTAAATAATGGAACACATTTTTCTGCAACCGAAAGGCATAATTCAATTAGACTTTGGCATAATACAATTTGTCGTCACTATAATATTCAAACCCCACAAATATTTGGCACAGGGCTTTCCCTGTCATGAATTAATGATAACTGGTGCTCAACCCTTTTATCCTGCATAGGTCGTCACAAATATAATACAGATGCTGGAAATGGCGTTTGCTAAAACTTCCTGCTATAGAGCAGTGAATGTGCAATTTTGATACAGTCCGCTCTTGAGATATGGCTTTGTATGGCAACACTTCTTGGACCTGTTGAATATCTGAAGCTATCATGATATATTTTATATTCACCCAGCATGTTACGTGTCCGGTATTACATTAAGTGAAGTAAGAAGTTTGTGTGCAGATTTAGGTGGTCTACCTTATCGCGGTAAAAGCAGCGTACCATTCACTTGGTGAGCTCATATAGTGGAAAAGTATTTAATCACACATGTGTCATCCTTGTTGAAAGATCATAGTCCATATGTTAAAAATCAGTAATATGGTTCCCCTTTGAATATAACTGCTGACGTGAACTATATATGTAACCAGACATTTTAGTGTGACACATGTTCACTAATGCCAATATAAGTGTCTAATGGTTAAATCAAATATAAAACTGATTGCCAAATATCTTGGTGACTACTGAATGTGTCCCATAGATTCTATTTATTCGCGCTTCCTTTGCTGTTATAATGGATTCTGCCACCATACAGATTGGGTTCCTGACGTTCGTCCATCCATAATTCTCAACAAACAACATTAAAGAAAATCCACGTGATCATATTCTGGTTAAAAATTTCGACATTAATATTTGGAACACAGTTTGAAAGTTGGTAGAGATATTGAAAAGCTAATTCTCGATTTCTATAGACATGTTACACGTCACTATCTCATCACAAAACACTGATTGTTTAAGTAAAAACCAAAAGTCCATGATAACAATTCCTGACAATATGTTGTCCTTTCCAAAAATTAGTATGTTTATTGGGATAAATGCCACTTTTAGAAGCCAGCGGTGACAGGTGACGTAGTCTAGGGGAAAATAGTCGACCACCTTAAAATGGGCCACATACGAAAATGCAACGCCCTTTGTCAATGTGTGATCATACCTTTATTTCTATAAACGCATTTGTCACTGGCATCACTGTAGCACACATATATGTATTTGAACGAGCTGCCGCATGTTGGCGCTCTCTGGCCATCAGTTGACAAAGCCGACGTCACCGTTTGAAAATGTGAACAAATGTGTGGGATGAGACATAATGACAGCTAACCTGTCTGTTATTTCGATACATTGAAACGATTGGAACTTCAGCAGCAATGTCCCTGGACATTATGACGGTTTTCATCGTTTTGAAGACAATTTATGTCACGGTCAAATGTGCTCAAGGTAAGCAATCCTCTCTTTTGTGGTAGGCTACAGTAGTATTAAACAAATGTTATTTAGATGAATTTTTGAATGCCGTTTGAGTAAAAACCGATGAATACAAAGTCTCTGGGCGCAAGTGAAGCAAGTTTCAAACCTGACAGCCCTCAATAAATATATATAACTGTATGTAACAAGAAGGAAAGAAGTGCGATAATATATAGATTGTGTGTGTGCACGGGGATATGCACCCTCAAAAAGTGAATTGATGCCTGGCCTGTTAATTCTTAACTGGCTCAGCGCTAAAGTAAGGCTAATTCTAAACTCTCTCAGCGCTAAAGTCAGGCTAATTCTAAACTCTCTCGGCGCTAATCCCAACCAATGTTGTGCAAATATGTATCTTTCTAATGATTCCAGATCCTATTACCTCATAAAAGGGACTTTCAAGCATAAACATTTAGATATAGTGAAAGAAAGTAAGAATGTTCCAAATGAACAACTTTGCCTGTGTATGCTTTGAGCAGATTATGCAAAATCGTGTCGACGAGAGCAATGGACTAAGCGTCTAAATCATTGAATGGGTTATTTTATTCAGCAAAGTAATTCTTACCGACACTGTAGGCAAGATTGATGAGAAAGGGTAAAATGAATTTATATCCGCCCCAATAGCGTGAAAACATACAGCGGCAAATATGAAGGCCAGTAGCAGCTACAAGCTATGATCAGTTGCACTTTTAATAAGTTAATTTAAACTGTTGTATATATCTAGGATACATGACATTTATAGAATTTCTATTAAACATAATCGAGAACAATAAAGCCGCGTGTAATGAATAGGACGGCATTGTTCTTCCGAGAAATTGGACCCCAAGTGCCACCATTAAATTGTTTCGGTAGGACTTACATTTTGTTATTCAATTACTTGATGTGCCTTCAGGGGAACACCACAGATACGTCCGCAAATTCACGGTAGAGATAAAAAAAAAAAAAGAAACAAACTGCCAAACAAAAATGGACATTTTACTCTACTATATTTTGTACCTGGCACCAATGGCGCAAAGTTGAAAAGAAAGACTGATTTGATGACTCACACATGTACAGCAATGGTATAATGATGTATAGACATAATTCCATTTGCCACACTCTTTACATTAATGGCAGCAGATCTGCAGGAAACCTCCGTTACAGACTATATATACCAATGACATAAAGCGCTGGAAAACACCCTTCACAAACACCAATGACTTGACGCTGTACCCAAAGCCCCTCTGCAATACTTCACAAATCAATGCGCAGAAAGCACCGGTGACACAATTCAACATCATTTTCTGGAGAAAGCCACAATTCATTCGGCAATGTTACAAACTTGTACAGACGCCCTGTACCACACTCTATACAAGTGTGCAGCCATGGTACAAAGTTGTGTTGAAAGCCTCCATACCACACCTCAAACACAAACGCGTTTCCCATTTTCTGTTGAGGAATAGATGCCGGAGGATGTTGGTTTGAGACTCAGTCGTAGCGTGGTGAGACTTACAAACAGCCATAAAGATGTTAATCCCTGCATGAATAGCATAAACGTAGATAGTCTGATACTCGATGGTTGACTTACATGCATGATGCGAACCTGATCAGCAAATATAGCACAAAATGATACTTTTACAACTCTGTCTACAAATTTTAGCCATTGTTACAGTTGTGAGATCGTTCTACTGAAAGCCACAATGTCCATTGGTGAGATAAGCAGGTGTTAGAGAAACTGTTGCAGTCTTATGGTGTCAAAACAGAACGGAGTTTTGTGGTAACTGAAAGTAAATCGTGCTATCTAGCTACAATTAACTAAGACAGTACGAGGGAACCATATCAGAATGGGTCATAAGCATCCAAGAATAGCAGATGGTGCACAAGTATCTGACAAAATAGGTCAAATGATGGATAAATGATGATACGATAAAGAGTACTTTACGCTCCCGAAAGATGCATTAATCCATGTGTATCAAATGCATAATCGTTTCGATTGACAATTATCAACTGTAGCGTTCGGCCAGAATATACAGTGAAACTTCATTATAACGACACTCAGCTATCAGGCATGTTCACTTAACATCACACCTTGTGCGAGACTTAGTCAAGACGTGCAGAGACAGGTGACATAATGTACTTTGGGCATGAATGGAGTTGTTTGATAAGTGGGCCCAATGAAGATATTTGACCATTGCTACAAATTAAGTTG
The DNA here is from genome assembly GCA_964020975.1 of Hermodice carunculata. Taxonomy (NCBI): domain Eukaryota; kingdom Metazoa; phylum Annelida; class Polychaeta; order Eunicida; family Amphinomidae; genus Hermodice; species Hermodice carunculata. The sequence goes on along the minus strand of OZ026619.1, from coordinate 33,082,673 downwards.
TTTGATAACTCAGCACAGAATTATAAATGCTCAGAGAATTTTATGCATACACTTTCTTGCAGAGAATAAATACTATGTGCAGGCTTTTTGTTACAACATACATCAAAATTCAACTTCTGATCAAAACCCCAGTTACCACTCATGTAACATTGCATATTGTCCACAGAGACGTGGTGCTGGGCAGTGGTCAAAACATTCCTGGCTGAGGCTCATATGATCTCACGAACTCCGTCCCCAGCCTTGGACCCAGCTTTTTCCACTTGTATGTTTCAAATTCAAATTCTTTTATTCTGCATATATTGAAGTGACACAAAAAACACAATGAATGGTTAGTCACAATGCATAGCCTTGTCTTGCTACCTTAATCATTCGTTGAACATTATAAACATGTAAATTAAGTGACACATAAAGGAGAGCGACAGAGAGACAGAGAGAGAGAGAGAGAGAGAGAGAGAGAGAGAGAGAGAGAGAGAGAAAGAGAGAGAGAAGTATAGTTTTGCTGGTAATAGTGGTATAAGCATGAAAATTACATGTTAATACCTAATGTGGGGGAGGGTGTAATGCATTGATTTTCATATCGTTTTCAAACGACCCAGTTTTTTACTTTTCTTTTGAATACAGTGGATGGAAAGACAACCTAAAATTGATGCGGGGGGGGGGGGGGTAATATAGTCAACATAATCGGTCCAACATGAAGGATACTTTGACAAAGGTAATTCGCATTACGTTTTGGTTGGGCGAGTTGACCTTTACATTCTTAAATTATGACAAGGTAAGGCGCGAATGTAATAGTGCGCGGCACTCTTTTCTGTAGAATTATAAATGGTTGAATAGAAGTATAATAAACTGATTCCCATTCTTCAATGCAATAGTTGATATGTAGATGAATAATTCATTTAATAATATAATTGAAGCAATAAGTGATGTGGAATCAGATTTTGGATAGGATACCCATTCTGGGAGAGATTTGCTTACAGACATGACTAATGGGAATTTCCACATCTTGAACTGATCTAGGTAAACTCATAAATATTTACAACATGCACATGATTAATCCTGTTATTGCTCAAAGATAAATGAAAGTCACCAGGTAACTTTTTCTATCTTGTCTCGTAAACCAGGAAATTGGATTCAGCAATATTCAAGCCAGCTTATTGACCTGTAATATGCGCCACTGGCTGTGGCCAGAGAACAAATTATTCTGACGTCCAAGGAAGTAATGTGTAAAAAAGGGAAAGAATATCCATTTTAAAAATGTTTCAACAAATGTCCAAGTTACCCAAGGCATAACAAAAATATATCTGTTGTTCCGGTAGCCCCACTGAAAAGGCGCGACTCTAAATAAATTTTATGAAACATAAAAAAAAGTTTAAAGCCGCCATTCCCTGCAAAAAAAAAACCCCAACCCCCCCAAAAAAAAACATAAAAAACAAAAACAAAAAACAAAAAACAAAAAACAAAACAAAAAAAAACCAAAACAAAAACAAACAACAAAAAACAAAACAAAAAAAAAAAAAAAAAAAACAAAAACAAAAACAAAAACAAAAACAAAAAACAAAAAACAACCACCCCCCCAAAAAAATCGACCCCGATTGGGTGGAGCTGACAACCGTTGCAAATCTTAAGAAATCAATACTAAATAGAGGTGTGAACTTTTAACAGCATATCAAACATAATCATCAGGCATAGATACGAGTGGGTGTGACAGGAGGTCCCAAAAGTGAAGAACGAGTTTACCATATAATGTAACGAAAGACTAATGCATATATTGTAGTGTTCAATAATTCACAAAACCCTGGGTTTTATTCTCATTTTCTAAACAAATCCCACAGGTTTGTTAACAAAACTTCCGGCTTTGCCAGAAAACCCCGGGGTTTGTAAATTTGAAAAAAATACAGACCAAAACCCAGGGTTTTGTACTGCAAACAACCTTGGGTGTTTTAAGATTGCAAAACTGGGTTTTGTGACGATGCATATCCATTGGTTTTGTAAGAGGGCAGTATCCAGGGTTTTGTAATCAACCAATCATGACAGCTTTTATTTGGTAGGTTGCTCAAATTAAATATAACGCAAAACTGCGCCTATTGTCGAACAAAATATAAAAATAATATGATGATTATTTCGTTAACGTATTTTACAGTATACATGATGTTTGTGACAAAACCTGGGGTTTCGTAGTCAAAACTCATATATTTGCAAGCAAAACACGGGATATTGTCTAAAAACCTTAAAAGCCACAAAACCCAGGGATTTTTTCAACTATTGAAGAGTACAGCTTCCACAAACGTATCCCTATTTCCACATTTAAATTTGAGTGTTATTGCATTACTGGTCATTCCTGTGTTGTTCACGCAATGGCTAATGAGCGTTGTATCTTTGCACTAAACATGAACACAGCTGAGCCGTACACACTGTGTTGGCTGTGCTTGTGTATGTTTTCAAAATCACAATGGTTCCAATTGTAAGCAATGACCCAGTCACAACTTGTGAAAGAGCTCGAGGTGACAGCTATGTTTCAAAATTTTAGGAGAAAATATGGCAATGTCTGTGGTAAGCGTTGATTTCCTGTTCACAGTGAACATATTGTTTTAGATTACCACCCTTGTTTCAACAGGCTACGCACAGACATAAGTGTCTCTGCCTGAATATTTCCAAAAGTTATTGAAATATATTATTCTGTGACGCTTACTAGAGTCACCTAGGGTTTGATGTCAACGTCTTCATAATATAAAACACAAAGTGAATGAATTTTAAGAAAGTTTACCTTTTTACTTTTGAAATTCACTGTGGTCTTCTTGTCATATTGTCGCATCTCTGCTTGCATTCACCTTGACACTCCTATTAAGCTATACTTGTACAGTAATACTATTACTACTACAACTACCATTAGTTCTTCTTCTTCTTCTTCTTCGTCTTCTTCTTCTTCTTCTTCTTCTTCTTCTTCTTCTTCTTCTTCTTCTTCTTCTTCTTCTTCTTCTTCTTCTTCTTCTTCTTCTTCTGAGTATTAGTTTGACTTTTCTACTCAATGTGTGTACGTTTGCTGATAGCAAAGTGTGTCTGGAAAAATGTTACAATTTGCTAAACCATTTGAAAAAAGGTAGAGGCAAGGACGGACTTTCTGAATGTACCAGCTATAAATACTTAGTAATTATATTTTCTCAAGCCTATTGAGATATCTCTAATGTAAAAGTGTACCTCAAGGTTAAGGCATCGCGTTTAAGAAGTTTTATGTGTACACTATGATTCACACAGTATTGGGACTAGTATCTGGAAAAGTGTAATTCTACCCACCAAAATCACAGTTTGGCTCAAGGAATCTTTATCCATCCTTAAATTAATTTGGTAGTCTATAACTAGAGCCGTTATCAGGTGCACATCAGCTTTGTCGGTCACTTTTGGCGAACACAGATGGCTTCAATTCAACTTATTTTTGATCGATTTTGTATATGGATTTTTTTTTCAGAGAATGATACATAATGTATGGGAAGCACGTTTGTGTAAACAAGTCTTTTGGGCTCTAGCCAACAACTATCCTTCAGCTATGCGGTTTGACTGGTCTTACTTCAATCCCATTCGTACATTCTGTTGGTTTGGACATGGTATTTGACACTTAGAGTCAGGAGTAATTTTTGCCTCTCATGAAGCTAAGCTTACAGAACTATGTTTTATCCTTTAGCCTTCAAGATATTGATGACAAAATGTCATTTATCTCCCATCGAAAAGGCCAGTTTTCGAAGAAAACACATTTTTTTCATTCTAAGGCTTGTGGTTTTAGTTTGAAGACGCAACTGGTTGTCTTGGCTTAAACAAAAATTTGGTGCGATGGATTGGTTCAAATCTCACATTTGTAATGTAAACCTTGTAACGGTGCTGATGGAGACTTACCTAATTTTGTTCCTATGTGCAGCTCTTAATGGTACATGATACGTATGGAATGCTACAGAAAACCAGAGAACGAGTTAACATTATATGGTCGTCAAGATACATATTCCAAGTTTCGTGACTCTGATATTTAAAGTAAACAGTGTCTGATTTTTGGGGAAAATGCTTATGATCTTAGCAGTTTCGCACCTTGTTTGACTACATTGCGAGAAATTTTCATATTTTTCAGTGCCAGTCACTACTAAGGTCGATCTACTTTAGTCAGACTAGTCTGAGTTATCATGAGGATCGCAAATTCGCATTTCGGATAAACAGACCTTTCATTCAAGTACCAGCATGCCTATAGTTCCAGAGAGAATGTCCCAGGTGAACAGCTTCTCTCGGCGCGTATTGGGCGCATTGCGCCCGATGCACGCCGAGAAAAGCTGTTAACTCAGTCCAAAATATGGCGCTTAAGAGTTAATAGAGCTGTGTGATTTCAGACCTGAATTCCTTGGAAATCTGCCGGGGTAGACTGGAAAATAATTACATTTATCCTAATACTACTTTTATGTCTCTTTAAGCTGTGGTGTGGATAGGTTTTATTGTAAATACTTTTAAAACTTGTGACTATCGTATATGTTAGTTTGAAACATCACGGGCATTTGCGACCATTGGTGGCCCCGCTTTAAAGGGGTAGTATTCAGTAAATAAATAATAATATTATTGCTGTGGAAAACTTCAGGTTATTAATTTGGCAGTTTCATAAATGGAAGAATGGGTTTTTCTCATATTTAAGATCTTGGTTGAAGAAATTTACGTCGAAAAACAGTTGTGCCAATAATGATCAAAACAATGTAATATCAGTTATTAAATGGATAAAATATAATCAGAGATAGGTATGTCAATCGAACGGAGAGGCTAACATTTACATCATCATCTTGAGAGTCAAACTGCCAGTAACTAGTTGAGAATATTATGATGCCATCAGCTCTTGTGCCACAGCGATGTTGTTATGAATGCAGTTTGAAATAATGTACATATGCTGGCACCAAATCATACAAGCATTTATGGATAAGCACTTCGTTTAAATCCCACCTTCTAACAAACAACGCCACCCCTCAAAAAGAACTCTTCATGTCATGTTACGAAACATATCATAACTTGATAATTGTACTGTAGAAGTATACGTGCTGCATGCAGTTGGAGTGTGGTGATCCGCTTATTGCATCGCTTGGTTAGTGACATGACTCCAAACAGACTACAGAAGTCCACATGCAGTAAGCATCTAAGAGTTATACAGCAAACTTTTAAATATTAGGTTTCGAATTGCCTCATCATCCTGAATCTCTGTGATATACTCGTAACACCGATCCATTATGGAATGCCCATTTGAAGTTTGAATCAATCTGGAAGCCAAGAAGTTTTGTGGTATGTATCTGTTCAATTTAAAATTATCCCCAACATTCATTATCAATTTGGTACTTCACTCGGTACTTTCTTTGTGGCACCACTAAACTGTGCTTTTCTTCTGTTGAAATTAAATTTCAATATCGTTTTGCACATTCCGTCCCCTTTACTGCAAAAATATTGTCTTAATGTAGGTTTAATGTCTATTAATGAACGATTAGACCCTTCTTCGGTGCTGTCGTTACAATGACGATAATGCAAATAATATTGTCTTAGTGACACGAAACTGTGAGTAACATGTTTTCATTTGTCAGATTCCACTGATTGCCATGAACACTTGTTTATAATAGACGTACCTCCATGGCACTTTATTCAGATACTCTGTCGCTCATATAACTTTGTAATGCAGGCATCAATATGCTGATGTATTGCAACCAATTGGACTAGCCCTTAAATTGTCCAAAGAATTATAGAATATTGCCAATGAATCATATTGCTTAGTATATTTGGACTAATGCAACCTATGTCAATATTCTGTAAAGGCACGTGAACAATATACACAATAGTACTTTCATATCTATACACGTTGAGGAGTGACAGGTTAACTTAGGGGGGTTTAGAATTTGAAGTATGGAATAGGGTATTAACTACTTGGAAGTGATCTTAGACGATACAATGCAAGCATAATATTGTATGTGCTTCTATCCGAGTGTTTATATTTCACAGTACTGGCAGTGAGGGTGTTATCCGTTTTCTATGACGTATTTTGAAAAAAAAATCGAAGCCTGGTATTATAGAAAAGCTGATGATGAAAATTGCTATGGTGACAAAACTGAGAGAAATCCGTGTTGGTTCAGTTTCAAGGATATCTACTCTTAGTTTCCCTTTTTTTGGCAATGCCAGCATCTCTGGTTAACAATTATATTTTGATTATATTTTATGACTTAAAAGCTAATGACTTTCATTCTTTTCTGACATGCCTAAGGACATATTTACTCAATGTCAAAAATTACCACCAGGAAATGGTTTGAGACGACAAGACACAAATACGATAAACATATTTTATAAAGTCACTCAAGTAAAAAGGCGACATAACATTAACAATTGATCATCACAACATGTTTTGGATTCATCAGTGAGTCATAAGATTTTCATATAGCAACACTACAGCTGGCAAACCCAGTGTTTACCCGGTAGTATACGGCTACAGGCGAAAATACCGCGGTGGTTTTAATTTTATTAACATCCCATAGAAACGACGAGTCTTAATATTTCTTTGTGTTGTGTTCCATTCCATAGTGCATACAATTAAGTAAAATGACCACTTTTTATATTTCTGAATTATATTTATCTCTCACGTGTCCGAAATAATTCTACTTAAGGTGATAGTGAAGCGTATATTTCATGGGCAATGAGGCTTCAGGAATAAATTTAACAATGGCAAAACAACGCTTTTGAAAGCAACCACCCAAATCAATCTGAAAAGCGGCATCTCGTATAGCTGTTTTGTTAAGTGGTTTCTACTATCAAAGAATAAATTGCTTGCATATCAACAAACAGTGAACCTGCCAATGCAAAAGCTACATCCGTCTAAATCACCAGAACAATAACGGACGTACATGTAAGATGCAATTTTATCCTAGCTTTTAGTAGATTCGCTGTCATTAATCTAATCGGCATTGTATAACAACGTATAAAGACCTGACATGTTTGCATACAGAGTACTTGATTATTATGCGATTGGTGATTGTAACATGCACGGGTGTATAGGTATTTTCACATCAAATTAATCATATTACAACGTATATCTACAATAATGTAGTGTACAAATTACAGAGTGTCTGAACAAACAACACTGCTTTATGAGCTCAGCTGACTTGCCGATCCGTCCCGTTGTCTGCAAGACAGACTCATTGCGGGCGCAAAAGGACACTTTACAGGAAATGCGTCCATAGTCGGGAAACAATTCACATTTAAGACTCCTTTTTTATAATCTGTTGACCTCAAGCTGACATATGTTGGCTGATAAGTTGGTAATTTTCATTTGAAAAAAGCTGACTGCAGAACGCTATTAGTGATGACGGATATTCTAAACAGTGATAAGGGTCGTAAAGAAAGTTGACCTTGGTATTATTTCGAAGGTCACAGAGACACTTCACTCTGTACATCCAAGGTCGTCTTATTTAATTCCAAGAGTTAAAGGCCGAACCAAACACACCTTTTACTCCATCCTCATTTAGGAATAAAACTCAATACCTAAATGTAGCAAGAGCTACAGCGATGTGTCAGTTTTCAAAGCAACGGTTAAAAGGAAAGGACTACGGAAAGGCAACAGCAGAGGATGGTCTGTACCTACATTATCAGCATTCTCTTGAAATCTGATGGGAACGGTCCTTTACTCAATCCTCATTAAGCTGATTCTCTCCATGGTGCTGATGACGTTTCTTGATATTTCAAAATTTGGAAATCATGGATTATCGCTAAAGCTACATGTACGTTTTAGCATCTTGCTGTAGGGACAGCAGCAAATGTGATATACTGGCTGATATCTTGGTGATGGTGGCTCCTGGGCGGATGGGTACGTTTAACTCCTATTAGAAAAGTACCTACGGCATTGTTTGTTGTTAATGTTGACCTTGAAAGGTCATTGTGATATATTGGTGATTATGTTAGTGATGGCACATCCTTTCACTTTGAATTTAAAAAATATGACTCTAGAACTGTATGAGTGAAGATTGATATTGCAAATATTGATGGGACTCTTGTAGAGAGCTGACCTTGATATTATTCCAAAGCTCACAGGGTCACTTTGCTCAATATACCCAAGGTCTGCTGAGTACTGGACTCTCACAGACGTTATATTTTATTCCCAGAGTTAATGGTAGAGGTAAATACACTTGACACTCCATCCCTGGAAAGACCAGCGATAGAATGCCAGTTTTCAAAGCAGCAGCAAACAGGTTGTTGACTAAGGGAAGGCAACAGCAGAGGAGGGTGGGCTGTACCTGCACATCAGCATTTCCGAGACAGTAATGTACACTCGGCAATGGTGGCAATGCAAGCATAGGTTTGCTTTTTCTTTTCATTCAGCAAGGATATAGTGGGGCTGCTTAACTGCTGATGCAAACACACAGACACACACAGGCACTATATATGATATGCCATATGTGTAACTTCAGGGTAGTGACAAACCATTGTGCCAAAGTAAGTTAGTTGCTAAACCTGAGGACACTGTGGCATTACCTGTCAGATGTGTCTGCAAATCTATCAAGAATTCTTACGCTGTGCAGTCCATAGTTTATGGTTTGTTGTGCCTCAAACAACACAAAAGTGCTGGTGCCAAAAAATAATGGAAAAGCAGTGTGCCAGCAAACTAATCAACATATATATATATATATATATATATATATATATATATATATATATGTATGTATGTATGTATATATATATATATATATATATATATATATATATATATATATATATATATATATATATATATATATATATATATATATATGCATCTGTCTCAGGAGAGCGAGTTGACCGTCCACCAATGCCATATGTGCAGGCATGTTTTACATGTCAATGTTCAGTTTGATTATCGCTATAATGGGTTGTGCCTCTAAGGCAACGTCTGCCCAATCCTGTATCAACTATAGCATTTTCTTTCACATAGGTTCCTTGCTGCCTGCTTTCCTTCCTTTCTTCCTTTATGACAAAGAGTCTTGCCAAGAGCCCTTTGAAATAAAACATCACCTACCAAATAATCCTTTAATAACAGACCTGTAAAACAAACTGAGCACCTGATGCAATGCAGCCAAGATGTTCAAAATCAGCAAATGCTGATTTCAAATTTAAAAAAAATGGATATCAACATAATTGTGATGGATAATCTAAGCAGATTAAATGTTTTGTTTTTACATTTCACTCAGTCTGTTTGGTTACTTTAACAATGTATTAACAGTGAGTGTGGCAAAAATTGCGGAGTTACCTACCCTTTTTCCAAAGTGGCTGCACCATGAGGCAGTTGGGTCTCTCACTCCTTCAGAATGGATGTCACTGATCCCAAGTTCACTGCTGATAGGCACCATGGCTATCCAAGGTGGCCGATCAATCAATAATTTACAAAGTTGAATACTACCTATGTAGTGACAAGGCAGATGGTGTGGTATGGTGAACACGCAGACCGCTAAGAAGTTTTGGCATGAATGGCAGATAGATATGTCAACTTAAATTTTATGTACACCTTATTGCCCATCAAACATCTTAAACTAAACGAAATTTGTAGCTGTTTAACATACACAAAGCGGGATCGTTCAAATTTTAAAACTTAAATATCTTAGAAAATAGATACAGATAGTGGGGGTATATGATACGTTCTGACACAGGTTCACAACTATGCCAAAAATCCTTTTCAAAGTGCTACAAACAATTTATTTCCTAAATGAAAGTACAGTCAGGCCGCGTTTATCTGGCACCATCTGTTTTTGGTCACTTTGCCGGATTAACAAGGCTGCAAGATTAACAAATCACAGTATAATTTACCAGGATATGTAGAGAATAAGAGACCGAATTTGCACCTAACACTAAGGAAATAAAAACATAATCACATACACGTATTACCAATATATACCAATTTATACCCTACAGTAGAGCGTGGCACCTACAATAAGAAGAAAAAAAAAGAATAGAACTTACTTAGATTTTGATCTTGTACATCAAGGGAAAGACTAAATCGATAATTTTGATTTAAAAAACAAAAACAAACGAGTCAGATCTTGGTCTTGGTCTTGGACAGATTAAATCAATGGAAGTGATTAAAATATTTTCTTACCAAAATGCCACATAGGTTAAAGAAGTGGTTCGCAATATACTGCTGCGACGCATTAGGATGGTCTCTTCTATAGAGTGCTATCTCTTTCTCTTTCCCTTGGTCTCTTGGTCCAAATCCACCCTCGCAAGTTTCGCGCTTGGGGTCGCCATTGCAATGAAATTTAACCTTTTAAGGCAGGAGCAATTGAACGTATAATTAACTCGGAACTTGTTTGGAACACATCAGGTGATTGTTGATTTTGCGGTACCGCGCAATCAGGTATGTTATTGCAAGGTATATGCTCTATTGAATAACAAATGACGGATTAAAAAGGCAAATTACATTGAAAAAAGCCCTTTTGTTCTGCAATTAATATGCCGGTGACGAAATTCAAGGGCGCCGGGTTATCATGTAGTAAATCAATGGGGGAACTCCGTTCACAGCTCATTGCTGCCGAATTTCAAAGGTGCCGAATTACCAAGTGACGGTTAAAGGCGGCCTGACTGTACAACATTTCACAACAGCTTGTGTTTCTGGAAAGCTGTCATACAAGTTGAGGATCCCGTATTTTATATTGTCAACAATGTACATGGCTTTTATGTTTATTCTAAAAATGTTTGCTGAATTTCACACAAAAGTGACATCTCCTCTCTGAGTCATGATTCGATTTAAAAATGCAGGAATATAGTTAACACATCCTTATCTTCAAAGCATGTCTCACATTTTTTGTTGTTTTGGAGTTACAAGCTTTTAAAACTGGAAACATATATACTACTACTACTACTACTACTACTACTACTACTACTACTACTACTACTACTACTACTACTACTACTACTGCTGCTGCTGCTACTACTACTACTACTAATAACAATAATAATGATGATGATGATAACAATGGAAACAATAAATTAAATTACAAAATAAAGGGTAGATTCATTTTTAGTTTACATAACAATGTAATTTTAAGAAATTTCAAGTCTATATGATCAAAACACAAACATTACTCACTTGAGATTCAAAATTGATGTCTGGTCCTTTTGTTGTTGTAAAAAAAGGGAATTTTGAAAAATAAACATTTTCTGTATCATCAAAGTGCGATCGCATGTTTTCTTTAGTTTAGTAGGATAGCCTACCCGAACTATCTCAAAGTACACTGAGTAAGCTTGCAATAAATTAGTTTACAATCCACCTTTAGTCACATTGTGTCCAAATAGCTTCAACAAAATTGTCCTATGTTATCTGCATCAAGAAGGTTTTGAAATAACTATATGCTTTTATATATATATATTTAAGCATATACCTGTACTTTGCCCTATTTTAGGTCAATTAAAAAACGTAATCCCAAAGTTCTGGCTACGTATTTAATGCTGCGTTTTACATATTTACATATAAGTATTCGTGGTATGAGCTCATGGAGCCTTTGTCTCCTGATCCAGGTGGTTGTTAGGACTACCAAGGCCACATTACTCAGCACTAGCTGTACTTGATCTCGAAAGTTGTTTGACAAATTACACATGCTGACCTTAAATACAAATGAGCACCAAAATACTTGATCCATATTAACGAGCTTTAATGTTCCAATAATAATTTATTAAACAAAACTATTGCAACTGCAGGAAACGGAAAAACAATGGTCAGTGTTTCTCAAAATGGACCTACCATGAAAACTGTCTGATACGAACTCCAATGGTTCTTAAGAAAAGTGTGCCTACTTGAGAGGCATATATATATATATATATATATATATATATATATATATATATATATATATATATATATATATATGTCGATATGTGTCAATATGACCACCTTTCAATGCAATACTGGACTCAGTGATATTAATTCTTGATGGTCAAACCTCAAAATTGACCAATCATTACCTGTCAGATGTTTCATGTGTGGCCTGAATCTTCGCTTCCTGAGAGTGAGTTGGAATGTTGGGTGTCTTCAGCATACAGGTTATTATTTTCATTTTGTACTGAGATGACTGTCTCTAATACACAATAGAGAGGTGCACCCTATACCCAAAGACAGTGTATATGAAGATGACATAAATATTCCTTTGTGGGAAGAGCTATCCCGTTTATGCAGATGTTATTACGTTGTCCCTATTGGTACGTCGCACTGTACATTACAGTACATTTTCCAGATGGCGATTCACAAGAGGAAAGTGTTTAGTTGTATGCTCTAAACGTTTCTTTTTCTTTTTAAATGCAGAATGCAAAATGACAAAGCTGGGTACAAAATATGCTGGAGTGAAAAATGAGACCAAATTTGGAATTCCATGTCAACGATGGGATAGACAAGTTCCACACAAGCACACTAGAAATAACCCTAAAGATTTCCCAGATGATGACCTAAAAGCAGCAAAAAACTATTGCAGGAATCCGGATTCGGAATCGGATGGGCCATGGTGTTACACCTTAAAGAGAAAACCAAGATGGCAGTATTGCGACGTACGATTCTGTGGTAAGGCAAGCAAATGGCATAACATAGCAGTTCATTCTCAGGTGCACATAGGACATGCCTTCATAAAAAAGCTGGAAGCCGCAATTCAAATCGAGAAACGGCGATAGAAATTATATGTGTAGGTCCAATTGTGTGTAATTTGTTTCAAATTGGCTAGCTACATTTGTAATTCATTTAGGAATAGCACCCTGCAAAAGATTAATTCATAATTACCCACCTCCAAAAATACCCGAATGATTTCAGGTTATTGAAATATGTCTAATGAAACTCTGAATTGATGGATTTCATTTTGGAATTATTGAGGAATGGTGATCATGTTTTTGCATTTCAATGTATCATAGTTTGGTTTGTCAAATTGTTATCCTAGCACACCGTGTTGTGTCATGAAGGCGACATTGGTGTAAAGTTGATCCAACATTGGTGATTATGACGCAAATGTGACCCTATAATGGTTAGCAGCAGGGATACATATTATTCATTTTTAATTTATGTGGGAATTTGAACATGCCTCATATTGATTGCTCTTAATTATACTATTATTACATAAAATTATTGGTTTACATACTTTAGGAAGGATATAGGTGTAGGTACATTTCACAACAAATGCAATTAGCAGATAGCACAGCAATGCCTCATCTCAATGAATAGTATAAATATTTAAATATTATCTGTGCATTGCAATTTTACCCTTACAAACTGTGCAATCCTTTTTATATCTGAATTGCGAACAGCAGAAGTATGTCACATAATACCGGTACGTAATGAAACCAAACAGTTCCATAACATGTTGGTAAGTCAATATTCCTGGCTCAGACATAATCTTAATACTTCATACTCTATGACCATTTGGGATTGGTGAAATATTGCTACTTTTATCATTTCCCGTTTTGCCCCAAGACACAGTTGAATCATCATTTTTCTATGATACATTGTAGGGCCTGCTAGAAGTAATATGGATAAACATCTGGTATGATCATGATGCGATCTTCCTTTTCTCTGTCCTTTAGGATCAACGATAAGTCATCCACTAACTACTGTAAAAGGTACAACTACAGAAACAGTTCCTACTTCACAGAGGGTATTTGATACAATGACTGATGGTACCAATTCTGCCAATACTTGGCCAACAAAATCATCATCATCATCACCACCACCATCCTCCTCCCCCTCCTCCTCCTCCTCCTCCTCCTCCTCCTCCTCATCATCATCATCGTCGTCGTCGTCATCATCATCATCATCATCGTCATCATCATCATCATCATCATTGATAAACTTTACTCCGGGTCTTAAATCTAGACATATTTCACCAAGCTCAGGCAAACAGCATGCACAGCTGCGAATAGAAACCTGGCAGACATCTGCACGCACAGAACCAAAGTCCACCTCTGCCTCCACGTCATCGTCGTTGCATCCGTCGCTGTTGTTAACAACATTACCAGTCTTATCATCACGTTATGTCGTGAACGCACGTGGTGTGCAAACACCAAACACGTTATCAAGAACAAAAATGTCAACTCCACAGCCACCAAACAGAAGCCAAGGGACCTCAACACAAGATGTAAGCACTGTGGTAACAAAACAAAGTATATGCAGTGCAAGCATTGATGCAATAGCAATAGTTTACAATATAAAGAAGGATGAACCTAAAGAGGCTCCCGGAGCCACCATGCTGGGTAGCACTGTGGGTTTAATCTTTGTGCTAACTTTTGTTTCTGGTTTAATTTTGCTGGATTTCATAGCACTGGTGGAACATGTCAGTTTCCTATGCAAAAGACTGCATGAGCTTTGGTTTGGGTAGGATTGCTATGTTTTGTAATGTGGTTAATTGCTCTAGTTATATTTGAAACTAAGACTTATGATATCGTTTACCTGTCAGTAAACCATATTTGTTTCAGGAATTTACGGGACATATAGACGTTTACTACTATATAAGAGCCAAAACCAATATAAGAACAACCTAATACATCTGAGGGTTAAAATTCAAGCGTTGTGGGGCCAATTGGCCATATTTCGTATGGAAGATGCATCGATGGCATTTTTCATTTTCTAAGCCATATTATACATACATATATATATATATATACATACACACACACACACACACACACATATATATATATATATATATATATATATATATATATATATATATATATTTATATGCTTGAGGACCATCGTCATGTGCAAAGGTCTTTTCATGGTGTTTGAAAGCGCATTAAATCTTTAGTGTATATTCAAAGCAACAAGCTTTGACATCGCAGATTTTTTTGTCAAAGGTGGTGAAGGTATAAATGTAATCACTCATGACTACAAATATATTTAAAATGTTTATGCAATTTCTATTTAAAAAGTTATATTATGCTAATTTTTATCGTTTTTTTTTTTATTTGTCATCTATTTTCTGGATACAAGAGGCAGCAGATTTGATCAGTGAGCATGTTTGGTTTTAATAATGCACTTCAATGGCATAGATAATTATGATTTATAGATATGGTGACACCTTTGTAGTTCAACGTTTTGGGCTTTTTTTTTGAACAAAAAATTAGGAGATTGGATGATTTTTGGAAAACAAAAGAAAATCGACACACATGTAAACAATGTACAATCTCCTACGTTTGCAACAAACATTGATTGCAAAACGCAGATATAGTTAAAGCACAACCAAAACACTTCGCAGGGGTTAGTGATCAACATAATCGGCATGACCATCTATTTCTGCTTACTAAGCATCTTTTGATGCATTATTAAGAAGCGAAATTAGGCTCAAGAAGAGAGCTGAACCTGCAAATAGTCCTCTCCACTAATTCTTTCACAAAAATATGCAACAAAAATGTATAGACAATATATTATGTGCATACACATGGATACATCTCCAAAATTGTCTTTCTGCCCTGTCCCCAGGTTGTCATTTTGCTGTTATGTATCTTCCCTAGCGCAACCATGACAAGAATATACCGTTTATATGTGTACACTTGTACAGGCAGAGATGCTCAAGGGGGACCAAAAGTAAAGTTATAGATCTCAATAGGGTAACTACATCTCCAAATCTTGCATTCAACTTGGCACTTTTTTCCTCTCTGCTAGGTATTGGTGGCTTCACTTCAACAAAAGAGGAATAATTAGTACTGCTGCATTGGTATAAATAAAGATCCTGGTACCAGTTTAATTTTCTCTTTTCTGACAGTATATTAATATTTTGCATGTTTTTACTAGATTGCACATATAGGGCAATAAAATTGTTCTTTTCATGAAAAAGACAAAATAATCTAATTTCCTTTAACATGCGCCACTTATAATTATAAGAATAATTTAATGAATATATATACATTCACTGTGTCTTGCCTTGAAGGCACACAGATATACTCTCTGTGATGACAATTTTTTATTTTTAAAAGAATAGAAGGAAAGTGCTTATAATCATAGGCATAATTGATTCCTCTAGTTCTGTGACAGGTACATTGAATACTGTTCCATTTGAACATGTTAGTCAGAAACAGAGCCCTTGTTACAACATTTACATGGTCCTCGGCGTTATTGCGTTCATGGGTACTAGGGTAGTTCTTCACGCTGAAGAATAATGCAAAGATCCGCCTACCATACTATTACAGCGTTCTCTGCAGCCATTCTGAGAATATCCCCATATATTTACAATTCACGTCAAATAGTTCTTATGTTGTCATCATCCCTGGTCTTAGTTTGTGCCTAGGATTGATATAAATGTTCACTGTTGTGTGCCACCTGCTGGGCCCTTGCACAACTACCAAACGTTTCTTTGAACCCACTCTTTCTTCTGAGCGTGCGTCCCTGGATCACTAGTTACTGTAGCTTACTTTAACTTCCGTCTGCAATACATCAGCATACACATGAAAAGACACCTCAAATTCCTCGCTTTAAGTCCTGGCCATGACTGCTTTGTTGATGCTTTGGCATTTAAAAATGTTTGTTAACCATCTTTTGGCTCCTGTTAAATTAAATGATAAATTTGGATTGATGACAAGCCACTGATTTTAAATGTTTCTATTACAGTTGTAGTTTTATTATGCGTGCATGGCAAAAATAAAACTATCAATAAGCAACGACTGAAACAATTTAAAACCAATCGAAATTTACTGTGCATTATAAGTAATATCCGAGTACTGGTACAGAACCAACTGCTTGCTTCCTAACAGTCCACATCCTCAAGAGTGTGAGGCCAAATTCATGGATGCCCTGTGTGAAGTGAGACTTGTGCTTATCGAGGTGTCCAAAATGAATTCAGGTTGCATCAGCATGAGAAAGAAATTTCCTTTACAATTAAATTTGAAAGTGTGAAACAGAGTTCTCTTATATATTAGCAGTTCTGATCATGATACACAGGTAGCAGTGTGACAAAATACATGAGTGTAACCAGAAGACCAGCCTGCAGCCACATATCAACATAACTCACCCCATTTTGAGCTGAACAATTCAGATTGTTTTACACTCTTTGAACAGGCCCTAAATATGACCTTCATCAAAAATCGAAATAAAATGATCAAAGCTTTTACCACGCTATAGTATGGTGAATGTAAAACATGTTAGGCAAAATGGCATCTTCAATTACACTAAACCAGAAAGTATGGAAGGCTAAAATGCAAATTTAGTTTCGTAGGATCCAAGTTCTCTTGTTAAATGTAGAATTGAATCCAGCAATAAATATGTAATTTTTCAAGTAAAGATTTGGCTGTTCTTTTATTGTGAAAATATATCGTATCATAGCGGCCTTTTTCAGGGGGTTGAGACCAATTCCATAATAGTTTTATAACTTGGGCCTAACTGTACCAAACTCACTAGACTCCACATTCCTTCAAATTACTGACAGACAAATAGAAAAATTTCAAACAAATTTTCAGTTTTACCATATAACGTTTCACGTGTTAAACCTAAAGACAAGTGTCTATGTTTAAATGATAAGTTATTTGCTGAAAGGATACAAAGAAAATAAGGGCAGTATTCATAAACCTTACTAAGCACAAGATTTGAATTATTCTAAGCACAAAACTTAATGTCAGGTGTAATCCGTATTCATAAAAAATCTAAGTGCAAGATTCGTCTTAGTTTTAGATGAAAATGTAAGCAAGCGTCTCAACCGTCTTAGAAAGACAAAATGGCGGCTATCTTTCATCTTGTTCAGCACCAAAATCACAACTTAATTCGCCGTGAAAAGGTTTTCCTGAATCGAGAGGACCCTCTTGAATGTCTGAGCAGGGACCAGATACGAAGTCAGTATGTTTCCTTAACATCCAAGCCTTTGCCTTGCCGAATTAATTCAGACTGCAGTCTGTACAAACACAGCTGTTGTACCAGCGGCGGGCTAGAGGCCGTGTCAGTAAGTAGATTTCTGAGTAGAGCCCCTGGACGAGCCATGCAGGCCTAAAGTGTACACAGTAGTTTCCACCACGATGTCCTAGCTAATATATACGGAATATTAAAAAAGGTAATGTTAGTTACCAAGAGTTTTCAACATTGCTAATCAAACAGTACTTATTTTTTACTATAAACAGTACAAAATTTTTACTTGTGCAAGCGGGGGCGGATCCAGGATTTTTTGAAATGGGGGAGTGGGGAGGGTGGGGGAACTCCCCCGGAAAATTAAAAAAAATAGATGCTGTCTGATGCGTTTTCTTGGCATATGCGATTGTATTTTCATGAGAACCATTTGGATTTTCAGGGATGAAAACTTCGCTAAACTGGGCTCCACAAATCAAATTCTGCTATATATCTGATTCAATTCACATGAAATTAATCAAAGAAAAAATGAGTTGGTGTCAAATACTTCCTGAAAATATGTATTTGTGACCTTCACCTGCTAATATATATTGTTACTGATGATCAACATTATTGTGACATGGTCATACCTAATTCAATGCCAAGTTTAAGCCTGAGTCAACAGCTATTCTCGTTGCACTTGCCACGCAATGCGTACAGATTACGCCAAGAACTAAGAACTTAGAACTCTTATATTTATGACCAACAAATGGTATTTTACATAAATTTTGATACCAAAATTGTCTAAGCTGGTCAAGGGAAACTTTTGCTATAACATTATGCATGTTGTTGTCGCAAGACCCACCCTTGTAACAAGAATTGTAGTTATGAATATGATGATTTTTAAAGAAATATGTTATACAACAGGATGACTAATAATTTCTTGTAACTATCTTAAAATGCTACGGTGTACAAAGCCTTTAGATATATTATTTTGTTGACAAATGTGACAATCTTACACAGTGCGTTCATGGTTGTATTTGTTCAAAAAAAGTTTTTACATAGTTTGAAAAACCTTTTAGGCTATGAGAATAGATTTCATCCAATATGTTGACATCAGTCGAGTTAGTGACTTTCCTGTGCAAATTTGTTATCAACTTGATTAATAAATAACACAACGTATCTTCTACTTCTAGTATCGTGATTATGTATATGTCTATTAGATATATGTGGTAATGAAAGCAGTCTTGTCAGATATTTCTCATGCACAAATTTGTACTAAAATTTAAGTTTGGCTAAATTAAACAAATCTTCACCTTCACCGGGTTCAAACATTCCAAAATTGGTTCAATATGTGCATTATAATTGCTACAAGATATACAACGCACTGCCTCCTTCTGAAGCTTTGTTATTTTAATATGTTTGAATCCCCAGGTAAGTATGCCATAATTTATATTAGGTAATGTCAAAGAATTTTATAAGGTATTTTTTGTATTTAAGGGAGGAAAATGCTTTAACTTATTAATGATGTCAATAATTCTTCATATTTTGGAACTTATTTTTGAAATATGATTATTCTAAGCAAGTTTCTCATCTTAAGTAAGTCCCAAGAAGTTAAAGTCATCTACATGCTACACACACCACAAGAATAGCTGTTTACCAGAACCAAACTTTGTTCTAAGTCTATTATCTTAAGTCTTGCCGTGTTTGTGTTTGAATGGAAGCGCTTTGCATGAGGAATTTGAATATCATTTAATTATAGTGATTCAAATGTAAGACTTAGTGTGAATAAAGTCGGTTACAGCAATGAAAGAGTTAAGAAAGAAAACATGTATAGGTAGAAGAAAACAAATAATATGCCTACATTAACAGGTTTAAAGCTTCATTTATTATAAAGTTACAGATCTTTCGGTAGCAAATATATCCAGTTGCTTTCATACTTTTTCTGAAGTGGAAGTTCTTGCAAAAAGGCTAACTTTTAAAATTTCTAATTAAAATACAGAAGCAGCCCAATTTAAGTATTGATTGGCTTACCAAGCCAAGCGATAAAATTAACTCCAGTAGTGTAAGCCAGGGGATACTTCATTGGTCCTTTGAGTAATTATATATATTTTAATTGAAATTTAGAAACTATTTCTGAGTAAATTCATAGGCAATATCAAGATAAGATCATATTGCCTATGGATTCACGAGGTCTGAAAAAGAAGGATAAACTAATTACGCAAGGAGGCGTCATTCAGATTTTTCAAAAAGGCCAAAGTGATTTTTTCTCACAGTGTCTTATATTAACAGACTATCGCGGCTTCAGAAGGCTTAGCTATAGGCCTAACTTAGATTAAAATTAGTGACAGATGAATACAAAAAGTTGACAAGGTTTTCCTTTGTCTAGGCCTATATAAACCCAGTTATTACTATGGCTTTACTACCAGTATGTTTATGGCTTCGTTCAGTGCTTCACCATATCGGCATGTACTCTGTGCGCTATGAACATAGATAATATGTACGGTAACAGAAAAGTCACTTACAGTCGGTGTAGGTCTATCGTTGTGATAATCATTTAGGAATAATAAGTACATCTAATAACTTACCTTTCAAATGATATATTCATTTGACGTCAGTCGCGCTTGCCAGGCTTCCACGGTTACGCCCTGCCGAGTGCTGGCCGTCTCTAACTGCTTGATACGCATCAATGGAAAAAACAAGGAAATCTTACTTAGAAAGATTCTTGAACTTAGATTTTAAACTAAGAATAAGATTTTTATGAATACGGCCCCAGGTTTTGAACCTTGACCAAGTGTTTATTGCTGAGGGCAGTTCCTTGTCCCACTTGAAAATAATTCAACTAAGACAACCCACATGGACTTTTTGAGACAGAATAAAAAAATGGCAATGAAATAAAGAGTACAATCTATCATTAAGCACTGTTTTCAGATTTCCAAATAAAACATTAATTATGTTTATCTGATGAACAAGACAATGAATTTTAAGATGTGGACTTATAAAAATTGTCACCATATACTGAGACTTTTCATGACAAGACAATTGAAACCTGTTAGCTTTAGAAGTCGTCACTAATAGAATCTTTTAACAATCACTGTATGAAAGGTTAACTTCTTTAGTGAAAAGTAAACACATTAGTACCTTGCAAAGGTAGATAAATTAGCCAATCAAATTCTATTTTTTAATCTTGATTAAAACTAGAACGTTGAATCTTGGTACCAGTCTTCGTCTTTCGCTAACAACCACACACACACACACACACACACACACACACATATATATATATATATATATATATATATATATATATATATATATATATATATATATATATATATATATATATATATATATAGTGATGCATTGTAGTTTTCCTATAATGGATAAAGTGTGAGAACAGGCCAAATCAGTCAAAATGGTACTTCGGTCTTCAGGCAGTACGACTTTATGATACGTTAAGAAGCCTGTCATAACAGCATGTCTCCAGTAATGCCTCCTTGTCTCAGTTTAATGTCTACCTAACCCGCATGATTTTTTCAAAAATAAAAAATGTGAAATAGTCACAAATTTAGCAACTAATATAACAATTGATACATGTGGTAATTTTTTAACAAGGCTGATCGTCCAGTTAAGAGGTGGATCAAGCACAGTGTCAACATAAAATATTTTAACTGTGCTTGAATTTTCTGATGGGGTTCTTGCACATAAATAAGAATCACATTTAAAATCCGGAAAAGTGATCCATTTTGAACCATGAACTTATATTCTTGCGAAACAAGTTTGAAAAGTAGATAGCAGAGTAAAGTGATCCGCTTTTAGCCATGAATTTTTACACTTCGGCCTTATGAGGCCGACGGGTATTGCCATACCCTGCGCCGTCCGCCCTTATTAATTAGATAATATTCCAGATTCATAGATATGACAAAAACGATATAGGCCTACTTTTTACCTTTACTATAAACTCAGCTGACGAACTAGTCAGAAGAACCAAAATAGTGATAGACCTACCAATTCTGTTTTATCCTTTGCAGAAGTAATGAAATTTGGATTTTGAGTGGCTGGGCCTCTACAGGTGGGAAACACTATAGTCTGTATTTAATGAGGAATATTTCAAAGGTTGAAAGGACCCGTTTAAAACCACCAGTTACCTTTAGTGAGTGACTCCCTGTCTCAAGTCAGGAGTGAAATTTGTTTCTTCACATGTGCATTGGAAGATGAATGTTCATGCTTTGGTTACTCTGGAATCTCTTTGCTGTCATTGTTGGGTTTGATATTTATGAATATGGGTCATGTTTTTCTACATAAGTGTATCTTTGTAGGTGGCACATGTCAGTAGATTAAAATATCTGGTGCTGAGGCTAAATTTGATAAAGGTAAGAACAAAGGAATATCTTACGAAGCAAGAGTGTGCTCAAATGGTAGAATACATTATCAACAATGCATACTTTTGCTTCGGAACCAGAGTCTATCAACAAATAGTAGGCATACCAATGGGAACAGATCCAACCCCATATTTTGCCAGCCTTTATTTACAGTTTTATGAATAAAAATGGATGGAGGAATTGGCAAAAACAAACTTTACAGCTGCAAGAAGATCCTATTCCCACACAAGAAGATTTATAGATGACCTGTGTGCTTTAAACAATGGAGATGAAATAAAGGGGAATTGTAAACATATATACCAAAGAACTAATATTAAATGTGGATACTGAAAAAGATACAAAGCTACTTCCATTGATCTGGATATAGAAATAAGGAACAACCATTATGTAACAAGAGAGAACAGTTCAAATTTGATATTATCTCCTACCCTGACCTGACAGGAAACATTCCAGAGAAACAAACATATGGAGTTTGTATCGGACAAGTCATACGTATTGCTAGAAACAACACACTTTTTAGCGATTTTGTCAATAGGGTTGAACTTTGTTGCATAAATTACAACACAAAGGTTAAAAAAAAAACAACAACTACACAAAACTCTGTTGAAATGTTTCCAGAGATATGACCAAATACCTAATAAATACAACACTAACTCAAGAACATTAGTCACACTATGTCAAGATGGAGTTTGAAATGACAAAGTACAGTCCTCAAAGTGTTAGTAGTAAAGAGTAGTAAGGGGGAAAGTACCCGGGTTATAGTATACTTAACCCACCTAGAGAATTTTCTGTAGTCCGTCTTAAGTCGGAAAACCATGATCATACTCACTTTTTGCAGGATTTATTCTTTATTCTTTTTAATCTTCATCCAGTACAGGGGAAGAGGTGGCTATCAGCTAATACCTTAGTACAATTTACTTCCTAACACCTCTAGTCAACTTTATGGTGCTAAAAAGTTGTATAACTACTTACCAGTTTATACCAGTGTTGGTATGGTGGAATAGTGTATGAAGCTTTTAAGTTTCAAAGGAGACGTCCATCTGTCCCATGGTTTTACCACCATAACTTCAGAAATTTTTAAGATAGGACTTGAAAATTGCACATGGTATTACACTCCTATATGGCCTACTTGGTGTGCAGGCATAGTTGACCTTGACCTAATTCTCAAGGTCACACAGTGGTCACATGTACTAAGCAACGTTACCGCTCTAACTATTGAAAGCCTGCATCTAGCAATCTAAATCTTACACAAAAGAAGCTTCTAGTGATCTAGAGGCCTTTTGAAAATCAAGGTGATAGCTTTATATTTGATTTACTTTTTGGAGGTCAAAGGTCAAGTGCACAAGGGTGGTATTGGTATAAGTAAGGAAGTTTTTAAGTCAGTTACATGAAACTTGGTATCATTACCCAAAAATGTGTCACAAATCAAAAGTAGGTCACTAGATCAATTATCTGGGTCACAGTGACCTAATCTTTAAAATTATGTTTACCACTATAACTTCAGAAGCTTTTGAGACAAGACTTTCAAATTCCATATGATAGTACACTGCTATTAGGCTTGCTTTGTGTGCAAGCATGATTGACTTTGAACTAATTTTCAAGGTCACAGACGGGTCACAAGTTTGCTCAGTGACATTGTACATCTAGAAATCTAAATCTTAAAACAAAAGAAGCAACATAGGGTGATCTAGAAGGCTATTGAAAGTCAAGGTTATACCTCTATATTTGACCTAATGTTTTTGAGGTCAAATGTCAAGTGTACAATAGTAGTATTTGTGTAGGTAAGAAAGTTTTCTTGTCAGTTTTATGAAACATCACACATATGTATCACAAGCACCGCATGCCTGACACCTCTGTAAAGTCTCCACTTAGTTCAAACACAGTTTTCCAGGTCACATTGTTTTTCTTACATAATGCATGCATGTTTCTAGGAAGGCATATCATCATACACTTTACCTGATACTATGGGACACTATTCCTATTCACTTACAGCAAAAGAGATTGAAGGCGGCCGAAGGGTACTGTGATCTTTTAACGGTATTTTTAATTTACGTTTTAAAATCTGAAACGCAGATAGCAAAATATCTTTCTGAAATTACCTGGGTCGATAATAAAACATATTGCTACGTACATTTAGTAAGTTTTCTATCAAATAATTTTGCTATAAAAATCTGCTCACATTGTGTCCATAAGTGGCACTGAATATGTCGAACTTTTATGGCTGTCTAGAAAAATAATCCTTTTGTTATTACACACGTTGCTGTATCAAACAGTTTGTTTAGTGATATAGGACGCAGCACAAAATAAGGCTATGACAGTTTTGAAGTGAAAGCGTGTTGAATTTGTGCAACTGTAAGTACAGATTCATTGACTGTTTCTGGTGGTGTTTTACGCCTCAGTGGCCTTTCCTGGGCACACTCGAGAGCATCGTACTGGGTTCCCGGTCATAAGTGGTAGACAAAACAACATTGCGCCGACAAACATGTGTGAAAAAATGCCTGACAAAAGTAAATGAAGATTTAAAGAATTTGTTCTAAATCCAAGAAGAAAGAGTGTGGTTCAGTTCTCCAGCCTAGTTCTACCGACAAGTAGGTCATCGTTAGCGATTCTTTTATGTATGCACAATAATATGAGACACCTAAGCACAAGAAAAACAGAATATGTGTGATGGCCGGATTTTTCATTCCAGATAAACTACAAAATGGCAAAAGTTCGTTATGGGACATCTGTTGTGATAGTAGACTGCTAGTTGATAATGTTACTAGGCAGTATTCATACAACATTCATTCTGAAAGTGTGACTATCTGTGAAGATATCTTAAAGGCCTTAAGGACCTAAAAGTTAGTGATATTTACAAACATTGTTATGCCCGTTGTTATGCTATGAACTGGTCACATGAGCTGAAAGTTCATTGGGTTTGTGCAGACGATCTAAGTATGGCTGTGTAAATTTCAGGTATGCAGGGGAAATTTTTATTGTTTGAGAATATCCTATCTATTCTGAAATATGAATTGCTAGAACGAACAGAAAAACTGAGAATGGTAGAAAATGATAACAACAGTCATAGGGGTCTAATTCACAAATGTGTATTCCAGATTACACAATAGACCTGTTCACACCGAGTTGTACCGAACCTTTCCGGAACATAATTAATTATGCATTCATTTTTGGCCTGATTGTCCAATCAATAAGTAGTCTAGTTGGGCCCAAGCCGTCACATGTTAACAAGGGATGCCACAGCTAACGCCAGTGATTACAGCATGAATTGTGTTGAGCAGTGCAAATCTTTCACCTAAAATGTCACATCAGTGGTGAAACGTGTATTTATAGATTGCCGACGGTTTGATTTTTCGTTAAATCCAAGCACATCCTGTGTTTTACTTTCTTATGCTTCCACGTGTAATCCGGCCAGCGTGGTCAAGCACGAAATGTAAACAAAGCAGGGTGGGTTTCCCGAAGTGAACCGAATAAACCCGAGTCCTATGAACTGGTATATTCAATGTCAGTAATTTGTCAACAGTGTGATTAATGTGAAAAGTTTACATGGTGATGACAGAGATTTTATTACATGGAGCAATGCCTAATTGGTTATAAATATAAATAGCACTGGTCATGTCAATGCAAGCTTGGTAGCTTCTAATACTTATTATCATGAGACAAAGAGTTTTTCCATGAATGGCCATGGGATTATAGTGTGCACTGTTAACCAGTTTGTAACTAATAGCTGCATGAGCCGCAATGTCGCTAGTGCACAGCAAAAAATCGCATCTGTAAAGGGTGAAACGAAAGGCAGTGTGACTTTCAGGTGACTCTGACAGCAATGACTGAGGGAAAGATAAGTCCATAGATGAAATAATCCACCACAGGTGGACCAGAGCATAGGACCTGCTCAGGTCCCCGAATTGGCAAATGGACTTGTTTATGAATCACCTGGCCATATCACAGGTAAAGCCAACAGTAATAGTTTACGTGGGCACCCACTCCAAACAGACTTTTTTGTCGTTGGTATTGATGTGGTCAGAACACACCTATCAGACAAAGGTGTGCAAGCAAGAGACTTGGCATTAGATAATGGTTCAGAAAAACACAACCCATATTCATAAATTTTAACCCAATAATGAGAGCAACGTTAAGAACAACAAAAGGCAGATATTCAAGATGTACCAAAAAACATCAAGATTCATCATTTAATACCATTGTGAAGAAATAAATTTCATTTCTGACTTGAGAGACGGTCACCCACAAATAGCAGCTGATGGTTTTAAACTGCTCCTGTCAACCTTTGAAATGTTTTTCATTAACTACAGACTTTAGTTTGTTTTCCAAAACAGAAAGTCTTAACCTATGAAAACCCAAAATTTACCATTTGCGCCAAAGACAAGAAGCGACATGATAGGCCTACAATTTCTGCTCCCCTGGCTTGTCAGTCAGCTAATCTGCCAGCAAAAGAGGGAAAGTCACACCAAAAGAGCTAAGTATAACGAATTTTAACCGACAGTATCTCTTAGAAATGAAAATAAGATCTCAGATCCATAGTTCTAGCCCAGTGAAGTACGGATCAAGAAGTCGTGCTCTGCTAAGGGTCAAGCTAATACACGAGTTGTCTTGGAGCACATTATCTGCATGCCTATTTGTAAAGGTATAATGGTAAGTTTTTAAATACCATTAACTTTTTCTATGGGGATGGCAAATAATTTTTGAGTGTCTAATCTCAAGATAGCATCTTTTAATTGTAAAAAAAATATGATCATATGATAAATCTGACTTTATTAAAAGCATACCATCTGACCTTGATATCTTATTATTAAAAAAATATTGTTTATACGAGGTTCATTTTTCTAATTTGGTTTGTTGGGCTCACATGGTGCTTTTGTTTCTATTTCATGCTAAAAGTTCTATGGCTGGGTTTACTTCGTCAGGGTCGGCTGTTTGGCAGGTGTACAATACTATCCAACTCATCTTTTAAAGTCACAGGTATGCCTGATCGTTTTAATGATGCCAGACAATGTGCTGTTATCTTTTGACAATGCATACTAGTCATTATCATGCAATAACAAGCACAAATTTTATATTATTTTCAATTCTTTTGTGCCTTGTAAAGAGAGGCGTAAAAATCATGCTTGCCATGAATTTATTGTAGTACCTGACGTTCATTAAACACCACACGAATATAATTCACCTGGAGTATGCTTAGGTGGTAATTTGAATACTAACTTACTAAGACGTACACCTCACACAACAGCTCTACTTCGGTAATGATGGATAATGTTTCAAAGCCGTGGCAAGACCTATGTGTCACATCTCTCGCAATACCTTTATTTCTACTGATTCTGGGGCTACATCAGATTTTGATCATTTATAGTGTTGCAGGGCAATTATAACCAGGCTGAATCATATGAGACGAATTACGTCATTCTAACCATGTATATATCGCAATATTGATATGAAGCATAAACGCGTGGCCTTGCATGGGGCTACCCTGCTGACATACAAAAATACAAGGTAAAGTTAGATTAAGCTCTTAGCAATATGCATCATGATAATGAAGCATTGACACCATGGTGTTATTCTTTGACCTATAAATTAATGTGATGCAATAATGCTTTTTGCATGTGATGGTTAACGTATTGCCTCGCCACCTAATGATGGAGTAATACCAAGTTGGAATGGTAATGTATCATGCTAGAGACAGGAAGAATTGTCTTGGCATAACAGTTGGCAATTTAGGTAGGAAGTATACGCCACGATCTGTGCCATGGAGAGTGATTAATATAGGCTTGGCCTGCTTTGCAATCCATGTAAAAGATATGGGTCTATACTATAGTTGGCAATTTGTTTCGTCGTCCTCGTGACGGGCATGTTGCTGAGAGGCATTGCCTTTGAGGGGCACAGAATCACAAAGCTCCTAATGTCGAAAAACGTAAGTCTGACTTATTAAGGATGGGGAAAATGTCTGCAGTAAAAGAATAGTCCCTGAGATCTTTGCTCTGAGGTAAACATTATCAATGGCAGAAATGTTCATGTTGCCAACATGTATTCAATGATTATGGTGTTCCTTATGACCTAAATGAGTTGGAAAAGTTAAAGGAACATTTACATAACGACACGACATAATCGTAGGACTTTGAATCACAATAACATAAACACAAATGATGTCATCGCTGTTATAAAACACCTGAGCCTGGGTAAAAGTAGTATTGAGGAGCAGGTATGTCTGATTACTTTATTCATGCTTCAGCCGGATTTGTTGTGTTTCTTTCTTTAATTTTAATGCGATGCTAGTTCATGGGGCTTGTCCTAGCTTTATGATCAGTAGAACAATGATTCTTGTTCTTTAATCATGGGGCAACCTTCCTCTGATCACTCTGATAGCAATCGTTCAATTTCATTAAATGGCATTGCTACTCGTAGTACACTGTTATACTTTATCATCATACAGAAAGAGTGTCCCTGTGAATAATCAACTTCAGTGTGGAACCAACGCTTGAGTCTCTACTATACAGTATACTTTTACTTTGTTGAAAATAATGGGTCAATGCAACAGTAAAAGTAAGAATATCTTTACACTACTTATTGTCACTACAAAAGCATTTAATCAAGTTTATTATTGTAACCTTTTAGGAGCTCATGTATCGCCATATGTTTCCATTGATTGTTAGACTTTTAATTTCCACACAAGTCAAACGTTGCATGTGAAATGGGTTTATGTTATATCCAAGAAGTTCCGTGTAAGTAATGCTGTTACACAGTGTGGTGATTTATCCCCTGTTCTGTTGGCTGTTTATACATATATTCGCTCATTCAAGCATGATGTAACCATTGAGATGTGACAGTGATGGTACGAATCTGAAGTGATCATCACTATAAATCATTCACCTAAGTATGATGGCCCTATCCAGTGTAGTTAGTGAAATAATGCCACAGGGATACAGATTTTTTTTCAATTTATGTAGCGATTTTAAGATGACTCATGTTAATTGTCCTTAATTTTAATATTAGTTGATAAAATGTTCGGTTTATTCGCAAGAACAAGGAAATAGATGGAATTTCATTTCACAACAAGGGAAATTAGCAGACGGCATAGCAAAGCATGTTCTGAAGGCTTAATATCATAAATATCATCAACAAATGGCAACTTAAATCGCGATCAGTAGGGGTATGTCATACTGTTGGTACTATCTCAAGCAGAAACGTCCATAACATGTCGGTACATCAATATAAATGGCTCATACAGATATCAAAATTACACGTTATAATCTATGACCACCTGGGATTTGTTGCAATAGTATTACTTTTATCATTTCCCTTTTTGTCCCCAAACTCAGCTCAATTATTGTCTTCCCTTGATGCATTATTAGGCCTGCTAAGATAACCAGAGCTATGAATGTCTCGCCAGCATACTTCAAGCCACTCTGAAGTTTTTCTACAATGCTCATTCAAGCATGATGTAACCATTGAAGTGTGACAGGGATGGTACGAATCTGCAGTGACCATCACTATAAATCATTTACCCAAGTAGGAAGGCCCTACCAAATGTAGTTAGTGAAATAATGCTACTCTGAAGTTTCTTGTTGATGGACGGATGGACGGACGGACTGAGGGGCAGACAGAGGGGCGGACATAACCAATGAAGTATGGCTGTGATGATACAAATCTGTAGTGACCATCACTATCAACCGTTTAAGTATGAAAGTCCTATCCTGTGTAGTTAGTGAAATAATGCCACTCCTTGGTTTTTCTACAATGCTCATTCAAACCTGATGTAAACAAAGAAGTATGACAGTGATGGTACACATCTGTAGTGACCATCACTATTAATCATTTACCCAAGTATGAAAACCTTACCCTGTGTAGTTACTGAAATAATGCCACTCTAAAGTTTATTGTTGATGGACGGAAGGACGGACATCTCCAGTATGATGCACTTATGTAGAAATACATGACCCATATTCATAAATATCAAAGCCAACAATGACAACAAAGAGATTCCAGAGGTTTTTTTAAAAGATTTTTTTTATTGACAAGAGAGGTACTTATTCAACAGTATACAACAATAATCATGTCAACAATTTCTTGTCATTACTCATTGAATAACTTTTTTTTGTAAAGCAGTAGAATTAGAATTTGATTTCTCTCCATTCACGTCTATGACTATTGATTTTATTACTTTTAATTGCCATGTTATATTCTATTGTTTCCAAGTCTTTTATCACACCTTTAAAACTTTCAATAGAAGGTCTACTATTGTTTACTTTACATTTGAATAATTATTTTTCCTACCCCAAAAATTAATGACCATATTACATTATGCTTATGATTCACTCCCAGTAAGATATCACATTTTGAAAAGGTGATATATATTTGCAACATATTTTTCAACCAGTTAAATACTTTATCCAAAAATGCTTGGTTATGTTACAATCCCAGAAAAAATGAACTAATGTTTCATTTACTTCTTTACAAAAAGAACATATCGGACTTTCTGCTATTTTCATTTTGTGCAATCTGTAATTGGTAAATATAATCCTATGTAAAAAATTCATACTGGAAAATCCTTATATTTGAATATATTGTACATTGATAGATTTGACAAAAGCACTCACTGCAGTACTCATCGTCAATTTCTACATTAAGCTCCTCCAACCATTTAATTTTCACATTACTTTGGCCTTTAACATTTGTTTCTATTAACATCTGATAAATAAATTTAGACACATTTCCAATGCAATGCATTTTTATATGAAATAATTTTTGCTAATATTTTGATTAATTCTGGTTCCATTCACAAGCTTTGTTTTCAATTATTTTGGTATTGCATGAATTAAAGTGTGGTATTTCAGAATTCTCGATTTAAAATTTGGAAATTTTTCACAAAATTTATTGTAATTCAAAAATTCCCCATTTTTATTCAATATATCTGAAGTAATTCAATCCCATTTTCACACCATTGCTTTCAAAACACAGATTTTCCTTGAATTTTAATAAATGAGTTGTACCATAAATACTGTTTTTTTTATGTCAGACTTGTTTCTTGGCTCTACAAAATCGACTTAACACCATATAATTACTATTTCTTACCAGGATAAGCTGTGCATTTTATCAAATACTATGTGACAATCCTTAATGTCAATATTACATTTCCATATGATTTCCCCTATATCTGGCAACTGCAGAAACACCAACTCTTTCCATTTACCTAAACATTCAGGGTTTGTTATTCTCTTCACCCATGCGAATTTTAAAGCATAGTTTTGAGACTGAACATGTACCGTTTTCAAACCAACTTCATCATATGTCCTCACTAGAACATCTCTTTTAATCTTATCCTTATTTGGACCATTCCAAATAAAATTACACAGAATATTTTCTATATTTTTGAAAAAAATCACCTTTCTGTACCAAGTTTTTCTTTTGCCCTTTTCTTTATAGTTTGGACTTTGTATAACTGACATCATATAAATAAGCTGAGATGAAGCAAATGTTTTTATAATAGTAATCTTGCCATACAGAGATATGTTTCTTTGAGACCATATTTTGACTTGGTTTTTAACTGTTGGTATTAGTGACTCATAATTTAAACACACAATTCCAGAGTTACCAAACCTTTAACATTCATCTTCAAATACCAATGTGAAGAAACAAATTTCACTCCTGACTTGAGACAGCCAGTGACCCACAAAAGGCAACTGGTGTTTTTAAACCGGGCTACTCATCTTTTGAAATATTCTCTATTAAATGCAGACTGTAGTGTTTCCAATATGTATAGGCCCAAGCACTCAAAATCCAAAGTCTGGACGTCCGCAAAGTGAATGCTTAGTCTCGCCAACAGCTTATGCTGGAGACAAAAATGATTTAACACTGGTATGATTATAATGTGATTTTCCTTTTCTCTATCTTTTTGTATCACAGACAAGTCGTTCACTAACTGCTGTGAAAGGTACTATTACAGAAACCACTCCTACGTTACAGAGGGTATTTCGAATAACGCCTGATGGTGCCCATTTCAGCAATACATGGCCATCACAATCATCATCATCATCATCATCATCATCATCATCATCATCATCATCATCATCATCATCATCATCATCATCATCATCTAAAATCTCAATACAATTATGTATACGGATATGTCCAAAACTTCACAAGTTGTTGCATCCACTAATAACGTGTGAGCACGTGATCACGGCCGCGGGCAGGGACGTGGACGTGGGAATAGAAATTTAAGTAATAGTGTCACCAGGCTCAATGATATACTTCCAAGACCGGGGGCATCATATGTCAATCAGAATGTCGCCCCAAACCCAGCCGGTTCGATATCGAGTGATACATTCAGTCGTTCGAACATTTGTTTGTCAATGTATAGGGCTAGTAAAGATTCAGATAGACCAACATTGGGCTTTAGAACCGGGTATGCTGATAATGATGGTTTTTCACTTCCTGAAAACGAAATTAGGAAACAGCAACGGCGTTTTAAACGAACTAATAAAAGTGTGACTGGAAAGGCAAAACAACTAAATCCTTAAGTTAGAGGCATCCCAGAACCCAGCAGATATCTATGTATCTATGAGTAGATCCATAAACAGAAACCGATGATCTTACGAGTTATGTAACGGACAGAAGATTTAAATATATATATGAAAATGTAAAAGTAATGTATAAACTGAAAGGAGTTAAAAAGCATTAGTAATAAGATTTGAATATATCATTTATTATCATGATTCACTGTAACCTTCAGCTTAAAAAAGAAGTTTAAGAGTTAACAGAGTTAATGTATGTGCATTTTTGCTCCATGGTATATGTTCTTTTATAATATTAAATGGGATATCTATAAGCAGCCAAGTTATTATAGATTGTGAGCTGTTGAAAAGCGCCATTGTAGGTCGGTAACCGTCCAAGGTGATAAATTTGTGATCGTTATGGAAGCATAAATTATGTTACTTATGCTGAACAGGATATGTGTTTGTCTGGTTGTTGTTGAGTGACTTCACAGTAAATCCCTAAAGTGAATACGTCTTCAGTTAGGCAGCTGGCAGACGTAAGAATAAAACCTCTAAATTCGTTTTGGCAACATATGTGGAAATATCTTTTAAAATAAATTATTTACATTAGAGATTTAGATATGTTTTCCATTTCGTGATACTGCACTTTGATTTTGAGATGAAGCCCAGAGTGATTGATGGCAGACCAAGTGAGGCCCTTATAGTGATAAAGACAGACAACCCTACCGGGAAGCTGCCTGATTATTTAAGTAATTGAACTCCCGCATTTCAAGGCACATGGCTCTTTCACATACTCTGGGACAGCATTGTGGAATTCCTTACCTACATCTGTTAAAGACTCAGATAAATTAGGTTTGTTAAAAAGAAAATGTGCTGTACACATACTGTCTCTTAGAGGTACACAAACTGTATAACTTTGTTAAATGCTTTAAGCCTGAGTTCACAATGTCAATTGATATGATTTTTTGTTTACTTGACTATGTGCATAATCTGTATCTTTGATTTTAAGGGGCCTGAGGGGAGATAAGTATACCCAGTACGTTAACTGAGCAACCCTCACAATATATATATATATATATATATATATATATATATATATATATATATATATATATATATATATATATATATATATATATATATATGTATATATATATATGTATATATATATGTATATATATATATATATATATATATATATATATATATATATATATATATATATATATGTATATATGTCTAAAATGACAGTGAGGGGTGTTGAGGCCATTCTGCGTGAGCGACATCGGTGGCTCAAGCAGAATGGCCTCAAGAGCCCTGTCAGTCATTGCGTCCATGTGCATTGAAATATGGGCGTTCAACACTTATATTTACATTTATCTCAATAAATATCAGTTTAAAATATGCAAAAAGACAAAAAAAAAAAAAAAACTGTAAAAATCTTACTAACTTCCATCATACCAACTTCATTGAAATGGGAATAAACATGGCAGGCATAACAACCATAACAAATTATGACGTCTAATGGTAATCAATGACATTAACTACAAAGAATATAGTTCTTCAGAGAAACATTCTATTCCATTGATTCTTTGTTTGTCTCGATTTAAATAAGCATAGAATGAGAAACTCATTGCCTACAATTAACTAATAAAGGATGAACAGTTCATTGCTATATGCAAAGTAGAATAAGTTATGTCACTGACATGGTGGATTTGCCAAGAATTAATTAAAGCGGTGATGCAGCATGAGGTTCCAGGCCTCAGCATCTAATGAATAAATATGAACGTGGTAGATGATGAATTAGCTAAATACGTTAAGTTTTGCTTATATTGTGACTCGTCTGACTGACATGTCTGCAAACTTAAATTAAAATTATTCATGACAGCATCAATTAATGCCTACAAAATATCAGGGTTAAAGCCATTGATAGTTGCAAATGAAATAAAATCTACATAATGAACATCATTATACCTTACATGAAAAATAATAGTGAAACAAAAGAGTATAAGGTACCTGTATTTTTTTCTTGTCTGTAGACAGTTTTCGAAATAATGTTTTAGCTTTAATTGTAGGTTTTGCATGAAAGCCTATAATGAGCCTTTGCGATTTATATCTGAGATTTAGTGCAACTCAATTTTACCCCACGTTTTTATATTTTTTTCTGAAACATACTGCTACTGGTATAATCACCTGATATAAGAGTTACTAAGGTGAAGTAACCATGGGGTCAGTTCCACCTTATGTATTATTTCTAATTATAGTGCTGGTGGTCAATTCAACTCATAACATTATTGCTATTAACCTTCCTTTCCATCAAATTTAATCATTCAGCTATTTGCTGCAATATTACCACCTGTCTGTTCCATGTTCTATGTCTAGTAATATTACCAGCTGTAAATGTTTTCCTCATAAAGTCATTGGCAGTCATTTTGATTTTGGTGAATGTTACTCATTCAGCTTTTTGTAGTAATATTACCAGCTCTCAATTCCATATCGTATTTCTAGTAATATCATCACTCATATTGTCATTGCTATTCATTTTACTTTTGGTCAGTTGTGTTTTTTTCTGCTTTTGCTAGTTATACTACTAGTCATCAAATCAACTCATATTTTAATCACAACTATAATTGCCAAAGGTCATATCCACTCATATTATTGTCTCTAATTATTTTACTTTTGGCCTACTCCACTAATACTTCAATTTCTAGTAATACTACTAATCATCAATTGAACTCGTGTAATTATCACAAGTATTATTACCGGCAGTCGTCAATTCTTCTCATGCATATTGTTATCGCCAGTAATGTTACAAGCATTGATTATCATGCACATTGTTATTACCAGTCAAAAATGTTCGATCAATTGTACTCATTCTGTTATTTCTACCAATATTTCCAATGATGAATTGCACTGATATGGTTATTTCCATTTTTGTTTAAAACAATGCATTTCCGGATCACCCTGTACACAGTATATAAATACTAATGACTGGGTTCTCCAGACATGTAGAAAACGCAAAATATATGTACAAAACAAACATGATAGTACAAAGATAAGGGGTATCTGTTTGCACTTGTGGCAAACAGAACCATGTGTAGGGTACCCCACCTGGCCCACATGGTCTGAATGACCCGTGGGTGGAGCGACCACTCCATCCCCACTGGCTGACCTCTCCATGAGAGTTGGTCAGCTGTGATATTCTGTAGTCCCTGGACAGGCCTCACTTGTGTGCAGACATTATGTTTGTAGCACCATTGTATGATGCATCTGACCAGTTCTGTCAGCTTCCGGGTGCACAATCTGCCCTGCTGGTTGTGGGTAGGTGATTGGAGTCCTGTTGTCACACATAATGAGGATGTCTTTGTGCTCTACTAGTCCCAGGAAGTGGAGGAGCACTTGACATATTGCCTCCAGTTCCAATCAGTTTCTGTGATTGGATGGGGACTGCACAGGCCAAATGCTTGATGATATTGGGCCCTCCACGGGGGCTCCCCATCCAGATCAGAAGAGTCCATGTAAAAGGTGAGTTGTGACTGAAAGTGCCCCAATGTCTGTCCCGAAATATGTTTCTCCCAACCAATCCACCAACGGAGGTGCCTGCGGTACTCTGGCAGGACTAGCACTGGGGCTTGGTAGCCTTGGTTCCTTGACCATCTGTCTTGTAGGGGTGCAGAAAGGGATGACGAAAGCAACCCAGCAGGACCTGGCAGTCCATCGAGAACAGGGAGCCTAACAGGGCTTGCCACTGCCAAGCTGAGGGAACCTTGTGAGTCAGGAATGACTTGAGTATCAGCTAGAGTCTCTACCATCTGTCTTCCAAAGGGCCCTGTCTTCCAAAGGGTGACATATGTAGGTGAGCAGATCCAACTGAATGCTGATAAAGATACAGATCTGCTCTGCTATCAGGCTGGACTTTAAGAGATTCACAATCAGGCCTACACATTGGCAAACCTCCGGAATGGTCGGTGTGGGAATGTAGGTGGGAATGTAGGTGCCCTAGAGCCCAGATCAGTCAGTTGTCCGGGTACACATGAATGTGTATGGTGTTCTGCCTGCAAGAACTGGGTGAACACCAGAGGGGGCCTGGCAAGGCTTAATGGGAGCACCCTGAACTGGTAGACCTGGCCCAAAAATGTGAACAGCAGATACGTTTGTAAAGTCTCCAGAATTGGCACATGAGAGAATGCATCTTTTAAAGTGATCAGAGTGTGTGAAAGCCTTGGTCTGGGTGTGCTCAGCAGAACAGGTCTGAAGATCTGCTTCTGTGGAATGACCTTTGCCATCTTTCCTCTAAACAGGGTGTCAAGAGAAATTAGGCCCAATTTGTGCTCTGCAAAAGATCAGGTCAGGCAGCTTCTTATCCTGGGGGTGAGTGTCCCTGCTTAACAAACCTATGTTCACCTGTACAATACAGGCCATCCTAACCTGGTGATCTATTGCTTTTGATAAGGTTGTTGTGAGCAAACTCCCCTGGTCATGCCAGTCCCAAACTGCCTCCATGACCTAAGCAGAGCACTGGAGGTCCTCCAAGAGAGACCTCAAGGCCACCAAAGAGACGTCAGAGTACAGTACTGCAAGGAAAGAGCCCCTGGCATCCACCTTGAGTCTTCAGTAGACATCAGCACAGGCAGAGATGGACTTCAGCTGCTGAACATTAAATTCCTCAGATCCAAATCCAGTGGAAGAGTATATGAGGCAAAAATGTGCACAGCTGCAGAGTACCACTTCCCCTGGCATCTGACCAGGCGAGGAGTCACCCTTTTTGAAGATAGCCAGAAGCTGGTGACTCCAAGGGGACCCAGGTTCCTTGAATCTTGGCTGTCAACTGATCAAGGGGATGTGGCTCCAATGCCAGGTATCCTCCAGGAACAAGCATGGCAGGACATGGCAACAGCCCCTCCTCCATTGGGGGGGTCAAAGCCCTGTGGTGGAGCTGGGTGGTATCCATGGGCTCAGAAGCAGGTTCTGTCCATGCCACAGAAGCCATAGAGCTTGGACCCACAGAGGGACTATGGTGGCATGAAGGTCGGCAGGAGGCCACAGTGAACAGCTGTTTATCCAATGGGGATGGGGCAGCTGCTTGTGACAGAAGCAGATGTCACCATTCCTCACAATGCGGTAGCAACATCTTCTGCAGAAGTAGTTGCAGCCTCCGTCACAAACTCCCTCGCAGCTTGCATCTCCTCCTCCAAAGTGTAGTCAGTAGGACTTCTGGAGGACTCAGAAGTCTCCTGGCTGGAGGGCCCCTGCTGGAGGTCTGGGAACTCCTGAGTCTCCGGGAGGATCAATACAGTGACCACAGCTGTTGTTGCTGACCCAGAGGCCTGATGGCCAGAAGGAACCCGCTAAAACTGTGTGAATTCTGAGTCTGTGTGTCCAGTGAGATCTGACTCAAAGTGGTGGAAGTAAGCTGCTCAGCTGAAATGGTCTGCTTAGGCATGACAAGGGTGCTGGTGAGGCAGATGAAGATAAAGTCTTCCTCCGCAACTGCTTAAGTTTGGCTTGCCCTCCAGGGTGGGAGGCAGGGTTCATGGCTCGAAGGCAGAAGGCACCAACATCACTGGTTGCTAAATCCAGGGAGAAGAACAGGAAGTGGAGCTGGCATAGCAGTTCGTGGTTCCCAAGAATGCACTTGGGGGGGGGGGGGGGGAGGGCGCGCCACCACAGGAACTTGAGGCTTATTGCAGGTAGCAGATACCACCACAGGCTCTGGTACCTTCTTCTGTGCTCTGAAATGCCCAGACATTGACCTGAGCTTGGGGAACATTCCAGGGCTTCAGTATTCCGGGATGTCAAGACTTACAATATGAGTGCTTGAACCTGAGCACCTGGGGAATCTACCAGGGTTTTGGAATGCCCAGATGAGAACCCATAGGTTTCCATCCTGGCTTCATTCACTTACACAGTCTGGACTCCAGATGCTTTGACCTGGAGGTTTGAGCTCTCAAGAGACGCATATGGGCACTCGAGATCCCCATGAGGTGATGTCTTGCTGTCCTGCTTCTGACTGCATCATATCCTCTCCTTACTCCCCTGGGAGGTTTCAGGTGTAGAGACAGCACTCACCAGAGCCTGTGAGCATCCACATGGAATTGTCTATGCCTTCCTAGTGGAGTCCCAGGACAAGACTTGATGGAGTCCAAGGCCTGGTGTTTGGTTGAAACGACCTGCCACCTACACCTAGCTCTCTCGCTCTTTCTCGAGGCCTGCTCATAGAGAAACCACTTGTCCTCTCCCCAACTGGCACAAAACTGGCATGTTCCCACATGAGAGTACACCCAGCTACCTTAAAAGAAGACATACGTCCCATTATATATTGTATTTTTGGGAGGGTCTAAGTTAGTAACATACATGGTATTAAAATGATAAATCAAATGTAAAAGCAAGCCCAAAAAATTCCCATTTTAATAATAGGATATACTCTGAAATCTGCCTTATTACACTCAGTGGCATCTCATGGGAAAACAAAGCGGTGGCTTGAGAGAGTATTATGGGAGTGTCAATTGTTTGTGACAGTATGTATACATTTATTTCTCATCAAAGCTGTAGGTTATGTTTCCTGCATCTGCCATATTAAGCTTTCTTCATGCCTTGTTCCCACATGAAATTGTATAAGTAAAAATGCATGGTTATGGTAACCATATTTAATAGTAAAGTGTATATATATATATATATATATATATATATATATATATATATATATATATATATATATATATATATATATCCAGGAGCCTCTGGGACATTTTGTCCTTGGCTTGGGTGATTTGCAGACTCACACTTGGGACTTGCTATTTAGAACAGGTCCCTGCTCACACTTACTGCCTCACTGCACTTGATTAGTCGTCAGCAAGAACAATGAAGTGGCCATTGTCAGCATGAACTCTTTTTGAAAGTGAGAAAAACATTTACCACAGCTTTTTAATCACATAGCCTGGTCAAGAAGGAATGGATATCATTGCGATGAGTATAATACCTACATGTATGATTGTCTGACTCCCTCCTAAATTTTCTTGTCATGTTGTCATTGGAATCATTTTATAACACAATTTTGGTGATTGGGTCGGCTTAATACAGCATTCTGATTGGGAGGTTGCATTGGATGGCTTCAGGCTATGGAGGCGTCCACACATTTTCAGCATATATTGCCTCACCAGATAGCTTTTGGAAATTTTGAAATACAAGGGAGATAAATATCAGCTATTAATTCCTTATTACATAGGCTACAATATAATGTATAATTTGATGAGACTTCTGTGTCACTTTAGGAGATATGCAAGTCTGCTTGACGTTGAATGTGACGTGTCAAGGTTGTCATTCAAATGGAAGAACGGGCCAGGAAAAGGCCTTTTATGTGTGATCACTGGCAAATGGGGGACATCCAATCGCGGTTTGACTTATATTAGTGGCAGCAACAGCGGTTTTATTGACTTACAGTTCAAACAAAATATACAGATCAGATATATATAATAATGATTACCGAGGCTACAAATAGCAAACACTCTTCCAAAGACTGCATCATACCGTTAATAATTTCTCTACTCTGCAGTAGTTGTATATTTAGGCCAGGGTATACCGCAGTTAAGCTGTTATATTTTACGCTAAGATAATGTGTAGTACCGTACAGGACTAAATCGTTCTCCTCTTGTATATCACCAGTACATAAATAAAAGGCAGTTGCTGCAGCTAGTCTCAATGTCAATGGGACAAGAAGAGAATGTTCACATCTTAAAGAAATTGCTCATATGATCACTTACACAGGATGACATAGCTTTTGAATATAAATTTTGCATCTGCAAACCTGAATTCGTTTCTTCATTAGTAAAGTTTAGCACTTACAAGTGTAAGTGTACAGGTGCTTTCACTATGGCCCTGTTGCACGAATCCGACGCAACTGTATCCAAATAATTCACCTTTCAATTGATTTTAAACGAATTAAGTTATACCTAGCGATAAATGGTTGCAATAGACACTGTTCTTCGATAGAACTAAGTTAACGCACTTGTTATGGAAAACCGTTCGTAGGCAATGAATGGAAGATATATTCAAAGTAGATGAGGTGCCAACACCTTCTTAATATTAAGTGAATGTGTTCGATAAAAACCCTTTACGTTCATGGGAACCGACTAAATATTTGCTTCCAATGTTTTATTTAATTTAATTAATCATACGGTTGCATAAAAAGAGTTTTGGTGGTGGCAACAGTTAATTGCAAAATTAAACATTTACCACATCTTCTAATGTCACAATAATTCCCATCGTGTATCGTTGTCCATTGTAAAACACTATGGATCTCCAGGTTCCCTGTTGTCTGGCCTCCGGCAGAAGTTTGATGCCTCTGTTATCGATGCGTTTGGATACATGGTGTTGTTGATATAAATGTGTGCACGAGGTGTCTGGGAATCCCAACGTTAACATATTTTCCTGCTTTTTGTTATGCTTTTGGTTCCAATGTAAAATTTGTGACCCAAGGTATACTTACACACAGGCGTGTCTGTTCATAAAAAATATTCAATGATAATGCGTAATATTTTAGTTATTCTAACTACAGAAAAGTTATTTAGCATCCATCTTGTGATTACACACACACACACACACACACACACACACACACACACACACACACACACACACACACACACACATTTATACATACATATATATATATATACATATATATATATATATATATATATATATATATATATATATATATATATATATATATATATATATATATTATATATATATACAGACGATGTGCTGCAACGTCCTCAGAAACACTTTGACGTGGAGTGGAAATATTTTATTTTTTAGCTCAGTGGACAGGTTTTTTTATATTGCCTATTCGCGGCACTTGACTTTTATCACGTATTAACTTCATCATGCTATGGTAAAGTCACTTTGTTTTTTAAACAGTAGGTCAAGTAGTGCTGGCTATATACCTTCTGGTGTTACTTTTACTTCCTGCTTTGGTTCTGTTACAGAAGAGCCACTCATCAAAAAGTTTTGCAAAGTATTTCAATCAAACTAGAGTCGAAAGTATCTCTGATGTGTGGGCACTCGAACGAGAGAGAGAGAGAGAGATATATATATATATATATATATATATATATATATATATATATATATATATATATATATATATATATAGAGAGAGAGAGAGAGAGAGAGAGAGAGAGAGAGAGACTTCAGGCAATGAAGGCGTCCACACATTTTCAGCATATATTGCTTCATTAAATAACTTTTACAATTTTTTAAAATACAAGGGAGATAAATTCAAATATTTATTCCTTATTATATAAGCTTCAAAATAAGGTATGGTATAATGGGATTTCTGTCTTCCTTTAACTGCTTTAGATTATGCCGAAGCAAATTTAAACTTCGATTGCTACTGCTTCATTATCGGCATCATTCCATACAACAACTACATCATGGATAATGTGAGGCATAAAAGAAATCTGCAAATGATCTTTGTTAAAATTACGTTCCACAAAATTAACCTCAATGTGACCACCTTCATCTGAAAACTTTTTACTTACAGATTCTTAATCACAGTGATACATTGGGGTTGACTCTGCGGAAAGGTGTTTTTCCTCGTGACTTGTCCGAATACCCCTTTGAAATTTTGTTAAAAAGAAAATATTGAAATTTGCCTCATGGAAACATGGATTAGCTTCTTTCACTTTCAGCAAGAAAGCAAACAAGCGATTGATTTACTACAAGGATAATAATACCTTCCTTTTGTATGCATCGGAAACGAGAACAGAACAGTTGACATTTACAACGATATGGATGATTTCATGACTTGGCATACAAAAGAAACACAAATGCACCAAATGACTTTCAGTCGATATGGATGATTTGATATCGGCTTGGCATACAAAAGAAACACCAAAGCACCAAATGACTTTCACTTGCACCCACAGACATATCACAGAGCACAGGCTTCTTCATACAGACTCC
The DNA here is from genome assembly GCA_964020975.1 of Hermodice carunculata. NCBI lineage: Eukaryota > Metazoa > Annelida > Polychaeta > Eunicida > Amphinomidae > Hermodice > Hermodice carunculata. The sequence goes on along the minus strand of OZ026619.1, from coordinate 33,040,035 downwards.
TTGGCACCAATGAGATTTTTACAAAATAGTATTTGATAGGTAGGTCTTGATTCAGAAATATACACTAGAAATATACACAAGTGTGGTCTGTTACCAATGTGACTGCAATAGCAAGTGACCTGAGCGGAGGTAATGGATATCAGACCTAAGTGATTGAAGATTAAAGAAAAACCCACCACAGATGTGACCATGGTGTACCGTATACGTGCCAATTCGATACCAGAACCTATCAAACAAGGATTCAATTAACAGTTAATAAAGAAGATTCCAATGCTGAAATAATGTGGTACATGTAATTGTAACAATTAAAAGAGGTGATTTATAAATCATACACTTAATTATAAACGTATACAAGAACAATTAAATTAATTCGTGATTTTATAAAATGATTACTTGAAAATACCACAGCCGGGAAAAAGGGTGCAGCAACACACTGCATTATATAGTGAAATTTTATTTTATTCTCCGAATGGATTCCTAAAGACTCTCTCCTATATTTTCTTGTCAGAAATGCAGATAGATATGTTTGTAATTTTGGACCGAGGAACGGACGGGTCTCCAAAAAAGCAAAGTTCGGCACGAAACACCTAACCAGAAACGGGAAACACACATATATCCATTGTACCAAATCCCCATTCTTAAAAGAAGAACGGTTCAGTGGAGGTAGGCATGTCATTATATTTAACCCAGTACTGTGCTGCACGCGGAGTTGTGCCAGATTTGCCTCCGAGGCAGACTCAAGCTCCTTATTATACGTAACACGGATCTTTGTCTGCCTTGGGGCAAGTGCCAGATCGGGGACTGCACATATATTTGTAAGTTTGCCAGCATCAAAGGAGCACCGAAAATATATTTGTATTTTTGGACCAAGGAACTGCCAGGTCTGAAGCCAGCAACCTTGGGCACAATTCATCTAGATGAACATGGAAAACGTATGACAGATTTGTTTGATGAACAAGGTGTTCTGTTATTCTTGTACATTTTTCAATGCAAATTCTTTTAATAGAAGTGTTGGCTTCACTGTTAATGCATCATCTCATACTTCCAATGGGCGGGGAAAAGAAAGAATTTGTAAATTGCATCCACATATGCCATGATGAAATACACATCAATGGCGGATCCGTGCTTGTCAAATTTATTACACTGGTACGAAACTTCCATATACCGATAGTATAAATCTACCCGCTGTACTAGAATTAAGTGCTACATTTACCCAATCGGAAGAAGAAAAGCGGGAAAGAAACTTCTATTTTCGATTTTGTTTGGAAACGACGATGCAATCTTTTCTATTCAAGTTAACACACAGAACAAACACAACAAACAGAATGCTCTGCTTCATGGTCTCTAAATTATATGATGCAGTGTTAGAATATAATTCCAACACAGTTTCTAGTCAGATGCTTATTAGAACTCAAACTATGGTTGCAGAATAGTAAACGACAAACCTAAAAATCCAGGACAACTATGTTTGCGCAAGGCCATCGAGTTTCAAGTTCCAGATAGTGGACTCAAATTTCTTTAAAGACGAGTTTATTTAATATGGGAGACATTTGGTAGTATTTTATTCTCCTGGCCTCAAAAAATGTTATTGCCTTTTTTCGTCGGTATCTGCAGGGAAAATGCGATTGCGTTAAAGCTGCATCGGGAATTCGCCAGCCTGACCGCTAATCTGATTGGCTGAACGGTATCGTAATTCTAGCTATGCATCCCGCAGTCACGGTACCGTGCAAATAGTGCGTTACGCTACAAACACGGTACCAAGCTTTAAGTAACTCCGTAAACTTTATCTAACGTCGACTTTCATTACAATCAACATAGCTTAAAGCGATTATCACTGAATATGGATAGATTCGCATCCAAATGTGCTATGACAATACCCTAAATAGCGTATAAAACTGATATTTTTAGAGTAAAAGTATAATTTATTTAGTTCATAAACAAAAGAATGTGCTGATGACTTCCAAGAAGTTTCTTCGTATTACCACAAGTCATGGCACAATGTTAGAGAACGGAATGTAAAGGATGTCTATATACATGAAATGTGAATATCATACCCAGGAATATCATACCCTAGAATAGAAAAGTTTGCATCGTCGTTTCCAACAACCAAGAACAAGTCAATGTTATAGCTGTGATATTAAGTGGATACAAAGTTTCTATATATCTCTGTAAATTTTAGTAAACTAGGCACAGACGCAAAGAGCCAAAATAGTAATAGCAGTTTTATTGACAATATGGTAGAAACATATGCAAAGAAGTGTGCGATCAAAGTTTGAAAAAATACACGTCTAAGTTTCACAGAAATGCAATATTTCAAAAACAAAATCAATCTTCCGTTTGCATAGATTATATACTGAGGATACACAGCAGAAAACTCGAAGGATATGTGCAATGTACAAAACTGAATTACAAGTGTTTCATCTCGAATGTCACATACACGAATTTTTCTGAGTCACGTGGTCCATCCCACACAACATTGAAACGTGTGGTATGTCAGAAGCAGGTTGACCCTTAACCATGAATTTCATACAAGTACCTCCAGTCAACACGAAAAACAATTTAGCATTCGCGGCAATATTCAATTCAAATCATTGGATGATAAAATTAATGCTAAACAGGCGTATTGGAGCATAAACTTAACAGTATGTCACATTGTTGGCTACTGACATCATATTTTTTCAATTATCAGTTACTAGCACCATAATTTACAAAAGTCTATGAAACGCTGGTGCATGATATAAGAGAAAACATGACCTATTTGTCGTAAAGGATATCACATGTGCAAAATGAGTCTTTTTGACTGTAAGGCAGACACAAACAAGGTTTCTTCAATATTGATGCCGTGGTGAAAGTCTACTTAAACCCAAGTTTATTTGACCAGATCCGTCCATTTTTATGCCAAGGAACAAAACATAAAAACAAGCGTACATAACGGCATATAACACATACTGTCAAGCCGAAATATAGATGCATGTATGTCTCCCCCTCACTTAGAAGAGAGCAACTTCACGTTTGGAATCAGTTCCACGCGATCTAAGCGCTCAATAACTCAATTATGCCATGATTTCAGAGTGAACGCGGTGTACAGTACAACTTGGCATGGTTCAGATACTGCAATCTTTTAATTTTTTTTTCAAACTGAACACATTTTTGACATATTAAGGCTGAAGTTCTTTGATATTATTTGAGAACATTCGGACCGCCGTCAAATACGGACAACTGCACCACAAAATTTTCATTTTCAATAGAAGTAACGTATCTTGGCTGCTTGCAATCATGAAATTCGAATGTGGAATTGGCTTGTTTTGGATTATTGATGACTATTTCCATTCAAATATGAAGTTTCCCATGTAAGCCTATTGAAATTAAATTCAAGAGCAGCAAATGTAGGCTGTCATGACTTACTCGATAATCTCAAGTGGGCTGCCAATTTCGGCAGTTGTCATAATCAACCACTTTATCCGTGTGAACCATTTACATACATGTATGATGTTCATGCCCTCACTTTCACGTTTGCTTTGGTGTGGGTATCCTTAGCGGAGCTGTTCACGGCATGGAGAAATTTTTGGCACGGGGCATTCCTCTCATGCAATAGTACTCTGACCCTTTTATCCTCAATACTTCATTTTAAATATGTTACAGATTCTTAAAACAGTTTTTGCTACAACATTGTGTTAGAGAACATTTAACGCACAATTTTGACACAGTCCACTCTGCTGATTTGAATCATACATCATAAAGCTCAGCTGCAGCCTGTTAATAAGTTGAACCAGGTGAATACATTTGTAGATGTTATGATATATTTTATTTCACCCAGTGTAATGTGCCCGATATTAGTTTGCGTCACGTACACATTTTGTATAGAACTAAAGGTGGCTTAGCTGTATCCCCGCACCAGCGCACCGTCCGCTTTGTGGCTCCATAAAGTGAAAAAGTATTCAATTATACAAATGCCCTTTTTGCAGCAAGATCATGGTCCGTATATTTAAAAAAAAAAAACCCACAAACATGGGTTCCCTTTGAACGCAATTGTTGCACCATTTAATAAATATAAGCGACCAAATTTTAGTTACAGATTTTGAGAAGAATGTTGTGAAAACAGTTTACCAGTTGACTAAAACAATACAAAGCTATTTTCATATTTCTATAGCCATGTCATACGTTGTTAATTCATCAAAGAACTTGTTTTAAATAATCCAAATAATACAAATTTCTAATGTCTTGTACTTTCCGTAAATACATAATTTGAGAATTTGATCGGAATAGTTTCCACTTTATGGAATTAGCCGTGATACCTGACTGACTCGGGGGGGGGGGGGGAGAGATCTATGTGTTATTGTTTAAACACATTCAACACCGACATCAGTGTAACAACTTTATGTATTTGAACGAGCTGTCGCGCGTTGGCGCTCTCTGCGCATGAGTTGACGACGATACATCACCGTTTGAACATGTGAAGAAATATATGGCACGTGACAGCTGCCTGTGTGTTATTGCGATATATTGATATAACAGGAACTGCAGCAGCAATGTCCGTGGAAATTATGAAGATTATCTTCGTTTTTCAGACAATGTATTCCACAGTCAAATGTCTTGATGGTAAGCAATCCTTTCTTTTGTAGTAGGCAACTGTAGATTAAGCAACTGTTATTTTGATGAATTGTAGTCGTTTGAGTGGTAAACAATAATTATAATGTCTCTCGGTGCAATTGAAACAAGTATAAAACCTGACAGCCTCCAATATATCATTCTAACCATACGTAACGTAAAGCAAAGAAGTACGAAAATATAAAAATTGTCTGTGTGTACGGGGATTTGAACCCTCAAACTGCCGCAATGATCCCGAGGCCGCAAGGGTCAGGCTAATACTTAACCCCTCCAGCCTTAATGTCAACAAACGTCGTGTTTATCTGAATGATTCCAATGAATGATATATCCAGAACACATACGAATGGGCCATATGAACATGTTTTCCTCTGTGTCTCTTGACCATATTATGCAAACCCGTGCCGACGAGAGGAATTGACCAAGTCAATAATGTACAAGCAGTGAATGGGTTATTTCATCGGGCATGGTGAAGCTTACTGACACTGTAGTTACGAGTGCTGAGAAACCGTGAAATGAATTTTTATCCAACCCGACAATGTGAAAAACACACCGGCAAATATGATGACCACTAACAGCCAGATCCTATGATCAATTGCACTTTTAAGTGAGTTCATTCAAATTGTACACATCTGGGACTCGTTGCATTCCTGGACTATCAGATCGAGATAACAACAAAGCCGTTTCTAACGAACGAAACATCACTGTTCTCCAGAGACTTTGTACCTGAAGGGCCCACATTAAGTGCTTCGATAGAGCTTCCTTATTGGCCGTTTAAGTAGTTGATGAGGCTTCCACGTAGTACCACAAATTTATACATGGATACCGCAGATAAATCCACGCAAAAATACAGTCAAGATGAAAAAAAAAACAAATATGGACAGTTTACTCTACCACATTTCTGGCCTTATGAAAAACAGTTTTTCTGATTCATTGAAAATTAATAATGAGGCCATTACTGAGAAATCTGTAATAGTAAATATTTTTAACACAATTCAGAGACATTGTAACCAGCTTGACATCTTAATTATTACTCCAGTCGACTGTTCATTCAAGAGTATCGCTGACATCCAGTCCATTTTTTGTTGCTCAACCTCGCGAATGAGGAAATAGTAGTAAATAGTATTCACTCTTTTCAAACAAAGTATAGTTCTGGTCATGGTAGATCATCAATAAGTCTTTAATACTTTAACACCCAACTGCGGTTAAATTTAAAGTACTTAAAATGTACTTCTCTAAATTATCAAATGGATATAACATTAATATTGTTTCTAAAGAAGCCTTTCATTCAAATACAAGCATGCTTATTGTTTCAGAGAGTATCATGATCCAGATCAACAGTTTTCCTCGCGCTCTGGGCGAACTGAGCCCAAAGAGCTCCGAGAAAAGCTGTTGACTGAGTCCAAACCTTGGCACTAAAATAGTTCAAGGAGATCAAAACTGAATTATCTAAAGGTATAACACTTGTCATAAACCATTCTCTCATGACCGCTATTTTGAATACATATTAAAAACAGTTAAAGTGGTACCTATTTATAAGAAGGACGATGCATCCCTTCTGTGAAATTACAGGCCAATCTCCGTCTTGCCATTGATGTCAAAGATTTTTGAAAGAGTCTTGTATAATCAGATCGATGAATACTTCAAACAACATGATTAATTATAGAGCATTATGGTTTTCATAAGCTGCTGAACGAGTAAAGAGACGATAAGAGAGCCGGACGGTAGATACTAGGAAGAGAAAACCACTCTATGGAACTCGCAGCTTTGGAATTGAGCGGTAGAATCACAACAAAGCAGTTATTTGTAATACGTACCCAACATGGCTTTGCATGAAAATGTTTAAGAAATGAAATTATTCATATCATAAATGTAATATCTGAAGTTGTAAAAGAGAGGGTACATACCCCCAGTTATTTTGCTTTTTCGAACTATGCGAAAAAATATCTTATTGACAATTACGAAATGTTCTGCAGCTTTCAAAATTGTTATATCGGGTATGCAAATTGATTTAGGGGTTCCTAATAACTTTGATATTGATTTTGTGGTCACTTTGAATTTGTTCATCTGCGGTAAGTCTTATCAGTTGCATGGTCACTTTGACTCAGAGCAAATGATTATTTGTATGCAGTGTGGCATACATGACAGCGGTCTGTCAAAGGTCTTTCTGTGTGTGAACCTGATCAAACTATGATATTTTATTGTATTTGTGTCTTTTTGCCCAGAACCACTTCCTAGTAGTCAATATCCTATTCCGCAGTCCGAACTCTTTACTCTCCATAAGCTAACCTGTCCCTGTCTAACCTATATACATATGGAATTATTATTGTCCATATTGCACACGTTCGTCTGTAAAATTTTGACATAGGCTGTATCAGCCCAAATAAATTAAAGGGTCTTCAGCGGATAACTACTCAACATTTTTCGGAGCCTTTTACCCCTACATGTCTCTCTGAGTAGCGGCTCCTTGTCTAAGCTAAATATTCAGCAAAGACAACCCACATAATAAAGAATAAATATGAACGTGGCAAATGATGAATTAGCTAAATACGTGAAGTTTTGCTTATAAATGCAGAGCTTCATATCAAAGAAGAATACCTGTCAAACAAACCATAATTACTAAATTTGTATAGTACAGGTTCAGATAAGAACAATTTGACTTACCCCTGAACCAATATGTACCGTTTCTAGCTGGACAGCTTATCCTAGTTAAACCACCCGCCAGTGTATAACTGAAGTGGAAACAAGATGGGGCCTTCTATTCAGTCCCAGTGATAGTAAAATAAACAGTTGCAACTAGACCACCTGTACAAACCAAGGGAAATCCCAACCAGGACGGCAACAATGGACATCCTGCACCAGAAATGTAAAACAAACTCTGTGATGACACCTACCCCTCAAACAATTAAGCACTATTTAACTGCCAACCCTGAGTCAATGTATCAACTTAATGTGTCAAGTTTGTGACATTTGAGAAAATACTGTCAATTTTGAGTAAATGTGCATTTAGGCATGTCAGAAAAGAATGAAAGTCATTAGCATTTATATCAAAAACATGTTATCAAAACAATTTTTCTTAACAGGATTTTGAGTACAATTAGGCAAGCTTGTAACTGTCGTCAGTATGTTTATTTGTCAATTGTAACCTTGTTTATTATAGTATACTGTATCTGCCAAATGGTATTCTCTACTGCGGTAATTTGGTTAAAAATAAAAATCCCGAATCCTGCAATCCTCACGCTAATGGAGCAATGTTGTAAAGATAGCTAGAATTGTCAACTCAAAGATGTACAGCAGGGTAAAAAAATGTGCACACATAAATCTATTTGCCACACTGTCTTCATCAATGGCAGTCAGATCTGCCCCCCTTTCAGTTTCAATCTTTTTACACTGATGACATAAAGCTTTGAAAAAACCCTTTCTAGATACCGTATGATAGACCTCTGCAATATAAGATAGCTTTGTTCGACACTTACAGGCAACACAGAGGTCTTATAGACATACAGATCTCTGTTTCCGGGTTTCAGAGAAGTATCTGTTTACGTACCCTCTTGTCCCCATATGAGCCTCCCCCCCCCGTGCGCCGAGTCCTTACAAACGTAGTACGAGTCCTTCGCTGCAGGAGGCTTGTTGGGCAATTTAAGACTGCGTCTACGAGGTCTGAGCTTTACACTGCGCATGCTTGACATAGGTGATATTTTTAAAAATGTACATGCGGAGATAAACGACTTGGACCGGGACCAAAGTCGGGCCAGCTCGTGTGGCAAAACGCGGAATTCTGGAAATGTCTTTCACGTCTGGGTCCCTTTTCATGTCGACCTGTCCATGCATATGTGAGGGCTATTGAGTATTGTAAAGTGCAGTGCCCTTTCTTTAATGTTTATGTTTTTCTATATGTTATCCCGGTGAGCTCTTTAGTAATAGATGGAGAGGTTAAAAGATGAATAATTTCACGACAGCATTGAATGCAGCACCACACCTGCATGTATATATTTCATAAAATATTTGTTATAATTGTGTCATGGTTGTCTCTTTTTTGTGAGTATACAAGGATGATTACACATGTCTGTTGAAGTAACAACGTTTTCGTGAGCGATATATTGGAAGAGCAAGACTGTTTTTGCCGTTGAATAGATCTTTCATTGAATGATTTATTTTTCTGAATGTACAAGTCATTTTGTCATTTTTGAATGATTTATTTTTCTGAATGTACAAGTCATTTTGTCATTTGAGATTTATAGTATAGAAGCGCATGTATCGATGAAGAGCTTCACACCTAATAACATGTAATTTCATAGTGTTTTTAAAAGAGAGTTCATTGTGGAATTGAAGGTTTTAGACATACAAGCCAAAGGCGTTTCATGCATTTTCGTGTTTAGTGTACATGAACTAACGGTTCACTGCACTTGGCAGATGGCCACTCTGGAGAGGGCCGACTCATGCGAGCAGTTCCATTCAGATAAAACTGTTTTGAAACAACAAAACTGGTGTGCTTTGAGGGGATTACACTATAAGTACATATATACAGAAAATAAATGATACTCGAGTGTTTTAGATTTATTAAGCCGTCGGACTAATCTTTATATAGCTTTAAGCTTAGGCCTATTTTCCTTCAAATTCAGAGCTAGGCCTACAGGTCTATAAATAGGCCCGTTATGAAGCAGTGGCTTACTAATATTTTAGGCCTATTTTCTCCGGTAGTCGCTGCTCTGAACTGTTTGAAAAATTACTAGGTTATATAGGCCTGACCTGTTTATACACTATTTGCTAAGAATAAAGAAAAAGAGAAAAAAGTAAAAACATGACAGATCATTCGTCCAATAGTCCTAAAAAAGTGAAATAGGTAACATTTTGTGCCTTTGGTCCTATTTTAAAAGCTTTGGCCAGCAAATACAAAACTTGGAAGACGTGAACTAGGCTTAGGTCTGATAATAAAGTAATATTTTTGTTGTTTTAATACTAACAAAATCAAACTTTATCCATAAACTATTATACTTTATTAGGGAGTCGTGTTACCCGCACTGGTTGGGGTAAGATGGCGCACTGCAAGTCGTGCATTTTGGGCCCTGATACAGCACTAAACATGTCCAAGTGAAACTGGTTTACCACATACTTAGATTGTCCATTTCTTCCATTAAGTAATATACATAAAACGCAATCAAAAGGCTATGTGATTCATACTGCAATCTTAAGTTACCTATTTGGCATACCCTTACGTAAAAATCACAAGAAATGAGCAAAATTGTGCATGCTTACTTCAATGGTCGCTGACCTCACGCTGCAAAGATGCACGAGAGACAGAATGGGGAAAAATGTCACGCTTGCACACAAACAAGTGATACCCGTTGACGTTGACATGTGACGTTAAAGTATGACGTCACGAGCACCTGTTGAGTAGTACGGCGCCGTCTTGCCCCCAGCACCATCTTACCCCCAACCACTTTATACAGAAAATAAATGATACTCTTTGAATGTACACATGACGTGAAAAGTGGACATTTGATCCGTAAGTCTAGCATCAACCATTTTCCTTATTAGCACAGAGGAAACAGCTCAGCATGATTTATGATGTACAATAGGAACATTCATTTACACTTCATCAGCCGTAAAAGAAGGCTTTTCTTTTGACGTCATTGGAAATGACTACTAGGTAAATTTATGTTATATATATATATATATATATATATATATATATATATATATATATACATATATATATAAAACAAACAAAAAAACAAATAAACAAATCTGTGGAATTTGATGTGGTCGCCTACAGAATATTTTACAACATACAGATTGGACCCCTAAAAATATTTCGGTTATTCATCAGCGCCCGCCCCAATATATTTTGCGCCATTTTATTACTTTCCTACGAGCAGCTTTGTTGGGAGCATTTTGGAACAATGTAAACTTTCTTGGGATTGATATTCACTTACACACCTGTGGTTACATGTGGACCACGCTGTGATCGCTCGTCATGATTCCACTGTTTTTGTGTGAATAGCGATATCTGGCCGGAATATCTCAAAACAGGACTGTTTGTGAATCATCAGAGACAGGTGGGATCGGTAATTTATATGATTTTTTTGAGACTTTCGATGTTTTTTCTCCACATTTCCATTCTAAAATTCATTGACTTGGATATGGCTTTGTGTTAGCCTGCACTCACCGACCACTGCTCTATCCAGTGACATGACCTAAACAAGTCAACGGGACTGAACAAAGGAATGGACTTGCTTGAGCAGGCATAAAGAGACACCCATGGCTGATAAACAAGGTGACAATAAGCCCAAGCGTTCTATTCGCCTATCATCCAGCCTCGACCCTTCTATTATGGATGCCATAAGGACTGTTGTCAGGGAAGAAATTGGCGAAATAAAAGGAGCTCTAAACGAGGTTATCAATAAACTAAATAATCTAAATGAAAGGTTTGGTGCACTTGAAAGTAGTATGCAAGATATCAGTGACCGTATTGATACCGTGACAGCAGAGTTCCTGCCTAATATTGCGGGGAAAATGAAAGAAATGGCTACTGCCCTGGCTTTCAAGACTCCAGATGATCAAGTCCATAAGAGAAAGTGGTCCCTGGTAATACAGGGCTTAAAGGGTCCTGCAGGCGAGTCCAGTGGCAATTCAAAACAAGCCTGTATCCGTCTGGCTAAAGAATATTTAAAGGTGGATGATGCTGAATCCACCTTGATGGCTGCCTGTCATCGACTGAATCAGCAGCCAGATGCGGGTATACTGGTAAGATTCGTCAACCTGGATCAACGAAACAAGTGGTTGAATGGAGCCAAGAACTTAAAGCACCATCCTGACAAGATATCCATTTCCCCAGACCTTCCACCTGTAATAAGACCACTAAAAATGAGCTCCAGGCGCAGCGCAGGAACCTTCCCAATGCAGAGAAACAGCGGTCAAGTCTTAGATATCTGAAGGCATGGCCCTACATGATGCTCACTGTGCCTGGACAAGATCGGAAGCTTCCCAGGACATCGAAGGAAGCTCTTGTGACCAAATTTTTGGATACAGACATGGACATGTCCTTTGCTTTTAAGTGACATATTTTTGAATAACTTCATACTCCATCACGTGACTTTTATGTTCCCAAGTTTTGAGGTTAAATGTGTCTGAGCATTTTATGTTTCAACGTGGTCCAAACGACACCTACTGTATGCTTTTCTTTGAAGTATTAAATTTGGACCTTGAATATATTTTCTTACTTTAAATAAGCTTTATGAAACTTGGATAGACTTCTGCTTCATTTTATTGATGCAAACAGATCTCATCTTGCTTATTATACGCATTATTTTCTGCCACGAATGTTTTATGTCTTTGCTAAGGCATTTTAGTCATGGAAAGTACACCATGGGTCTTGTCAACCAATTTCCTTTCTTTATTTTTTCTGTCAGTTACAATGATAGTGTATGTAAGTCTGCGAGTAGTAGCCTTCTGTAAAACTGCTTTATGTTTTCTCAGTATATTAGTCAACCACTTTAGTTCCACTTTGAAGTTGTCTTATGAAGCACTGGAACCTGTTTCAGTATTGCTATAGCTCGTGTGAAGTGTTCCCTGTTTTTTTTTTTTAATGTATAAGTATATGGTGCCAAATACATGCAGGAATCTGCATGTATTTACTCTTTGAGTTATGCTGTTACTTTACTTCGTACCTACTTTTAATCAATACTAATTTTCCTATCCATGGATCATTTATGTTTATAATTATTATCATAATACTTCAGCAAAATAATCTTCCTATCCTCTCTTAGTGAATGATAAAGGTATGATAGGGCTTTTCGGCTATTGTTTTAATTCAAATACAGCATCCCTACGTATCTGATGTATATGTATATGTATGTGTGTATGTATATGTATATGTCTGTATATATGTGTATATATGTACATGTGTATGTATGTGTATGCATGTGTATGTACATGTATATGTATACGTGTGTATATGTATGTGTGTGTATGTGTGTGCATATGTTATTATTTTTTTCCCTTGAATCAATTATACGTGACCCTATCACTGAAAGGCTATGTGGTTTATGTTTTAATGACCATAATTTTCATTATGAATACACATATTGTTGTTTTTTTTGGTGTTAGCAAGGATATGCTTATGTTTCTAATATTTTTTTTTATATATTGAATCTATTATGTGTGAGGCTTACACTGAAAGGCTAGGTGGCTTATGTCTGAATGAACATAATTTTTGTTAGATATACCTATATCGTATATATATATATATATATATATATATATATATATATATATATATATATATATATATATATATTGTTGTTTTGTGCTTGCAAGGATGCGACTTGGACAATGTCATGCATCCCTGCCCCTCAACTTTATTTTGAGACACACTCTGGGACACTTACTAAGATGTTCCCCCATGGTAAGCAACTTTCGCAGTTGGTTGCTGTCCTTTTTCTTCTTTATTTGAACATGCGCATTCTTTCTTTTTGTGGAAAACTCTCCACAACCCATTTAATACTTATGACGTTTCAATTTGTGCTTTTCAGATTTTCAGATCCTTTTATCATATTATCTGCTCCACAACTATATGACAGTGTTTACTTTAGACAAATGAATGTATATACAGTTATTTACAGTTCACAGATGATATCAATTTTGCCATAAGGCTTTATCTTATGTGGAATATTCATTTTAGTTATGAATAATTATCAATATTGTTTCATTCACATAATAATTATGTTTTCAAACCGTGTATGCATTGAGCAAATGCCGGTACTTACTTATTGTGTTGATATTTCATATTCCATGACGGTAATTTACTCTCGTTGTAAATATACACTGAAGACTGTACATTATGAGCGCAGAAACTCTAGTAAGTAACATTCTTCAAAATTTTGGTGGTGTCACAAGGAATAATTTAAACAACCTAATTGACAATCCCGATGAACTTGAACATGCGATTTCAATCGCTTCAGATTCTCCTTATATTGATGTTAATAATCTTCCTGGCTACATGAGACCAATCTCAACACAATTTATCTGTCTTAGGTTTAAACATTCAGTGTTTAAATGCAAAATTTGACAAACTGAAGTTATAATTGGATGAGCTACGGAATGAAAATATTGAATTTGGTGCTATCTGTTTGTAGGAGACCTGGCTAGAAGGTATGCAACCTGATACCAGTCTCTATGAACTTGATAACTGTATCTCTATTCCCCTTCGCGCCACTTGTAGTTCGCATGGCGGACTATAAATCTATTTACATCAAAACTTTCAATATGTTGTTAGAGATGTGTACACCCCAAACACTTTGTGGGAAGGTCAGTTCATTGACATATCTGGAAATGGTTTGCGGCAAAAAATAACAATTTGTAATATATATAGGCCTCTTCGCGATAGAAATGAAGACATTGAATCATTTATTAGTGATTTAACACCTATTTTGGCTACTTTGTCTCCGGAGCGATCTGACAAACTATTTCTTGGTGACTTTAATATTGACCTTTTAAAACTAAACACGAGAGAGAAATACTCAGACTTTCTAAATGAAATGATGAAAAATGACTTATGGCCTAAAATAACTTTACCTACCCGATTTTCCGAAAGGAATGCAACTCTAATTGACAATGTCTTTTGCAAATTGGCATGTAGCAACAAGGTATGTTTATCGGGCATTATATTCACAAATTTATCTGACCACCTACCCTATTTCACATGTTTTGACCAGAAATAAAATCTACAAGCGCCACCAAGACATCTTCAAATTGAAACCAGAGACTCTGTATCTGTTCAAAATTTTATACAAGAGATGAAAAGCACAGATTATATGCAGGCCATAGATGATGACCTAAGTCTTGATCCTAACCCAAACTATGCTAAACTTGAAAACATAATTTGTCAGTGTAAAAATAAACATCTCCCTACAAAAACTGTCCGTTTTAACAAATATAAACAAACAATCTCCTTGGGTGACAAATGGAATCCTGAAATCAATAAAATTTCGCGAGAATCTTTATAAAAAAATTGAAAAGTAGCTTTCCTGATTCCCCACAATTTCTGACCCTGAAACAAAATCTTAAAACTTATAATAATATACTTGACAAATCAATCAAACAACAGAAACGATCTTATCATCATTCCCAATTTGAAAATTTCAAAAATGACACAAAAAAGACCTGGGATGTTATTAAGACAAATTTAAATGTAAAGAAAAAGAAAAAAAGACTTCCCATCTGTTTTTACCATTGAAAACAAAAAGGAATCAAACAAAAAAGAAATAGCCGAAAGATTTAACTCTTTTTTCACTAGCATTGGCCCTGATTTGGCTGCCAAAATAGACCAAAGACATTTACCTCACTTTAGCACACACTTAAACCAACAATGGGAAGGCAGTTTCTCCTTTAGTAATACTTCTCCAGCTGAGGTTGAAATAATTATAAATAATTTTAAATCTAAATCAAGCACTGGACACGACAAACTTTCGATGCGACTCATTAAAAATATAAAGTCGTCATTAGCTAAACCTCTATCTCTTATAATAAACCAATCTCTCAACACTGGCATTTTCCCAGATAAATTAAAAAAAGCAAAGGTTATACCCGTTTATAAAAAAAGATGACGAGAAGGTTCTTAATAACTATAGGCCCATTTCTCTGCCTCTTGTTCTTTCTAAAGTTTTTGAAAAAGTTGTCTATTGTCAACTCTATGATTATTTTGTGCTACATAATATTTTCTACAGAAGTCAACATGGCTTCAAAAAACTCCATAGTACTGAAACTGCCATATTGGAATTCATTGATAGATTATATAAAATTCTTGATTCTGGTGAAACACCTCTTGCAATATTTTTAGATTTATCCAAAGCATTTGATACTTTAGATCACAATATCCTTTTACACAAATTGAAGAATTATGGTATCTCTGGGACACCATTAAATTGGTTTAGAAGTTATCTGACAAATAGATCTCAATATGTTCAGCTCGATGATTACTCTTCCAAACCATTACCTATCACAACTGGTGTGCCTCAAGGTTCCATCCTTGGGCCACTTCTTTTCATAATAGGCCTATGTATCAATGATCTTTATTTAGCTGTCCCCAATTTTGAATCTATACTATATGCTGATGACACCACTCTTATCAACTCAGTTTCTACTCTCAATTTCAGAGCTCAAGCAAACAATAACAATTTTTCAGATACCATTAATTCCGAACTTAAAAAGGTGCATAGCTGGCTTGCAGCAAACAAATTATCACTTAACATATCTAAAACCAAATATACGTTATTCTCTTTTCCTCAAAGGAAGCTGAACCTTAACTTCGATCTAGAAATGGTTGGTACATTACTAGAAAGGACAAATGAATTTGATTTCCTTGGATTAATAATTAATGACAAATTAAGCTGGAATGCTCATTTAAATAAAATCGCAAACAAAACTGCTCGCACAACTGGAATACTTAAAAGACTACACCACTTTCTTCCTAAAAATACCCTACTTTTAATATGTAATTCCCTGTTCTTACCACACATGAATTATTCAATACTCGCTTGGGGTTATAATTGTGGTCGTATTTTTAAATTACAAAAATCTGCCATCCGTTTGATATGTTCTGCACGTTATAATGCGCATACTGACCCACTATTTAAAGAACTAAAGTTATTGAAAGTCCCAGATCTTCACAAACTTAAATCTCTGAAATTTTTTTTATCGATATACTAAAAACGAATTACCCGGATACTTCAATGAAATGTTTTCTGCTTTACAAATTACCCATAATTATCCTACCAGACATCGTCATATCCCCCGCTATGCTATACCCCAGTACGCCTCCACAGAAAAGTGCATTCGACACTCTATCCCCAAATTGCTTCTCGATTCGCCCCTAAACATAACAGATAAAATTCACACATATTCGTATTATGGTTTTTCTCGATATGTCAAAACATTTTATATAAATCAATATTCTGAAACCTGCTCAATTTCTAATTGCTTTGTCTGCAATAACTGACTATAATCTGCTTGTAAGAACTGCACTATGCCAATATCAAAGTTATTTTAATTTTCTTTAATGCAATGACTGTACACATGTAGTAACATTCTATTGAAATCAGGTGTATAACTTGCCACGTAGATTTATTTCAGGTGGCGCAAGCGATAGTGGATGTTTCCTCATCCTTAGCTGGGTCATCCTGACTATCTTGATGTACGTATTGTAATATTTTGCATGTTCAACTTAACCTGCAGTAACAAAATTTTCGTTATTGTTATTACCAACTACTGATTACAATGTATCTTACTTTATGTCGAATAAATGGATCTGAATCTGAATCTGAATCTGAATGAACTTCGAACTTACATATAAATCTAAATTGGAGATGGAATTTACATACCTGACACCAAAAATACCAATAAAACAAAGCAAAATATCAGCAAATTGATTAGATTAGTGCTCACACACTGGCAAATGAAACAGGGAGACACAGCAGCTAGGTAGCCCATAAAAAGCCAGTGGTGGAGCGCTTATGTGACCTATGCAATTCTCGGAAACTTGAAGACGTAGCTCATTTTGCTTTACATTGTGATTTTGTAAAAAGGGAAAGAATGCAATTATTTTGACGTACCAGGTTCACACAGAAATTTTGATATTGACATCAGTGATGAGTTAAAACTTAATTATTTTATGACCGTGGGAGTTGTAAACGATTTATGTTTATTGACACAATACTGCATATACACTGTACTAATATTATTTTCTAGAAGACGTACACCTGACTGGGGTTCTAAATTTACACTGGGTGTACCTGTCATATTGTGATCTTGTAACTTTGAAAGTCACACTAATCATTTCTCTGCGTGTGTGTTTATGTTTCAATGTTGTTATCGTAGACGGTACCTTGGTCAGTTAAGTTCTTTATATTATTTAAATATTCAGTTGTACACTGCATGTTTTGCTGTTTGTTCAGTCATAAATTGCCTGATTAATTGTGTGTTGGCTTATGCGTCCGTGGTCTTAGGGGAAAAAATGTAAAGTTTCTTTACCTGAAGTTCATGTGCGCGTAATTTGCCACTGGGACAAGGAAAGTGTTGTCTTCTTTACAAGCCCCCACATATTTCATTAGAAAATAAGGCGGCACTATAGAAGATCACTGATGTGTCATGACATTGAACATTACCCCAGAGCAGTTCTAAAGAACTTGGTGTTTTTTAACGTAAACTTCCGTTCATTGATTGATTGATTGATTGATTGATTGATTGAATGATTCATTCATATTCAGGACGATCGGCATATACACTCATATAACAGGCGAATAAAATGCATAGTTGTTATCTTTCCCGTTTGGACGGGTAGTTTCTCGACTTTGTTTTCATGCACTTTTCGGCTTTATACACAGATCTCCCAGTCACACATTTACCTACAAAAATGTCGTACATGGGACCCCTTAAGTCATCAATAAAAACGTCAAGCCCTCTCTTGCCTGTTTTCGTCTGGGATTCATCACTTTTATCCCCGCGGCTATGTGTTAACATAGCACAGGTATCGTGACCTATCTTGATCTATATACCGAAAGGCACGCAAACTACGCGTTGGAAAGTCTCATAAACGTAAGTTTCAAAACAAGTCCGACCGGCATGTCCGGTGACTGAAATTTTTCCTACGCATGCGTAGTGCAACGCAGAGGTCTTTTAAGAAACTTCTGTCCACGAGACCTCTGGCCAGATCCGACGAGGCAGAAAAACAGAGTCCTCCTGACTGCGAGGTGTCCATCTCAATTCATGCCCAGTGCACAGGTGAGGTCTCATATACGTAGCAGCCCTATACCACACCTCAAATACAAATGCCTTTCCCATTTTCTACTGGGCGATAGGTGCTGGAGGATGTTGGTTTGAGACCCAATCATTGGGTGGTCAAAAGAATAAACAGACACAAAAGTGTTCACTTCTACATGAATGCAAATGTAGCACAATATGACACTTTTACAACTCTATATACAAATTGTATCCATTGACACGGTTATAGAACAAGGATCGTTTTATTGGTAGCAAGAGTGTTCATTGGTGAAATCAGCATATATTAGAAAAACTATTGCCGCGTCACGGTGTCAAAACCAAATTTAATCAGGAGACGCAATCAAGCCTGGAAAAGATATAGAAAATCCTCCAGAAAAGACAATGGTACTCCGTCTCCCCACACAATACAGCTTTATCAATATTATAAACGTTTTAGGAATGTATCTGTTACTGGAAACATAAATGTACTTTCACACTGTCCCATGATTTGACATGGCACATTCACATAAATCGTATCGTTACGAAAGCTAGCAAGCGTGTTTCTCTACTGAAAAGGCTTAAATTCAACTTATCCAGGAAAACCCTTGAAAAATTGTATTTGTCTATGATCTGCCCTATCCTGGAATACGGATGTACTCTCTTTGACAATTGTAGTCAAGATTTGTCCGACCTCCTAAAAAGGGATACAGTACGAAACCGCAAAAACTTACACCACAATACCTTTCTGATATGCTACCAAACTACGTACTCGCGAATGCACGGCGCACCGTTCGTACTTCACATGATCTTAGAGAAATTAAATGTAGAACTGGTCGATATTATGGTTCATTCCTGCCGTCTACTCTTAGACTATGGAATGATCTCCCCGGTGATGTAAGAGAGTCTCCGTCGCTTCCTCAATTCAAGCAAAAGTTAAAAAATACTATTATTCTTTCAACACGACATTCCTGAGTACTTTGCTCAATGGGACCGTTTTCCTAACATAATTCACACTCAGCTCCGCCTCGGTCGCTCAAGTTTACATTCTCACCTATTTGAATACAAAATTGCTTCTTCCCCGGCCTGCTCTTGTCAACATCAATGCGACGATACACTCCACTTCTTTTTTAACTGTCCGATCAATGCTAATCCTAGGAAAAAAACCTTCTGAATACTGCTGCGAATGTACATGTACTTGCTCCAGGCGTTAATCCAAATCTATGGATACAACTTGTCAAAGATAGATTACCAGAAATCATCTGATCCGTAGTACCGACCTTTCGGACGACTTAAATTCCACCATTTTCTCAGCTGTATAACTGTATATTGTCGAAACAAGAAGATTTGTCAATTAATTATTTCAGATTCTCAGCAGTACAGTAGCTGTATGATGCAGCTAAAAGGTTATCCTCCAAGTATTGTATGGTCGTAGTTTTGTAGTTTCACAATTTTGTACCAAAGCAAGGTGAACTCAGCTTCTTGTAATGTCCTGTGCAATTTGTATATATATTCAGTGTGTGCTCTTTGTACTGGGGATCCTCCAGATTAGTTACAATGTAACTAGTAGGTCATCCAGTTTGGTAAATAAATATATGTTTACAATACAAACGTACACTGGGGTAACTGACGGTGAATCGTGTTATGCAGACTACAGTTAACTTTGTGGTACAAAGGAACCCATAATAGGCCATAGACATTAGAAATTAGCAGATGATGAATAGTATCTGACAAAATATGTGAAACTATGTAAGAATGATTATATGAATGAGTACTCAACGCTCTCAAAGGATGCATCAACCAATCAGTATCAAATACTTGATCCTATCGATCTACAATCAATCGAGCGTTTGTCCAGAGTAAAGTGTGAAATCTCATGATAACACACAAATATCACACAAATTCAGGTTGTGCGGGAATTAAAGTCAACTTTTTGGTATATGACTCAATTAATCGATATATTCAGGTATCTGACAGTTTGTAGGGAGCAAATGGTGTCATAAAAGTGAATTTTCACTGTAATAACAGTTAGAAAGGAGCGTTATAGGTACAAGTATTAGAAATCAGACAAGTTTTAGACATTCCATTGTATGCAACTGAAAAGTTGAATCCAACTTTCTTCAAGGTTCTTTGTGAAAGGAGACGGCACTTCGTATGATTGATGTATAAACATACGACAACAAATATATAGGACAATGGGGGAACACAAATCTAGCTTTCCAAAAATGAATAGCTTGTGGTACATTTTATGCATATTGATTGTTATGTGATAGAATGGCCACAAGCAGCCTCAAAATAGGACTGAACCAGACGCTCATCATAGGAGCAGTATTTCTGAGGGGGAAATCTGGTACGAAGTAAATTAGCTAGTTTTATCTAACCGCATTTTCATTTGAATTATATTGGACATCGGCATGTGAAGTGTTAAACGTAGGCAAATAGAAGAATGTATGTATGCTGTATACAGTATACGTGTGGTTTTAATTATTCAGAAAAAAATTCTGTGCGGAGTTTGTAATTCCTGCAGCGAGGTTTTTTTTATTATCTGCAATTAGTTTTGAATTCTCAGCAGGGAATTTCGTGCACAAGCGCCTGCAGAGAATTAAAACTCTCGACACAGAATTTAAAACCCTCTCCCGAGAGTTTTATGCACAAGCTTTCTGCAGAGGATTTAATTCTATCTCCGGGCATTCTGTTACAACATGCTTCACAATTTAAATTTTGACTCCCCTATCAGTTACCACAGATGTAACAGTATGTTGTGCGCAAAAAAGTGGTGCTGGACAGTGGTTAAAAAATTTGGTTGTTGAGGTTCATATGGTCTCTCCAATGGCATTTCTATTCTCGCACACGTAAATTTTAGGTTCTGATAGGCCTGGAAATACACACGTGGAGTCTTTTTCACCATTCTTTTTTTGGTACGGTGCTATCATACATATTAAGCTTTAATTTTATTGACAAAAAGGGACAATGTTCGGAATCATTTTTCCTGCAAGCCTATCAAATGCAGACGAAACAGAAAAATGGTGGTGATCACGTTACTCAATTTTGTTCTAACTAATACCTGTGCACTACTTTTATCTTCTTGCATATTCGGTATCTTTGAAAGGCCAATTATTTATATGAACACGAAGCGTACGTTCTAAGCTTTGAATTGATGTTTGATAGACCCTCTTACATCACATGTGCATGGAGTGCCCGCTCTCTTCTCCAACAGGTCAGTTTTAATTAGTATACAATTGGAGTACTTCAAGGATACATAACCAAGAGACTAGTGAGGCTAACACTACATTTACAGATTCCAAGAACCGCCATTTTGATCTTGTACTGACATTCATGCAAGATAACATCCAAGTACGACACTATGACAAGGAACCGCATCAAAAACTGATATTTATCGTTACTGAATATACCAAATTTTGATTTAAAAATTATTTTTGATATCTTAAAATGAAATTTTATATGTTAATTTTCAGGTTAAATGTTGACATAGCGTATCAAGCAATGCAGCGTATTTGTTACACAGTACCGTGTATTTAAACACCCTCCAGTTTCTTTCTCAAAACTCCCTGTTTGCCTGCTAAAAGCAGACCGACCTCCGTGTTTTCTACACTGCACATGTGTTAGAGATAACACAGAACGTGGTGTGCATTGTATGCAAACTTCGTGCAGGCTTCTTGTGCATATATGCAGGTTGGTCTGCCATATATACGACGCTAGTTAAATAAACATAGGTGCGTCTGTGCGCATGTATATTACAAGACGTCACTGAATTAAAGAACGGGTTTAGCATGCAATGCGACGAAAAAAACCCAAAGGTATATTAGTGTACTGTTCAATAATTCACAAAAACAGGGGTCTTATTATTTTAGAAATACTTTATTCAAGAAATCCCACAGTTTTGCTCGCAAAACTCTCGGTTTTGCCAGAAAACCATGTGTTTTGTAAAAAATGTTAAATAAAAGATTAAAACCCATGGCTGGAACTGTTTCTAACGAGCTGAAAGTAGCTCGTGTAAACCCACTTTTAAAGAAAAAGTCAAGATTAGAAGTTGGAAACTACAGACCTGTTACCATATTATGCATCCTCTCCAAAATACTTGAATGAGCAGTTTATACTGAAATTGGAAGTAACCTTAAAGAGAACAACTTATTATATGACTTTCAATCTGGTTTTCGAAAGCATTTCCCTACCGATACTTGCCTTATTCATCTTTTGGACTACATTCGTGGCCAGTCAGCTAAGCGAAATTATACAGGGATGGCATTGATTGACATTCGTAAGGCATTTGACACTGTGGATCATGATAGATTGTGTCAAAAACTGAAGGCCATGGTTGTAGGATCTGTAGATTGGTTCCATTCATACCTATCCGACAGACGCCGATTAGTATCCACTAATGATGTTCTTTCAGAATTTGAAAAAATTCCATGCGGTGTTCCCCAAGGCAGTACTTTGGATCCACTGGTCTTCTTGTGCTATATAAATGACATGCAGATAAGCACCTCATGCAAACTGCTATTGTATGCAGATAATTCTGCACATCTGCTTTTCAGGGAAAGAGCCAAAAGTAAATCAAATATACTAAGTGCTGAACCGGAAAATGTCAACAATTGGCTAATTGACAATCGGCTCTTTATGCACTGTGCTAAAACAGAATGAATCCTTTTCGGTTCAAACACAAAAATGAAAGAAAAAGAAGAAAAAAAAACAACTTCAAAGTAGTCACTCAAAACCATGTAATTAAATCACAACCCTCTGTGAAATACTTGGGCATTCAGCTCGACCAACCCCTCTCTGATGACAATATTGTAAGTAATATTGTCAATAAAACAAATCCCCGTTTGAATTTTCTGTACCGGCAAGGCAACATTTTGGATACCGACACCTGAAAGCTTTTGTGTTCAGCTTTGATACCACCTAACTTTGACTACTGCATCTCAAGTTGGTATCTATCGATTTCAGCAAAAAGAAAAAGGAAACTCCAAATTTGTCAAAACAAAACAGTTCGTTATATCCTGCAATTAGATTCCAGAAGCCACATTGGCCTAACGGAATTGAGGAAAGTTGGAATGTTTGATGTTGATTCAAGGGCATCTCAATTGCAACTTACTCATGCTTACAACATGTATTGCAAAAGATGCCCATTATACCTCAATTCTGGATTCACTGGTGTGTGAGATTTACATTCACATAACACTAGGTCAAGCGAAGTTAAGTTTTTCATTCTGTGTTAAAGACTAGCTGAATGCAAAACCTTATTTCCCAAGCAAATGTATCCTGGAATAAACTACCAAATAAGATTAAAACCTGCCAGTCAAAATCCATATGTAAATTTAATTTGAGAAGCATCTGAACTAAAAAATGGAGTAATTTACTCCTTTACGTGCATTAACAGTGCAGTGTTTTATTAGATTTTAGCTTGTATGGTTGTTTGTATTTTAGTAATATATTGCGTATTTTCATTACTTTGATGTTGTTATGATGGACCCCACTAGAAATAAGTCCATGTGACTTTTGTGGGCAATCCAAGCACCTTAACTGCTTTTATATTACATTTTAACTTTTGTATTTACTTTTCATGAGTGCCAAATGAAGCTTTCTAGCTGTCTATGGAACTGAACTGTTGAAAACCCCGTGTTTTGTGAATTTTGAAACAACAGAATAAAACCTTGGGTTCGTGAGATTGCCAAACTGGTCTTTGCGACAAGCCAAATCGCTCGGTTTTGTAGCAGTGCAATGTCCAGGGTTTTGTAACCAGCCAGTCTTGATATCTGTTATTAGTATTTGGTAGGCCACTCAAAACAAAAATAACGTGGACTGCATGTGGTTCATTTGTGTGAATGGTTACCACACGTATAGAATAGCATTAAATTTCTGTACGTAGCGGTTAGGAGATAATTCCTTTAACTTGTGTTGTGTTTATGTACCAACGGGTTTACTGTCGACCTATTTTATTGGGATAATACGGGCATCGAATCATATATTAAAAGCCATGTGAGTAGTTGGTGTACTCATATTACGTTAAATTTCGAAACCGTGGATTTTGGAACGTCATAAACCCTTGGGCTTTCTGTGAATTTTTCAGAAGCGTGCAATTTGTTACATCACGAAACCCTCGGATTTGTAAATTATTGAACAAACCAACTTCAATACCCAGCATGATCACAACAAAACTCCGGGTTTCACCGAATTTCAATTCTGAAGATTATTAAAACATATCACAAAACACAGAATGGTATGACGCCATAGAGCACCGGGTTTTTAGCAAATTTTGTCATAACAACTGCAATGCACAGGGTTATCATGGCAAAACTCGCGGGGTTTTGAACCCCTCCCCCCCACTTTTGGGAAATAATCATATAATAACGAAGCAAAATCATGGATTGTGTGGACTAGTCTCTGGGTTCTGATACAAACCCTTGAGTTTTGTGTATTTTATTGTACAAAACATAAAAATATGATAGTTGCTTGTTAACGTGGCCATTTTATATGATTCTGTGGCAAATCCCTGTGGTTCGTCCTCAAAACACAGCGATTTGCAAGCAAAATCCAGAATTTTGTCATAGTACCCTTGGTTTTATGTGAAATACCCTGAGTATGGAAAAGATACTGGATTTTGTTACAAAACAAGGGATTTTTAGGAATTGTTTAACAGTACGAATTCCATAATCGTGTCCCTGTTCAACATTTCAACTTTGGTTGTTATTATTTCATAAAAGCTTATACGAGAGGTTATTTTTGTGCTGTTCTCTCAATGTGTAATGAGCGTTGTATCTTTGCTTCAATATGAACACAGCTCAGCCGTGCACACTGTTGGTTGTGTTAGTGCATATTTTCAAAATCACGAGCTGTTTGAAAATTATAAGCAATGGCATAATCGCAACGCGGAAAACAGCTAGAAGTGACGGCTCCGATTAAAACATTAAGAAACAATCTGGCAATCTCTGTGCTGTGCGTTGATCTTCCTGGTCACAGGGAACATATAATCTCAGACGAACCGCCATGATTATCAACAGCTTGTGGATAGACACATATGTAGGTGTCCTTGTCTGAATACTTCCAAAAGTGAGTTATTGTGTAACATTCTTCCTGAAATCACCTAAGGTTTAAAGTCAACGTTCTCATAATATACCATGTAACGGGAATGTAATTTAACAGAGATTACTTTTTTACTTTTGAAATAAATTCATTGTAGTGTTGTTGACATATTGTAACACTTCGATGACTCAAGAGAGATTTCATCTAATTTAATGAAGCTTGGCAGAATAAAATAACACATAAAGGTCTTTGTTCGACCTTTGAAGATGCATAACCTTGACCCAATTCTCAAGGTCACAGAGTGACATAAGTGAACGTTTAAGCTGACGTGATAACTCAAACAGGGTTTCACGAAATTTACTCAAATTTAGTAATAATTTTACTAACCAAGGTCTAGATCATGTTCGAAAATGGGTAACCTTGACCCAGTTTTCAAGGTCACAGAGCCATAAGCTAATGATGTCTGCATGATCGTAATTTTTGAGCTACAGCTTCGTGTTGCACAGGATTATTGTCCTCTTTCAGGAATAGTTCAAGTAAGAAGATTGGTGACCTTAACCCAATTTTTAGATCACAGAGTCACATTAGTGAATTTTGACACGGACGTGATAACTCTAGAAGTATTGCAGAAAATTTAATCACTTAGTAGGATAATATTATTTATCAAGGTCTGGTTTAAGCTCGGTGGTTGGTGACCTTGAAACAATTCCCAAGGTCACAGCCATATAAGTTAATTTCAACGTGGACAAGATAACTCGAGACGGATTTCACCAAATTTAATCAAACTTGGTAGGTTAATATTACGCATGGAGGTCTAGATCAATATATTTAATACCATGGGCAATAACTATTGGTTGAAAGGCCCCTTTGCATTATTATGATTATAAGACAACAACATACACGTATCGATACATGTGACCACCCGTCGAAGAGCGTGTAACCTCTTAGTAATTATTCACCTTACCATGACCCCAGCGCACTTCTGAATGACAGCACCTGCTCAGCCAATCGTCCCGCGGTACATGTACTTACTAACCCCTTGTTTAACCCAACATATTGTCCGACAAATCTTACGATCGTGGCCATTGTGCCACATTGAAAATATTAACCTTTCCACGAGAGACTTTTTCCACCATTCTGACTATTCTTTTTTATGAATGAAACGTGGTATGAAGATGAAACAAATTAGATATTTTGTATGTAGCACCTATTTTGTATGTAGTGGTCATTGAGCGGTAAAATTTTTAACGTTGGGATTGCTATGAGAAATTTATAAGGGCACCAACACAGCGGTCAATGCGCACGGGGAGGCATTTGATTTTCTGTTGGAAAATCAGACTGTTCTGGTTATTATTATTATGATCATCATCATCATCATCATCATAATCATCATCATCATCATCATCATCATTATTATTATTATTATTATTATTATTATTATTATTATTATTATTATTATCATTATTATTGAGAACTAGAGCGATAGAAGAGCTAATGATGAAAATTGCTATGGTGACAAAACAGAGAGAAATCAGTGTTGGCTCGGTTTCCAGGATATCTACTCTTCATTCCTTTTTTTTTTAAACATCCACATATTCTATGAAATACACTCATGTATCCAGGCAACGGGACGACAACGGACGAACATTCCGGATTGAAGCTAATGCCAGCTATTTGCAGATTCCCTGTCGTTAATCGAATCTGATTTGTTTATCAAACTGCAAAAGACCTGACATTCTTTCACACAGTTGTTGACCATTATGCGGCACGTGATTTAACGTTCACAGGTGTATGGATGTTTGCATATCATATTACGCCGTATATATGCAATAAACTCGTGTGCAAATTGCAGAGAGTGTCTAAACAAATATCTACTTTATTAAAGACCAGCTCACATTGTTATGGGATCGTGCGAAAAGCCATGTACTTATATACACATTTGGAAAAAAAGCCCCGTACGCCTGCTTAACGACCCCATGCCCATATCATTTAGTGCATTCTCGGGAAAACATTGTGCCAATTGCTACATAAACAAGTAAAAGTTACAGTGGGCATTCAGATTTCGGAACAATCATTCATTTACCCATTAATAGTATCTTTATTGTGTTCAAGGTTTATTAGTAGTAATTGTTTATTACTATATATATATATATATTGCTTTATTTCAGACTCATCAGTCATGTGCATGTTGGTCCATAGTGAGAATTTATAAAAAAGGAAGAAAAGAAAACAAAAAATAAAGGCACATAATGCCTAGCGCACAACCAAGTGTAATTCCATATAACTTGTGAAAACTACCAGACAAGGAACCTCAGGTTTAGAATATACTAAAGAAAATCTTGCATGAAACAAGAAATCTAAACATAATTAGCCAGTATGCAAATATAACAAGTTTCTCCAGTGTCTTATTACAGGAGACTGATAGAATATGTCAGAGTATAATACACATTGAATTAAAGTATTGTTGCTGTTCTGTATACGGTGTCTCAGACTGAACGCTTGTTTCCTCCACAAGGTGTCAAAAGTATTTGTTTTGTTGGAGGCCAACATTTGACTGGCACCACAATCTGGAGCATTATGGAGAAATCTTCTAAAGGTATTATTGTAACTGGCACGCAACTTTGAAATAGAATTCTTCCGATAGTAAGTCCACAAAGAGGCACAATACATAGAAGTGCAGAATGAGTTAAATAGCATGATTTTCACATCATGTGAGCAGTTATAAAATTTTCTTAACAGTAGATTTGCCTGCATATAAAAAGTCCTAGTCTGCCAAAGTAGATCATCATCATCTTTACAGGAATCAGTAAGAAATTAACCCAGGTACTCATGGTGATTGACACAGTTTAACAACTGATCATTCATGAACAAATGAGGTAATTTACGCAACTTGAAGGAGTGCGACTAGAAGATCATACAGTATGTCTTCTTAGGATTAAATAAAATATCATGTTCACCAGCATAGGTGCAACAAATATTAATAAGCTTTTGGAGACATTTAGCAGAAGGGCAAAGTAGCAACAGATCACCAGCATATAATATATGATTTACCATCACATCAGCCACATTGCAGCCACTTTTAGTATTCATCAGATTTTTACTTAAATTATCTATATATAAATTGATGAAATAAATTAAGTGTTTTTGGCCTAGTACATGTAATATTGTCCCAATGTTGTCTAACCTGAGTGAATAGTGATGTTACAGGCCTGACGTTGGCATTAATTGAATAAATTAAGGCAATATTTTATACACCATAATCTTTCTTGCTTTTCATGATGTCAATATTTCTGTATTTTTGGTGTGGTATGTGTGCAGAAGTCACTAAACATGACTTCACAGTAGTGGGTCCACTCAAAATGTTTAACATTTTGCCAATGCGGCAATTTGAGCTCGTTGAAAGTGAAAATCAAAAACTATTGGCACAGGTTGTTGCCAATGCATACTCAGTTCCATGCTGCCCACTTATCAAATGATTGGCTGGGTTACATGGGACCCATGGCATCCCGGTTTTGATGTATTATCAGTCATTTTTGATTCCTTGTGCGTTTGGAATTTACCAGTTCATTGACTTTTGTGTCAAAGTTTTAGAAAGGGCCAGAGTGTGCGCGCAGGGCGTCGGCCCGTGAGATGAGAAGCGGGGGGGGGGGGGGATATTGAGGTGCGAATTGCAAACACTGTTCCCCTGACAAGGGAGACAAATGACATTATAGGCGACAACAGAAGTAATCTCAGTTCACTCTTGTTAGCAAGCCATTTAAGCATTTATTCCATAATTATACAAATGTTAAAATCTGTTTTCAAAGTGTGCTATTATGTTTACGTATGTGCAAAAGAATTTCCCATATTCACTTCATTTAAAATAATTTTACATATCTGAAAAAGTTTTTACACATACGTGCGAAAGACTAACACACATGTTTGATGGTATTACACACATGTACAATCATATTTTTTATTTTACATATGTGTAAAAGAATTCAATATGTGTGTAATTCCTTTTCACGTGTGATATAATCAGTTATTTTACATATGTGAAAAGATTTACACACATATGAAATTGTTTTACACATATGGGAAATACTTTTACACATAGGTGAATAAAAGATGCAATTGTATATATGTGTAAAACTATTTTACATGTGTGTAAAAGAATTTTATACGTGTAAATCTTTTTCACAAATGTGAAATAATCAGTCATTTTACATATGTGAAAAAGATCTACACATATGCAAAAATCCTTCACACATGTGCAATTTTTTTTCCACAGATGTAAAAGAAACTGTACATATGTGTAAGACTATTTCACATGTGTGTAAATCTATTATATTTCACATATGTGGAAAGATTACACCCATGTGAAATTCTTTTCCACATATTTTGAAGTAGTTTTACACATATGCAAAATAAAAAATCATTGTTCATATGTGTAGAACTAATTTACATATTTTTAATTCTTTTTCACATATGCAAACTAAAAAACCTATTTACCATATGTGAAAAAGATTTTTACATATATAGCATATATTTATCTCCAAGGAAAGAAAACAATTGGTCGGAAAACAGACAAGCCTAAATGAATTCCTATTGCAAAAAAATAAATTTAATCATAATGATAGAGAAAAAGAATAAGTATATCTACAAAAGTATGTACACAAATCACAGGACATAACTGTTTCGTTATCATAAAACAGAAGTAAGAATGTAGACGCCGCTAAAAGTCACAGATAGAAGCCCGAGTAGTGAGAACGGCACTGACTGCAGTTTATGAACAATCAAGGAAGAGCGGAGATACTTCAATTGATATTGATATTGGTATTGGCCCGCACATGGCCGGTCGTACAAAGTAGGAGGACAGTTATAATGAATGTGTTCAAAGGAGGACGACAGTTAAAATGACTGTGTTCAAAGTTACAAAGAGTTTAGTGAAACCAGCGTGGGCCTTCACTAAATCTACCAGTGCTGATTACGTAGACCTGTACTGCCTCAGAAATATGTATATCACCTGCTTTAGAAAATTTTGAAAGTCCCTTAAGTAACGTATTTAAAATGAGAGGAGCTTTAGGCATGATTAATACTTGCAACTTATGTCGGTCATTAATGTAGCGAGGACATTCAAAGAAGTAATGATACACAAATTTTCGGTAGTTGCCTCACAAGCACACACAGGTTAACTTACAAGACCATTTAATGCATGACTTGGTTCAATTGACTGCAGCCCATTCTAATTCTTAAATGTAAAATATTTTTTTGTTTCCTAAATAGTTAGATCATTAACCTTCGGTTTGTCTTTGTCTAATTTACGCTGAATTATTTAGAGATCTTCAGAATCACGAACTAATAGTTGTAGCATATCCCACAGCTGTACAGTGGCCGGTACATACTAGTTCTTGCATACACCTCACTTATGTTCTTTTTTTTTTTTTTTTATCTCACATTGTACATATTTCTGGATGATACATTACCTTGATTAATATTCACACATATGTGTGTTCAAACTTTTGTTTATTTGTGTATAAAACTATTTCACACATGTAAAGTTGTAATGATATTGATTAAGTTCTTGCCATGTGCTCAGTGTAGCACATCATAAACGTTTTTTAACTGCTTAAACGATTGGCATGTTGAACAATTTAAGTTTATCTCCTTATATGAAACTCATTTTTATTACCAAGAGGCTCTATCTTTGTCGCAACAAATTATATTGGCCAATTTCCTGGAATTGAAACAAAAGGCAGGGGGGAAATAAAAAGGTGACAGGGTGACGAAAAGCGGATTAGCTGACTTACTCATGCTCGTGTAGGTGGTTACCTCTACTGCAAGCCCCCCCCCCCCCATCACGATGCTTTTCGCAATTGTATATACAACTCCTTCTACTTGGCTGTTTTTGGCGTTGGTCCCCGCCAAAATGTCATGCTTGGGAAGTGTCACTGACGCGCGATGAACGTTAGGGTTCAATAACTCTCAGCGTAAAGCACTTTCTTCGAGTTAAACTCACATATGTGTCAATTTTTTCACACATGTAAAATAAATGACTATTTGCAACATGTTAAAGGGTTTGGATATGTGTGAAATAATTACAGGTATGTGAAATAGTTTCATACGTATATGCAATGAATTTTACACATGTGTAACAGAATTTTACATAGACGTAGGCCCTATGTGCAAGTCCACATATGTAAAATGAATGCTTATTTTACAGATTTGAAAAAGACTTACATATATGTGATAAAGATTTACACATGTGTGAAATAGTTTCACACATTTGTACTATTATAGTGTAATTTTACACATGCGTAAAACAATTTCACATACGTGTTCATCTTTTTCCCATTTGTGAAGTAATGATTATTTTACATATGCAAAAAAGGTTTACACATATGTACAAAAGTTGCACAAATATATGTAATAAACCATAATTACACATATGTGTATATCTTTTTCACGTTTAAAACTAACAGTTTCAAACATGTGAAAAGATTTTCACATATATGTCGAGATAATTGACACACATGTAATATACTTTTAGACACATGTGTAAATCAAACTTTTATTTCATATATGTGTACACAGTTCCATATTTGTAAAATTGTGATGATTTTAATCAATAAAAGATTCGCTCTAATGGATGCTCCCTAGCTTTGCCATGTGGTCAGTATGGCCCATTATAAAATACCTCTTTTCCCGCTTTACACGACTGCCATGATCAACAATTTAAGTTTATCGCTTGCTGCCAAGTTTAACATTGCACTCACATCAATAGAATTTGGTTATTTTGCGCAGAACTATTTTATAACACAGATCACTTTTATGAGAGGGAGTAGTGATCTCACCAAGTTTAATACTGCGCTCACCTGAACAATATTTGCTAATTCCTTTCAGAAATATCTTAAACACAGATCGGTGTTGCCGGAGGGAGCGGTGTTCTTTACTTGCACCTGACTATCGGTGTGAATACACCCCTGCGACCAATCAGATAAAGGTTACCGTACTAAACAGCTCTCGGTTGTAGTCACACATTTGGGAGTCATTTACCAGTAATTATCCCAATGTTTAGCTAGACCAATACATAAAGTTATCAGCCTTTTTGTGTTGTTTGGTTTGACAGATATTTTTCCATGATGAATTTTATAAACAGAGGGCACATCACATATTCATACACAGTGACGTAATGTTGGCAAGCCGTGCTTGGAGCACGTGTTTCCTAGCTATGACATGTCAACCTACCATAACTTTTGATTCTATCTCTAGACTCGCTCTTTTTTCATCTTGCATGTTTTCAGTGAAAGGTGTCTGCACAAAACCAACCGCATACTTCGTTTCAAAGAGTGACGCAATAAAAGTTATACGCCTTTATACAAGTATGAAAATATACAATAAATTAAATGGTGGTTCCATCAATATCCCTCGGCACTCGTCGTCTCACGGAAGAACCCTCTGTGAGCGTGCCAGAGCAACAATGCCGGAGCATATTGTCAGAGAGGCACTGTGAGCACAAGTAGCACCTATCGGAAACAATTGAAAAGTAGTAATCATAGTTTTTGTGACATTATATTGAAACCCGTATCTCCAATTGTTTCTACAATATTGAAGCGATGGCTAAACACTTTTAATTAAAAGTTCCGTCCGAAACAGTCGACTAGGCCTGGAATTGGTGAAATTTGAAAGTCGCCAACTTCAATCAGCCTTAATTATATGCATTTCAATTTATTTGTGTCAGTGCGTGTCACTTATTTCAGATTTTCGTTATGACAGAAAGGAGACTAAGGCCTTTGAACTCGTGGTTTGTGCCTGCATCCAGACGTCGTTGCATTCACAGCACCCTCCTGTAATGCACACAGTATTGTCATGAATATATATCCTTTATGTGAGTCAAGGGTTTTTATGTCCACTGATGTGCTATTTTGTAGCTGACCTTGTATTTACCAAGGAGGGTAGAGACAGCATTTACAAAGAGCTCCCGACTTTCAAACTTGGTGGGAATGGAGATTGTGGCGCCAGAGGTAGCTTCGTTTTCGATTCTATAGGACAAGAATGTTCATATAAAGGTTCCAATGCGGAAGTAATTGCCGAACGACAACAAACGTAGTCTTATAATGTCGATAACACCTTTTCATATGCTCTTATACCCCCCCCCCCCAAAAAAAATATATTTTTGTCAAGTTTCAGCCTGAAATAAGAAGCATCGCCCCCTATGGTTGGAATTCGAGTTGGAAATCAGATCAGTGTGATGGGATTTATGGGAGGCTGTCCCTTCACAAAAGCGCGTTCGTCACGTGAGCGTTAAACTTTCGCGGTTTTTTCCATACGCATGCGTATTGCATTCTGTTCACGCTGGACGCGTAATCTGGAAAGTGGAATGGTGAAAGTGGCCACCTTTTCCAAAGCAGGCCGTGTACCATCTATTCCCAGACGGGGTTCTGATTCTACAATATTGGCACTGGGAGGGAACGTGCAGCAACTGAGCGAGGGAGGATTTGACAAAGGTGGGGGTTGCCCCCTCACCCACCCAGCAACCTAAAATCGTTTTGAAATATAATTACCAAAATATTGCGCTGTGGCGAGTGTTCACATCACATTTTGGTCATTTATTAAAAATAATAACAAGCGCCAATTTGACTCTTGCTGCCGACATATACGAAGACATTCGTGCAAAGAACATGGGTGGCTGGTGAGACTATCCCCAAACAGGTTTCCTTTACCTTGATGGTTTAGACGTGTACAGCTTTGCAATTTTCTGGACCTAAAGAGTCAAAATATAACTGGAACTATACTTCATTTTTATATCGATGACTGCGATGGAAAACGTGAACTATTGCTTTTGCAAATTTCACTTGAACAGCTTACTTTTCTCTTACCCAAGAAACCTGTGGTTATAATTTTTGTAACGGAATGTCCGTTGCAAAAGTTTGTATGTCAGGATATAATCTTCTCCCTGAATGTACTTAGAAATGTTTGGACTAAAACAATGCCATGAAAGATAACTGTGCGGTGATTCTTTCAAATATAAATATTTCGTGCATCATCAAAGAGATCGAAAGTTTTCCTTAATTTTGTATGACACCATACCTGAGCCATCTTAAGTGACATTCGTGGTGTAACTACAGTATTTCAGTCAGACGTGCGTCATGACAAAGCGTACACACGGCGAATTTTGAACTGCAATGAAAAGATATATAAGTACCCGGACTCGTGAATATGGGCAGGCACCGGACTCTTTCAATTACGAAATCAGGTATCTGTCGATCACAGTAAACGCCTTTGACTAGACCTTTATGAGTCGAAAATTCAATAAAATATACCAAACACGGTCATATCTAATGGGCATGATGAGATGCAGTTCACATTTATCAATGGCGAACATGTTGGGTCATTAGGTCCCCTACTGTACATGCAAAATGGTTGAAGGGATTAGATTCGCGGTTAAAACGGGAAGAAGCCAGACCTTTTATAAACCTTATCTAAAGGATCTATGTGTTGTATCGTTCCTAGGTGCAAGTCTAATAGGACTTTCCGAAAGATGTTGCACATGTCCAAATTATAAAGACTTCTGGCTAACAGTAAAATATTTAGACGAGTACAATAAACCCACAATCTGTCACATAATTAACTAAAGGGGAGAATAACGAATTTGTTCTAGCAGAATGAATAAGGTACTTTATCAAGAGCTTGGTCTATCGACACTTATCTTCTCACTATGAATAAAATATCCACCTTGTCAAACATAACATGAGTCATTTTGTATGGAATGCTGCTTGAAATGCAAAATAAAATCAATGAGCAGCACATTACATATCTATAATTGGCTTTTGCTCGCAATGAAAACTAAATTTTTCATACAACCAGTGGATCAGCCTCCAGTAAGAAAGTCCGTTTTTCTATTTCTTCAGAAAATAACACTCTTTATTTGAAATTTCTGCGAATACATCTTGGCAAAGCGGTCTATTGCAAGGTCAAAAGTGTTACACAAATAGGCAAAATAATGTCATATCTTTTGTGAAATTCTCCCCATCCCCTCCCAAAATTAAACGACAAAAACCAAAAACAAAAAAAACAAAAAAAAACAAAAAAAACAAAAACAAAAAAAAAAAAAAAACAAAAAAAAAAAACAAAAAAAAAAAAAAACAAAAACAAAACACCAATATCTCGTTTTGCCGTCGTCAGCCATTTGTATTCCTTTTTTTTTCTCCCTCTCATTTTTCCAATGCATCCCTTGGTGAACCATACTGCTTTCTATGCATGGTATCGATATGTCTCAGGCGCCCAGCTTGATGAGTAATACTCCTCCGGGAGCCTTCATTACTTTTTGTGTCAACTGATGATGTATAACGCATGTGAAAATAAAGTTTCAATTCAATTCAAGCCTAGTCCCTGACCATGTGCGGACATATTCATTCATGAAATAAAGTAATATAATCACGTTCGAAATTCAAGTTTTCAACCGCCAAATGAATATATAAACGGGTTTTCAGCTGGAACCTATCAAGCACGTTTCGGAGCGGCAATGGCTGCAAAACATGCTTGATGGGTATTACTGAATGGCGTGTCAATAAGCTGTACATTAAGATCTGAAGTGACCCACAAGCTTTTTACCTATATGCATTTTCATTGAAACTGAGCTGCATGCAAGCAATCCTTTTTATATCGCTTCAGCTTATACATTTCCCATTATTTTTTTTACATATCCTATTCACATTTTTAATATCCTGTCATTTTATGGCATCATGTAATTTATCAAATAGTCAAGAGCCAGGGGTTCGAACGATGCAGCCGTGGAACAATATCGTTACAATTGGTGTCTCGGCTTGTTTGCAGCTGTGTCCAGTTCACCCCACAAGCCAGCATCTCGTGCCATTATAGATTTCGGAGACTTATTATTGGTTCGAAAAAAAAGTTTCCGAACGAGCAAACACGGATATGGATTTGGCATTAATATTTCATCCAAGCTTCAGGGACATGAAAGTATCTGTAGGAAAAAAAAAGCATGTGGGGGACTTCAGATTTTAATGAAGGTGTACTGCATTATAGGACTATTACATATTAATTTAAGTTATTTTTGTGAATAACAGCTCAACTTGGAACAACTGATACATCCAATTAGGTACTCATTGAAACCTTCATACACGTGCCTGTATCCATGTGCCTGTTTTGTTTTGAGTGTTTTAACCATAAGGATGGAGGGGTACCAGGCCTTCAAGTGATAGGTCATAAAATTGACTCAACGAAATGTGCGCTTGTGGGGTTTCGTGAATGCTCGACGATGCCTATTTGAATGACGAAATGGTTTTACTTTAAATTTTATGATACCCTAATAGGCCTATAAAATAATGGTTTACCCCACCCCCCTCCCCTCAAAAAATATGTATTGGTCTACTGGTACCTTTAACTACCTTACATAATCAAACTTAGGTATCTGTTGGGGCTCCTGGGCAAGGGAGGCTGCAAGGCTCAAGACACTTAAATGTATAGTAAGGTGTGCTGGATGATTTGCCGCTTGCCCGAGCCCGATGATTCTCCTCTGTGGCCACCTCTGCATTTGCTGGCTTCCTTGAAATTCTTGCTTTCGCCTTGGAAAAGCTTTCACATTCCACTGCCGTTCCATCTTAGGGCTTTTCCTGGTGATGTTGTTGGAGAGAAGCCAGCTAAATCTGGAGATGGGACTGCTGGTGGCTGTACTTGATCACTAAGTACAGCATCCCAGGATTAACATCCCATGCTTAGTTGATTGGCGATGCTTAGGTGTTGGATGGGTGCCGACTGTATCAGTTGGACCCGTTAGTGGATCAGAATGGCGTTGAGAATCATACGAACTATAATCACTAGGGCTTGATGCAGAAAAAATGCAATGAGATACTTAAATCGATCAACGATGTTCAGCACTTTGCAGATATCAGGGTCCAGGTTTGAACAGTGAGCTAGCTTATGCAAAAGCTGACTCTGTAATAAACTCCAGGGGTGACTTCTCCCTGGACATTGGGTTGAAAACTCCTCCTGAGCATGGTGTGGTCCTAGGTAAAATCTGTAACACATTAGGCCTACATCTGCAGCTTCCTTAGTTTGGGAAGTAACTCTGATGAGCCAAACTTGAGGGACCACCTGGAAAACAAGGGCTGGAGCTGCTGTGACATAGTCTTGGTTTACTCTCGGATGTAGGGGTATGAAATTGCGGCTTAGTCCTGGTCTGACAACTTCTGGAACATAAACCTTGGTGCCCATAGTCCAAGCTTCTGAGGAGGACCCAGGCCTATACTCTGGAAGTGATATTGACAATAGGGCAACATTTTGGGCTGTATCCACTGTGTCGGGTAACAGTTCCATGTCCTCTCCCTCAGAGTTGCTGCACTGCCTCTTCCTGCCGTGGAAACAGGCAGATACACCTCAGAACATCTTTGTACAGTCTCAACTGTTACCGTGCTCAGAGTGGTCACTGGTTGGAGCTGCTAGTGTTACTGTAAGAAGTGCTGTGACTCTGTGGAAAGGAAATGAAACTGTGGGCAGGACTCCAACCCTCTTTCAGAGTTATCATGGTTTGACAGCATGGAGGAGAGGGATTGTCACTGAGAATGCCAATGCACATTCACTTCCAGGGTGACCTGTTGAGCTGGACGGGGTAAGAACAATTTCCTAGTCAATGATGTCCTGTTCCTCCAGTTCAGGAACAAGAGCCAGCAGTGGGGAAGGGTCTAACCCTGTAGCACTTGCTTCTTCGGTGGGAATGCTAACTTTGATTAACTTTTACATGTCTTTAAAACCTCAAAAGATGTTCCACGAAATTAAAAAAAACCTCTGGGTTTTCTGACGTCACAAATCCCAGTGTTTTGGAAACATGATTGAGGTAATAGGAGCACAATAAAACTCAAAGCAATAATTGACAAAACTATAGGTTTTGTTAATAACTGAACTTTGTAAACACAAAACTTCGCTTACAAGTGCATGGGTTTTGTAAATCAATAAGACATAAAAATAGTCATATAGCAGATACTAAAACTACTGGCAGAGGTTATAGATGCTTCCAGAAATTTCCAGATGCTTAATAGTAGGGTATAACAGATATATCTTATTGCGCCCCCCCCCTTTTTTTTTACATAGTGGCGGTTGTGGCATTTGAACCAGTGGACCTCTACAATAACAGGCATGAGAAAGGGCCTTCAAATCATCCCAAAATTATTTTTTCAGACCAGTCACGAGACAGAGTTTCAAAAATAGAAGTTAGGTCATAGATAAATGATTGAATATCATCGTTCCTATCTCGTACCTATAGTGGTAAATATATATATGTATATAACACAAAATTATTTTTGTTTTATTTCTGGAAATATCAATAAATTAGCCTTCCCAATCAGCAGTCAGGGAATACAAATCTCTAAAATTACATTGAACTTCCTTGTTGAAATATATCAACAAACATATGAACTGCCGTTGGCTCTCAGTAGAACAAATGCATAATTTTCATCTTTAAGCACTGATACATCGGCGTTATGGCCCGCTATGCAAGTTTCCTGAAGACATTGCACTAAACACTACGCTTATTACAGCTCAATTCTCACCAATATGTTTCTATTTGTCAAATTGCGTAAAGACGTTTTTATATTGATACCAAGTATTGAGATAAGATCGGTAAAAGACTGGAAAATTTACCGGCATATTATTGGGGTCAATATATGGAGTATCCAGCACAATTAAAATAACGTTCTTGAAATCTTCCCAATTGCTAATAATTCTTTCAGATCAATTCTACTTACGCGCCATAATTTTGTAAAACATCATAAACAGATGGATTCATGATCAGATTGTGTCACCAAAATATGCTGTAATGTTGATTAAAAGGACAGGGTAACTCATATGATGGTTTTGAAAGGACAAACCAATCTAGAGCTCCAAAAAGATTAAAATGAATCTGTTGAGCAGACAACGTAAAACTGTCAGCAGTCCAAAGAAGCGTAGATGCAAATAAAAAATCCAGCTTGCACTAAGGTACACATTTCACAAAATGTACTTGAAAAGCGAAACGTCATGTCAGTATTCAGATATAATGCAATCATATTTCAGGGGTTTGATAATGGGTGATAATAGTGCCGACAATAAATCCGGATATAACTAGAGCACTTCTCAATAACTTGATAGTTGAATGTAGACGGCTGGGCACATCGATGACTTAATCACCAACTATGGCCTTTTTTGAAAATAAATTAATAGAACAAAATAACCAGTAGAACTGCTTCTTGCAACTGAAATTGCGATGCATATCAACAGAAAAGTGTACACATTTTCTATGAAAACCACAATCAATACGAAGGCCCTACCCGTTCGCATATACATAGTAGATATATATTGGGTGTATTCACCACAGTAACACCATTGATCATGTAAAAACGTGAACGCTGCCTATTATACACGTGGGTAGGGGAGCGGAGTGAATAATCCACAATGGCTTCTTTCAAATCTTCAATGTGGCTTTGCACCCAGTTTAGATGACATAGAGTAAGAGAGAGACGGCCCAAAATGAAGCAATATGAAAATGATAGTAAGATTTTATAATATTAAGGTGTTTAGAGCATAGGTATTTTTTAAAATCAATCCCAAATGGCTACCTAATTGCACGCCCATGCATCATCTAAATTTTCAGAGCAAAATGAAAGCCTCCCTAAGATTCAGTATCGGGAAAAATGATTTCATATGCATATTCCCAGCATGGTATACCTGCTTTGACTTGAATGAATAGAATAAAAGTAGATCTCATCTGTTTATAATGTCTTTGAGCAATTCTACATATATGTATTTCAAGTGTGTACATGCGGTATGCTGGCCAAAAGTATCTTCTTTTATATTTTAATTTTTGTGGCCCATTCAATTCATTAAAGGCCTGGTAGATGTCACAACTGATGTTGAATATGTGGGGAAGGGGCAATAAAATTGTAAGGGGGGGGGGGACTGGGTATAAAATATCTAATGATATCTGTTAATGCTAGTATAATAGTACGAAATTATTTGATGAAAGATGGTGAAGTTGATAAGATTTTATCAAAATTCAATATTTGTAGGTCATTTTATACATATTCGAAATAGCCACCGTGTCTCATGTTTGAAAACCATCCAATTTTCAACAATATGATAACCATAGTTACGAAATATTAACAATGATTACTTCGGAAGTTGACCGTTAGGCTCAACTTCCGTTCAAGTCGTCTCCCTGTTTGAGTCGCATATTTTGACCAGCAGGGCCCCCAATATGTCAAATTTGAAGATATTACCAAGTCTGTACAAACCATTACATTAAATACATTATCTCAATTTTCGTTGAGTCAACAGTCACTGGTTCACAGGATCGAACAATTAGAAAGTGGATCACAATCAGTTGACATTCAAATCAGCAACTCAACTGGGTCAAGAGTCACTTGACCATCATGGCCAGGAAGATGGCGGAAACCAGTATAGTGTTACCAACACCACACGTTCCCGGACAGTTCCGCCTGATAATGCCGATCAGTTAAATGATCCCTCGGAACCACCATCTGGTCATTCTGAGCTACAAAGAGAATTTGAGAGTATTAAGACATCTTCAGTATATTTCTCTTCCTCCACACTTAAAAGTGTATATCACCGAATAAGCCATCGAAGCTGAAGTGAACTCTGCTTTTCATAATTTTGTCCAGGTCAGCGTATACAGAGACTGCTTGAAAACAATTGTCCACCACTGTGGCTTAAAATTACCATCCTAGTGAAACCGATATCCAACAGTTATAAACTGTTCAATCTGCTCACGTCAATTTCCAGCAGGGAGAGTGCCCCAGACTTGTTGTCGACGTGCCGTGCACGTTGACCTATAGTGACTGCTACTTACTTGTATAGCAAAATGTCTATTGGTGAAATATACTTCAATAATGAATCAAAATTCTGAAAACGGAATGTGCCTGTGAACTACACAATATTATATAAACCGGAAATCCCCGCCATAGATGGAACCAACCCATCTTTGGCATACGTAGCCATGATGGGACTATTATGCAGATCGCACCAAATCATATCAAATACAACCAAATTGCAATGAATTGAAAGATTATATATAAGTTTTTGAAACTACCAGTGTCACTTGTGAAGTCCACTAAATTTAATGAACACTAATATTTAATCTCTGCAACTATACAGAAATATCCATCTAGCAAGTGTTCTGTACAGATAAAGTGACTGTAAAAAAATTTTATCCTTTAATACTCCACAAAACAGAGAAGTGATCTATGTATAGTGTAGTAACACTGGCATTCAGAAACAGGGCTTTGAAAATATTTCCAAGTCACTTTTAATTATGAAGTGTTCTTTCATTCCACAGTCATACCCCATATGTATATATATATATATATATATATATATATATATATATATATATATATATATATATATATATATATGTATATATATATATATATATATATATAGAGAGAGAGAGAGAGAGAGGAGAGAGAGAGAAGGAGAGAGAGAGAGAGAGCATTCTTATAAGTTTAAAACAGGCGTCAGTGGTCTCTTTATGATGCATGGATATCAGCCACAACCAAGTTTAGAACAATAATTTCAAAGCTTGTTTATGGCACGGGCTTGAGATTATTGTTTCTGTGGAAGATCATATATTTGAAAACTACATCTGTTTACGTCGATATT
Organism: Hermodice carunculata; assembly: GCA_964020975.1. Lineage (NCBI taxonomy): Eukaryota > Metazoa > Annelida > Polychaeta > Eunicida > Amphinomidae > Hermodice > Hermodice carunculata. Next base: position 32,997,981 of record OZ026619.1, on the reverse strand, counting down.
GCTTGCTTTTTTTTCCAAAGGCAGCCAATTTATTGTATACAGTAGCTTTTCTTCTGATACAGCCAAGCTATTCAATGGAGTTAAACGGACCTGTGTTCTCTGAAAAATCTCTGAAAAATTTAAAATGTGCAGCAGACATAGCGTCTTATCGTGAAAGGTCCTAAGTGAATCGTGGAGGTGGTTTCCAACGAGGTCCTGGTTCGGATCAAGGGAACTACCATAGAGGTAGAGGAGGTCGCTTTCATTGCCATGACCAAAACTCAGATGTATTTTCTCAAATGACTTGGAGAAACTTACCCTCCCAAAGAATCAGTGGTGTTAACAATTATAAGACACTCAGAGAGCGAGGATCCATAAACGCTTATCTATCATACCGGTGCGAAAGTTAGACTTCATCATGCATGATTATTATACTTATGTGTCAATATTCACATATCTAGTCGTGATATTTGGTTACATTTAGCATACGGAAAATATTTAAATAGCACATATCTTTCATTCATTTTATTCTAATGCATTAATATTCATTTATTCAGAGTTAAATGTAGTATCAGAAGTAACCATGTATTGATGGGATTCAATTTTTGGTTTTAAGATATATTTGACAGTTTCAAACCTGGGATTATCATACAGAGGGTTGTCCCAGGGTGTATTTAGACTGTACAAAATGTTACAGGTCTAAAGCAGGTTCAAATGCCCTGTTAATTCAATTAAATACACCTTACAAGGGCATCAGTGGCATTCAATTGCCAAGATACTAGAGAAGAAACCATTTCTCTGCCAGGTTTGAAAAATTACCCATAACGTTCTTTTTGATCCACTGGTGCTACCGCAGCCATGAATGCCAAATTACGTGAACAAACAGCCATGCAATTGGGTCGTTGGAAATCAAGTGAGATATTTAGAGACTGGTTTGTGTATCCTTTTGCAAAGAAGGGATACTCTAATGATTTTCTCAATTTTGGAGGTATTGCTGATGATTAAATATCTTTTTTTATACTTCATTACGAACTTGATGACTTAAATCATCAACAATTATTTCTCTACATTAAGGCATATGCATTTCAATAAAAGAGTGTATTTTACTTTGATTGTTCTGTGTTCATGTAGTTAGATTGTAGTGACGTTAGTTTCGCACATACTTGAGAGAAACTGTATTTACGAAATATTTACAACGGTTAGTTCTGAAGTTGACCATTAGGGTCAACTATCGGTCAGGTCGTCTTCTTGTTTGAGTGTTTTACATTTATCTTTGTATACGAGCCTCATCTTGGGTTATGTATGGTTGATGGGGGCTCCATTGGTTGATTCTGTGTGTTTGGGAGATAGCACATATGTATTGTAATAAAAAGGTGTCTTTTAACTTTTTTTCATGTAGTTTGATTGTTGTATCGTACGTTTTGCACATACAGGAAAGAAACTTTATAGAACAAACCTATTCAAAATCTACGACACATCAAAACATATAGGATCTTTTCCAATATTGTTAGGTTACAGTATTCTTTTCATTTGAACCAAAATGATAACACATCCAGAGGATGGATGTTGTCGGATGCAGACTTGAGTAGGTTGCTAGCTGAGTTTTATGAATACTACATATATGCTGATTACCCCGAAAATCCCATAAACTGGGGAACCATGAACAAGATCTCACAGCAGAGAAGGCATTTAAAAAACAAGTGAATCGTCTCATTGATATAATGAGACAGGTGGGAACACTTTCATGGATGGTTATCCAGACCTTGTTATACTTGACAGTTGAAACTGGGCAGACTGGGCCATACCATATGCCTTCCGTGGTATTAGAGAATAATTGCGAACGTCAATACCGGAGCTTTGTCTGTGATTTAATCACAGGATGAACGCACTCTATTCATGACACAGTCAGAAAGTATTCTCATGCCTTTTTCCAGTGACCTCATACCAAGTTAACTCATTCCACCCTAATGACACTTTTTCCCGCCAACATCTAAATGTTGTCTGCTAGTTGTATTCTAGGTGTGCTCTGGGCGCAACACCTAGAAAAGCTGTTGACTCGGCCTTCCATCGGGGTGGAATGAGTTAAGATGAAGCAGGGTAACAAAAATCAAGATGCTCCAGAACAATGTGAGCCTTTTTGACCACCTGTATGATGCTATGCAGAGCAGATTCCATGGCACACTGTGTACATAGCTGATTATCCCTCACTCAGATGCTTAGGGATTGGACAGCAGAATGGCTAGCTGCAATCATGCAGAAGTTGACACTTGCATCATTGTCCACATTTTGCATGCTTTCTGGCTTGGTGGAAAGACAGTACAAATACGTATTACAGATACGGACGTCATTGTTAACCTGGTTGGAAAATTTCTTAAACTCGGCAGTTTCAGTGTCATGTGGATTTTGGGTTGCACATCAGTGTTGGCAAAAGATTTACCTGCGAGTATTAACACGTCAACAAAATTTACCAAGCCATTAAAGACAGAGCCAACACATTGTCAGTATTTCGTGCCTTCTCTATTTGTGATACAAGGTCGGCATTTAATCCATTGGCAAAAAGTCAACATGGTAAGCCTGGCAAATTTATGAAGTGACACGGGCACTGGTCAGCCTTACATGTGACTCTTCCGTTTGTTTCATGTGAAGTAATCACATTTTCAAGACTTTGAGCAGCAAGAGTGACCATGTACGACAAAACTAACCATTCCACCTCTATCCATGAGACATGATACCAATTGTTTCCTCATAAAAACAGGGATATATAATCCAGTATGGGTAGCATATTAAGGATAACGTCGGGATCACAAGTTGTTTGATTTTCATGTTTTCACGAGGTTGTGCGGAGCAAAAGTATGAAAATCCAACACTGAGTGATCCCAACTTTATCTCCAATGGGCCACCCATGCAGGAATTTCTTTCTCGTATGTCTAAAAAAGGGAAATTTGCACGATATTGAAGTTCTAAAAAAAAAATTGAAAACGATACCATTTTGAAAGTGGGAGGGGTTGGTATTTTATTAAATTCACCATGGCTTCTCATTGGTATGTCTACTACTTTAAACTATCGAGTACCCATGTAGGATAGCCCATTCATGAAAAGTTTAGACATAAAGGAGTTGACAGGTTGTAGCATTTGGCCTTTGCATTTTAGTGAGGTTTTGCACAGATTATCTCTCCAGTTACTGCATTTTTAATTCCACTGTTTGGTGATGTATTTATTAATGTTCCACATTCCCTTAGTAGTCCTGTCCCTTAGGTTGATGTGAGCACAATAAAAGGTTTGCTTATGACCGCTCATCAAGCTGTTACCTGTCACAACTTGGCGGAAATGAAATACTCCATGTTTTGGCAATGTTGCATTTTTCATCAGGAGTCAAATTAAAAATGACCTTTGAATGGTATTGCATTTGATTTGACTATATGTGGTTCAGTATTGTGTCAAACTGCAAACTTAATATTTTCGAGACTTTATGGTTGTTGTTTATTGTCTGTTTTATTACTGGACCCATTCTAGGTATGATATTGGCTTCACCTATATTGTGAAATACTGTTTCAAACCAGTGCAATAATGCCAATAATATGAGACCTTATTTGTCAATATAGTAGTTCTAATTCTAATCAAGTCCCTGAGACCCCAAATATTGAAAACTATAAGATACAGTAGCAGGATCCTTAGATTGATTTATGAGACTGGAGGGGATACCCCCTCTTTGGTGTGGCAGCCCACCAAGCAGAAATCCCTGTCCATACAAGAGTGGACTGATGTGTTCCATGTTTTTGTGGCTATTGTTTTGGAAAAACAACCAGATGAAGCTGCCAAATTGATCAAATACAGCCATCTAATAAACAATATGACCACTGAGGGTGGTGATTGGCGCCAATACGATGAACACTTTCGTTGGAGCAAAGAGATTGAGGGTTTGCCATGGGACCAGGTGGACGCACTTACATTCAACATTGCACTGACTTGTGGCGTGACATCTGGTGGGGCCTCTGGCTTTCATAAGAAAGACAGTAACAAGCTTCATTGGAAAAACTGGATTCATATACCAAGGGGATAATGTTTCAAATTTCACCATAATGAACCCTGCTCTGGTTGCTGTTTTAGTCACTCATGCTTCAGGTTTAACCAAGACCATCCCATTACGAGATGCCCGAACAGAAATAGCCCAAATCAGAGGGGTCAGAGTCGGCAATCAGGTCGCCAATCCAGTTCCTGTGCCTATTGCTCTAGATAAATGTTTCACAACATTGCCTACATCTGTCATCGCATGTAAGTTGGCTAAATTCCTGGAGGGTTATCCCAAAGAAAATGTGATTTTCCAATTCAGGGGTTCTCAGTTGGTTTTGGACTTACTTTTGAGGGTGGCTGCTAAGGTAATGGTTGTAAGGACCTGGGATCAGCCATAGAAAATGAGCATGTTGTAGACAAGAAATTAGAGAAAGAGCTGGCTGCAGGGCATATTGCAGGTCCATTCAGTACTAAGCCTTTCCGAGAGTTTAAATGTTCACCTCTAGATGTGGTGCCCAAGAAAACCCCCTCATACATTGCCTGTCGTTTGCCCCAGGCTAATAAGAGACATCTGTTAACCAAGGTATACTTAAGGAAGAGGTCACTATACAAATATGAGGAGATTGATGGCCCTATTCACCTTCTGACACAGTTAGGGCCTAAAGCATTCATGGCTAAGAGTGACCTACAGAGTGCTTTACGTAGTTTGCGCATACATTCTTGTGATTATCCACTTTTGGGCTTCGAATGGTATGAGAGGTTTTTTTTTTATGACCGGGCCATGCTAATGAGCTGCTCTGTGGCATGCAAAATTTTTTAGGCCTTGAGCAGTGCTTAGCAGTGGATTTCAACAGCCAAATTTTGGGTATCTGGACTGGTAATGATGTTACATGATTTCCTTTTCATTGAATCATCACTGCAAGCATGTAAAAAGTCTCTGTACACATTTTCGGCCCTTTGTGAGGAATTGTGTATCCCCATTGCCAATGTCAAAATCATTGGCCCAAGCCAGGTAAAGGTTATCCTGGGCATGGAGCTAGATTCAATTAAAATGGAGTTGAGGCTGCCTTTGGATAAAAAACATGATATGTTGGCTTCAGTTTCTCAAATAGTTAAATGGGGAAACAATGTCCACAGATGAAGCATGGGTTTCAAGCAACACCATTCTTTTTTTTTACTGACAATGTGGCACTCAGCTATATAGTTAACAAACAATCTTCCACAGAACCTGTAATTATGGCAGTTACATGTAGATTAGTGACAGAGTGTCTATACTTTAACATACGTTTCGTGACCAAGCACTTGTCATCTCCGGCTAATGCAGCTGCTGATGCTTCATCTCACTTTCAGGTCAAAAGATTCAAACAGCAAGTGCCATATTGTTACCAGACAACACACCAACGAATTGCTTACCAAAGCTTCTGTAGTCCCTCACACTGCACAACTATATGAAAGGGTGTGGTCGCAATTTCATCAGTTTGCAATAGCTTTTGGGTTAGAAAGTACCTTCCCAGTGAGCACAACCAGAGTTTCCCTATACATTGCATATTTATGATCAATAAAGGAATATTTCCTCAAACTATTTCTGTACAGCTGTATTCAATCAGCTTTTTGCATAAAAATGCAAAACTTCACAGACCCAACAAAGTTTTTTTGGGTGCAGAAACTAATTGCAGGTGGCTATAAGCTTACACCATCTGCAGACATGCACCTTCTTATTACAAGACCAATTCTGTTTAAATTGCTGGATGCTGAGGAGCTCATCTTCTCAGGTTATACAAAAATCTTAATGCCGACAATGTTCAGTTTTGCCTTTCACACTTATACTAGAGTAGGTGAAATCACTAGCTCAATTTATGCTGGTACTAGAAATATGCTCCAGTTAGACAACATCACAGTAGTGATGGCACAAAACCAACCTATCAAAGTGAGAGTCTGTTTTCTTCACTTGAAACTTAATTTGTCAGGGCAGCCCCACTTCATTGCAGTTAAGAGAACCTCATCCAGACATTATCCAGTGAAATTACTCACCAGGTTTCTTGGCCTGTGTGGCTCTCAAGCAGGAACATTATTCTGCCATGTGTCTGGGGATAGCATCTCTAGATACAGTTTTGATGCTACATTGCAGGCCTGCTTGCTATTTCGCGGTCTTTCTAGTGGGTTTTACAAGGGTCCCAGCTTCCGCATCCATGCTACCTCCTATGACGCAGCACAAGGTGTCCCTGACTGTCAGATATGCCTTAGAGGTCACTGGAAAAGCAATGCTTTCAAGAAGTACATCCGTACCATCACCAATTAATACTCAGTTGTGCCTACACGTTAGGAATGGTGCACTTCACATACAGTAGAATCTTCACTTGTCTGTGTGCTGGCTTGCTGAAGACTATTTGGTCAGACATCCTAAATGGTATGTATTCAGTAAGGACATGATGTATTTATCAACAAATACCAAGGTATACATGTATGTACAATTCTTAATAGGTTGTGATACTCATAGAAAGTTACAGGTCTAATTATCATGTATGTACAACAGAGCTGCTCAGGTACTCCACATAATCAACAATGGACTTCATTAGGGACTGCTACACTGACATGGCTATGAACACAGATATCCAGTTTGTACTGGTGATCTTTCCATACATCTCAATGACTTGGATAAATAGGAGGTTGCTGCTTTGTGCTGGTTGCCAGTTTCTACTGGCAACCTTGAGCAAATTACTAGGGATTTAAACAATCATATGGGTAGTTGCCAGTTTGTACTGGAAACTGTTCCCATCCATTTGGATCAAGGTGTGGCTGCAAGTTTATGCTCACAGCTGTATACACCTTTGGATGGACTTGAACAATAATGTGCATGGTCGCCAGTCATCAGTTTGTGCTGGTGCTGGTCATATAAACTAGGCAAAATTAATAACCCTCTACTAAAAGCAATTCTTATATAAAAAAACACACACATATTTTGAATATATTCAATGTTTCTTTTATTCTGTATACACTTTAGAGTAGATCTGTAGAGGAAATTCTGATCAAATGAAGTTACGCCTCATTGCACAGTGTCAATAAGCAGACAAAGTCTGAATCACAAGTTCGGAAGAGTACCTGTAGAGCGCTCAAACATGCATATGAACTGCGTGCAGAGTCCCATCAGAAGTTATCACAGATGGTGCTTGGCTGCATCAAAAGTTATCACAGACTGTACTTAAAATTAAGGCATTTTCTGAGTTCAATAGAGCAGAAATTGACTCATCACTGTCACATAAAGCACCTTTAAATGTCCATTCAATAGGATGTGTAGCCACCATGGTTGTCAATGCACTGTTGGCAGCGTTTTCGCATGCTGTAGACGAGCTTTCTCACAAGTGCCTGAGGTATACTGTCCCACTCCTCCAGAAGATAACGCCATAGGTCTGCGAAGTGTGAGTTAGGACCCATCTTCTGGTACACATTTCTTTTCATATGGCTCCACAGGTGCTCAATCGGGTTGAGGTCAGGTGAGCATGCTGGCCATTCCATCACCTCAACACTCTCACTATCCAGGTTATCACGAACCACAGCTGAAACATGTGGCCTGGCATTGTCGTGCATCAGCATGAAGTTATCTCCAATGGCACCTGCATATGGAATAACATGGGGTTCCAGGACATCCATTATGTACTGTCTGCTTGTCATTGTTCCTTCCATGATGACGAGGTCTGTATTGCCATTAGCAGAGATGCCCGCCCACACCATGATGCTGCCCCCTCCGTATGCAACTGTGGGCTGAACACAACAAGCGGCGTGTCTCTCCCTTGCCGTCTCCATGCATGAACACGTCCATCACTTCTGTGGAGGGAAAAGCGACACTCATCAGTGAAGAGAACATTGCTCCATCCTGAATGTGTTGTACAGACATGTTCTCTTGTCCACTGCAACCGAGCAACCTTGTGACGTGGGGTAAGAAGCGACTTTTTCACCATGCTCTGGGACCTTAAACCAGCAACATGCAGTCTGTTACAAACAGTCTGGGTGAACATGCGTCTTTGGTGAGGATTGGCTCTCTCCAGCTGGCTCTGAATATCAGGACCTGTGCGGCTCCTACTCCTCAGTGCTGCATTGACGATGAAACGGTCTTGTTGTCTGGTGGTCAACTTTGGCCTTCCCGGGCGTGGTAAATCTGCAACATCATTTGTGTATCAGTATTTTCTCACCAACTCATTGATGGATTTGTGGTTCACACCCATTGCCCATGCTACAGCTCTGCAACTTTCACCGGCTTCAATGCGACCTATGGCTCTTGCCCTGTCCATTTTGGATAGCCTTGGCATGGTGATGTTCACAGTTTGACCAGTGATGGCGAATCCATAACTGACAGAAAAAAAACCCATGCCTTTATGCCCATGATTGGCACAGTTTCTGGCCACATTACACAGGTATGGTGAGAAAAATCAATGGTCAGGAGGGTCCTAACAGGGACAGGAAAGACCACACATGATCCTTTCTGCGAAGTGCACTTTTTGACTTTGTGTCACATTCAGCCCATGTGTAGTCAAGCATGGGCTCCAACTCTGCTCATCTTTACACATGGTGTAATCAAAGGATTATGCCACACATACATGTGGGTATCGTTATATTACCTAAAACGTATGGGTACACCATTAAATTGTTTAAGTGGAGGGTTATTTATTTTGCCTAGTTTACATTTGGATGAATGTTTGGTTGCCAGCTTATGCTGACAGCCATGTGCACCTTTGGATGGACTTGAACAATCATACGGGCATGCCAGTTTGTGTTGGTGCTGCTCACATACATTTTGCGTATGGTTAGTTGCCAGGTTGTGCTAGAAAATATGTGCTTTGAATGGGCTTGACAACAAGGAGATTTTGGCCAAATAATGTGGACGCCCTTCTCAATATACTCCTTAATGGATGGGAACAATCTGTAGGGAGCAATTGAGCTTTTTACCAATCTTCATGGAGAGTATCAATCAAGGCTATCACATTTTTGTGCTTGTGATTACCCTCACAGGGCCATATGCAATAGTAACTAACTTAAAACTACATTGATAGTGCAGATCCCTTGGGATCATCGATTTTTAGGCAGCCTGCTACTATTCATTGTGAATCTTATGTATATTTTAACTCATGCTGGAAACTTTCCGTTTGAACTAGGTACAAGTAGCTCTATGTTCAGCCACAGCATGTGGCTCAGCTTTATCACTGATGAACAATTAAGTGGGGAAGTATTTAATTGGTGACCTGGTACCAGATGACAGTATATGCTAATAATTTGCTTTGTTTACCATATAGGTATAGTAGGCATCCCGCTGTTCTCAGCATAATAAGCATAATATGCATGCCAAGGGTATGGGGCTACTCTTCTTCTAAAGTAGTGTTCCCATCATGTGAAACAAAGACTCTTTCATTAATTATGGGTTCTCATTTGCGGTACCTTTCATAGCCACTGACCTTCACCATAATCATCCAAATTAAGCCAATGTGGAGCATTATCTTAGTTTACAGCTGGAGTGGCTATGGATGTGCTCAAACTCAGGGTATAAAACCTTATCATATGTTTTTCTTACACTTGATTGCCTAAAATAAAAAAAAACAAAACAAAACAAAAAAAAAAAAAAAACAAAAAAAAAAAAAAAAAACAAAAAAAAAAAAAAAAATGAACCCCCCCCAAAAACAAATAGAAACAAAAAATACAGGTCTGTAGGTCATGTGTTGTTTTATCAAAATGAGATGGTACCACACATGGATGCCAAAGCGGGCTCTTTTTCTCTAAGGTGCTACTTTAAACTTTTGAATGTTGTAGTTTATTGCTCTATCTGTTGGGTGGGGTAAGGCTTTCCCTGGCCAGCCTTTTTTACCCAGATTCCCCCTTACCTTTCCTACAAATTATTTTTGGTTATTTCTTTCACTTTGGAAAATATTAATTTTGGGCCACAGTTATGGTCCCTTGTCCCACACATGTTTTAGTCTTTTTGTGCAAACTAGCAACAACAGATTGAGAGAGTGTTTTGTATGGTTGGTAAAGTTATTTATTCCATTGTCGTATGTGGGCTCTGTGGTAAGCAGAAGCATATCGTTAACACACATGCTGATGTTTTACATTCAAATATGCTAAAAAAAAACACACAAAAAAACGCACACCCTTCATCAAGATTGGGTATGTATGTTAATATGTGCCTGAGCAGGTTGTTTATTTCATTATCCTACAACTTTAATTACCTCCTTTTGGAGGATGTGGGGGCCCAGAAAAGGAGCCTTTTTCTCTTTCAAGACTGCAGGCAACAGTAGCAGATGTGCCCACCATGCTTCTGCAAGCAAGCCTGTGGGTCCACCTTTGCATGCTACTGGTTAGATTTGGCTATATCGGCTTGGCGAATTTGGTACCACTGGTCACTGAGCTGCTGTGCCAGTTCGTCCAGGCTGGTTGCAGCTCTTCTGTTTATTTTACACCATAATGCTGGAATGTTGGAGCCCTGGTGCTACAGCTGATGAAACCTCTCCACCAAAAGTAACCGGAGTCTCTTTGCATGCTGCACCAGGTGAACAGTTATCCCTCCCATCTCAAAGTCTTGGTCTTCCGGATCAAGCTTGCATCCTCTTGTTTGCTCAAAAACAGTCCCACCACCTCCGTACTACTGACCTGAAGCACCCCACTTTCCTGGGAACCTCACACTGGGAAATACCAGCCTCCAACATAACAATGCTTTGTCTCAATCGAATTCAGACAGCTGTGAGTAACCAGAATTCCATGGCATTAGGGATTCACGTTGATCCCTGTACTGCCGGTGGCCCCTTAGGCACCACAATAGTATACACACTTTTTGCACCACCATGGCTGTTATCTCATTTCCAGGACTTTTTTGTGTCACTGTTCGGCCATAACCTTAGATATTTTGTCCATGGTACATAACGGCTCACATGACACTCTAATATCTAGAGCAGCCAATGTTGATCCATTGGGGGCGGGGGGGGGGGGCAAAAGCAGATGTGACAGAATGACCCATTGCAATATAATGTGCATCAGTGAAACCTCCCTCAACCCAAATGATATTACATTTGAATAGAGATTTTTTATCTCAGCAGTTACAAGATGACACTACAGTTTTTTGCCTTGCAGGCTTTATTAGATTCATAAGGACTGTTGTCTCCAAAAGATATGTGGTGGACTTAATATGCAGCTTCCTACGGCAGATGAAAGCCACAGGAGCTGGTACAAGGGCAACGGGTCTTGCTCACATAGCCTTATCATGTTTGACTTTCTATCTGCTAATGACTTATTTCTTGACCACTGTACATGTGGTGATGGTCCTAAATACACATATTTTAGCCATAAAAGTGGCCTGCAGAGCACTGGATATTCCTTTATAAATTGTACAATTCCTTGACTTCCGTAGTTAGATGGAATGGACAGTATAGTACATCTTTCGCTATTACTGCTGGCACCAAGCAAGCCATTTTTTTCATCTGTCCTTTTTAACATATTTATTGATGAACTGATTATTGATTTAAATCAGGTTGAACTTAGGGTGTGTATTGGACCATGCAGACTTAATAGTTTGGCCTAAGTTGATGACGTAACACGGGTATCTCCAACAGTGACAGGCTTGCAAAATTATAGCTTATTGACCATATTAGTGCAATACGTAAAGAAATGGAGGTTTTCATTGAATCATTTGTTATGGCAAACATCGATTTAGTAATGCACCTCGGTGGTTAAGTGATGCTAATAAATGCAGGTATGTGTACTACGTTTAGTCGTGATGGAAAGGGTAGGGCCCATGTGGGACGGTAGTTAAATGCTTGCAGACGCACGCGGTTATTATGGGCTTGGTGAGGTCGGTATGGATTGCCTGGGCCTTGGCACAACGAAGATCTGACCAGTTTTCAGGTGTGACGCAATTAATAGCGTGATTTTTTTACGTCACGTCGTTATATTTGCGTTTTACTTGAAGTTGAAGAGCTGGTTTTATCAGTTTGATCTGATCAGTCCGTCAGGTAGACCTCGTCGGGTCAGTTGTAAGACCAGGCGCTGTAGGTAAGTGTGGGATGGTTTATTATTTTATTATTCAATTTTGTTAGGCCTAATCATGAGTGTTATGTGAAGTTTCATCATATTTATGTCATGTGGGCTACGTTTTTAACTAGGCCTATTAACTAAGGAACATCATATTCGCTTTATTCCGTAATACATCAGCTCGGGATGTTTGTATTGGAAAATGCAAACATGGTGCCGCCAGTTAGCAGAATGACTTGTCCGGGGATTAATGGCACCGAAACAAGTCTTGCGCTGGTTCCCCGCTGATGACCCGATTTTTTAAAGGCTAATAATGCCTAAAACTTTCTTCTAAATTTCAAATTTTATGAATATGATTTGTTCCTTTCATAAATTAATTTGCTTTTATGATTTAGAACAATACAGTTTTTCAGTGAATGGTACGGAATAGGACTTTGCTCTTAGAATATCGGACTTGACAGTTTCAAACGGCACATGGGCTTACAGAATTAGGTTTGCTAAGCTTCTCTTTGTATTAAACAGATATTAAAACGTTACCTTTGGTACACGATGTGTGTTCCTTTTTTACTCATAGAATAGAATGTATCAATATCAGTGCTCCATCATTGAATCAAACGGAATCTACCGAAGGATGTTTGATTCAACAGTGCTCAGGTCTCGGCAAACGTCATACACATTCTACATGTAACTCACTACAAGCGTTAGGTATTAAGCAAGTGAAGTCCCTCATCAGCGAACGCTCATACTCACTATATTGTACGGTATTCAAGACCGATTCTTCAGCACGGGGCAGATTAAAGGTACTCTAACTAGACCTATTTTTAACCACTGGCAAACCTATAGAAGTACGCTGAATTGCAGTATTGTGAGATAGTAGTCTTGGTTGGTCGGTCTGGCTCTAGGTCGTCAAACATGGCAAACCTGACAAAGTTTTGACTCTCAAGGTGTTGTGTTTTACACAAACAAATGTAAAACCTTACAAAAAGGAGCATTTACCAGATTCGATCATGACGACAGCATTCTAGACTTACTTAATTCAGGACTTTCCCCAACAGGTGGAGCCACTGTGCACAACTGCTTTCTTGCCTCCATTCACAAGAGAATCCCCTTTGGGGGGCAAGCCTGCTTGATTGTATATTTTTAACATGGGCACCTATCCAGGAACAAACCTCGGGTGATGGGAAAATATGAATACATGTTCAGATAGCTGTGCATATGAAGAGTGTGGCAACGCAGCTGCAACAATGTTTACACAACAATGAGAAAAGGGAAACTTATTACAGTATATGAGGGCAATTTTGGGAAAACAAACTGCATTTCCTCAGTGAAATGCTAGCAAGTACCTTGTTTTGAGTTGATGTTTTCAGAGTGTGCACATACATAAATGACTGGTGAGTAGCCACTGTTGACTATGCTGCTGCATGGTAGTGAGCAGACATTCCTCAATGCCAAAATGTACTCAATGAATAGGTGTCAAAAACTATGCAGGTAATTGACTCAAAGGTGTCAGAATCACCTCTTTCCACACATGAAATAAAGACAGCCACACCTTGAAGACGTTAGTTTTATTCCCCTCTCTTTACAGTAGAGCATTTAGCACATAATGTCAGAGGAGAATGGAAGTAATTCAGGACTTTCACCCACAGGTGGACCACGATTGTTTTAACATAGGCACTTTCCACAGAGCAAGGTTTACATGGTAAAATAACTTGTATATCTCGGCTGCACAAGTTTAAGTATGGCAAGAAAATGGCCTCTAAACTATTCATGAAACCTTTCATAAAATGTTGAACTTATAACAATAGGTTAAGACTACTTTAGGGCAGTTAAGCTTGCCTAATCAGTGACGTGTCTGCCGTAACTGAAACTGGTGTTTTGCCCTTTAAACACCACACTTGTATGAATGGTAATATCCCACAGAGCCATATGCTGTGGAATCATAAGCACACACTGCCAAAATGTATTCAGTTTAAAGGTTTCACAAACTACTGTGGTGATTAACCCCACAGGTGTCAGAAACCAACTGACACCTATACAAGTGTGGGTGGTCAGTACACAGATACGGACTACCGTGTGAGGGTCTCAATAATTTTGCCTGTAAAAATTTTCTAACATCTTCAAATTAAAGATTCCTGGTACATTACTGATGTTGACAGGCATACTAATAAAAAAGTTTTACAATTTATGTTAATGTTTCTATAATTGATCTCAAATTTACTTTAAAGATTGGTACTTTTAACATGCGTTACCCTATGCCCACAACTGGTCACCCCCGCAATGCCCTCTCCAGTCTGCTGGAGGTGAGAAAAGTCTATGCTTTGCTGGTTCTGTGAAAGGAGTCAATTGACAAGATCCCCATCTCATATGCATTTCAAGGTACTTTTTATGTTCTTAAATATAAAACTTCTATGGGAGTTCAGACTTTTGCCCCTTGGGCCGTGCAATTTTGATCTACCGGCCAGAGTGCTTTCGAGTTGCCAGATTTTGATTTCCATCCTAATGTGTTTGGGAATCTGTACCAGTAGAGTTTTTGTACTCATTTCCCCAACCTTGGAAATGAAGATGATGACGCTTATTATTGTTGTTGCTGTTGTCATTATTATTATCATTATTATTATTATTATTATTATTATTATTATTATTATTATTATTATTATTATTATTATTATTATTATTATTATTATTTAGCAGTAGTAAGGAGCATGAATCACTGCATGATACCGATTGAAGCATCCAGAGCATCTCTCGATGATGATACTGTACTTACATTATACTGCCACATAAACACGTAATATGCACATAGCATGAGGCCTACATGTGTTGAGCTGCCACTCTTGTACCTGGCATCAGGGTTTTCCCGAGAATTTTAAGGTCGTAAACGCTAAAGGATGACGCCATAAAGATTCTCGTTTTGAGTCAATAACATCAGTATATTTCTAAATGCACATTTTCATGAGGACAGTCGTGAAAGATGCAGTAAAGGTGACAGATCGGCCACTTCTCTTTTTGTAATGTGAGTATGTCCACGATCAGATTGTCATAGTATTAAATCACTGGTGTGCATAGGTGGGAGATGCGCCCCCGCCGTTCAACCTAAGTGTGCATGCTCTCACCCCAGCGCTTGGGAAATTTATGTCTGTCAGTGTGAAAATCAACAAAATGCTGAAGTTGGCAGCCTGTAGCTGCAGATTTATAACTAAACATGGGTGGCCAGATGATGCCCAGCAAAACCATTCACTTAATGTACATGTTGACGAAAACTTCTTTTCGGATGATTAAATTTTTAAACTGTATATGAATTTTGGTGGTTTTGATTTCAAGGCGAATGAATGTTTGCGAATTTGAAATTGACTGATGGATGCATTACCTTAGATTATAAGTATTTCATTTGCAGGTAGCCCTTTGTCCTGTCCACAAAAAAAACCCCACACACACCCAAAAAAGCAAAAAAAAAAAAAAAAAAAAAAAAAAAAAAAAGAAAAAACCCCAAAAATTGCTAAGGCATACTATTTTTGCTTACATAATTTTCATAGTGCTAGTTTCTTGAAGCTTGATGAGAACTATCAATAGCACAAAGTGCGTTCGTTTAGCAGGCTACCAGGTAGAAACTTTTGGTCAAATATAAAATATGCTTCCACTTGCCTTGTCTTGTCTACCTTCTTTTTGTTTTGCTATATACACTGAAAAAACTAAGTTAGAAGTATATAACACAGCAATGACCAGTTATTGGCTCGATAGTTTTGCTGCGTGCAAGTCATAAATATATGTAGTCTATTACTTTACCTTTGCTGCGAATACTTAGTCTTAGATCAAATAAAAATATCCTTGTTTCTACAAACCCGACCGACCCTTCAGACCCCCCCCCCTTTTTTTTTTTGATGGTGATCGAGTACCACGAATGTGTAAATCTTTATTCTACGTAACTTACCATTTGGCATTTGAATTACACTCCGAAACAGAACCCTCTTCCCAGTGTCAAGCACCATTCACTGCCAGAAGGAGCTCTGACCCAGACCCCATGTCACATTTTGGTAGTAGGCCGACTACTTATGAACATTTAAAAAGATTCGATTTAATAGTTCTGTACAAAAATAAACAATGCTAGCCCCTCACATCACTATTGTATCGGCCCTAAGGGGTTTTTAACACACACACACACACACACACACACACACACACACACACACACACACACACACACACACACACACACACACACACACACACACACACACACAAATGTGGGATGTACATGAACAGCTTTTTCCATCCTCCTGAACGCAGGCTTGAGGAATTTCCTTGCTTATACATCCATTTTACATGCAGCGTGGTTGCGTGTTTGAATTTTTTTCAATGAAGCAAACATAAATTGTTTAAATTGTGGCCTACACAATCAATTCAACTGTCTGTGGATGCACTATGCCTGTCATGTTTACTTAGTTTTTGTTGCGTTGGCAATTATTTATATGAAACATGACAAATTATGCGAAAGGCACATCACCATTTCACTGTAAAAATATGTACCCACCCTTTGCCCCTCTCTGTTACTCGAAACTTTTTTTTTTCTCAAATTTAGCCTAATGTGACAAAGCAACGTGCATGTCTGTCAATCGTGTGAGAACTAAATAAAGTTTATGATTCCAGCTGTTGTAACCCCGTTCGTGTTCCTGTAAGGATGCCACCCTGTCTCTAAATGTAGCATCACAGTCACTTTCTTCCCGCGTTCGGCATGCAATTACTTCAAAAGCATAGCATGAATGACTGGTTTGTAAAATGTTGATGGAATGAATGAAGGAACCGACACATGTTTTTATTGCTGTTCTATTAGAGTGTCAGTATAAACATGTTTCATGTTAACAACTCTGCCAAATGCCAAACGCCAATTGGATGACAAATTCTCCCATTGTCATACAATTTTAACTTGGCATAACAAAGCTAGGAAAAACATTAATATAAACATTACTCATTTTTCACGTTGACTACTGAAATTGACTGGGGAGTGGGTGGGGTCTGCCAAGTTTACAGATCAGCGTTCTGTGCACAGCCTCATTACCACAGTCACGGCAAACTGTGCCGTGTCTGTGCCACATGGTGGAGATCATGTCACAAAGATGTCGCTTAAAATCTGTGATGATAAAACAGGTTTGTAATCGTGAAGACCCTTCCTGTCCAACCAAGATCAATGTTACTTTGACCGGTGGTGGTTTATATGCCCTACAGTTTTGCAACTCAGTAGATATAAGGAAAAGGAAAAACCTTTTGTTCAAGAGGCAAGTAGGTACAATTCAGTTTCAAGAATAAGTGCACATAACATACCTTCGTGTTTTTACCAAGAGTTCATTTTTATAGTAACCATTGTTGATTATCATCTTTGTCAAGTGTTATTTTTTTTCTCCCTTTTTCGCCAATAGTCAAATTTCCAATTACAAAGTTGCCCGGCAGGCAACCGATGTACGCCCTCGAACTTCGCTGGAAGTGCCGGACAACGGCTTATTTCGGCCCCTGAACGCATGCGTGTTGCATACGGGGTGAAAGTGCATTGTGGCGTGACAAAAGAGAGAGGAGCAAACGTGTAGTATATTATCTGAAAATTATGCCTGACTTCTTCATTTTTTAAACTATCATAATGCTAACTGCGACTGTAGTCGAACTTCTTTTAACAAACTGTCTTCAATTACATCAGGATGCTAGAATCATTTTCCAGGTGAAAAGACCTTCAGTCAAGTACCAGCATGCCTATAGTTCCAGAGAGTATAATTTTCCTCGTTGCGTCGAAAGCGCCACGAGAAAAGCTATTGACGTAGTCCAAAACTTGGCAGTTAAAAAGTCAATGTAGACGGACTTTTTAAAATGTAAAGAAAAAGTGGACATTTTCATACGTGGGTACAATCGAGTTGAAAATTTAAAGCTTTATAATGTGAAATAATACTGCACACCAAATAGGTGTACCAAATAGGCTTCCAGTCATCTTGTTTTGATCATAACTTCACACAGCTATTAATTATAACCTGGCCAAATATATGTGTTGAAAGACCACAAACCACTGTACTTTCGTGTTTAATCAAGGACCATCAATGCTACAACAGACCAACCAGCCTCAATCAGTCTGAACAAGCATTATGGTCCCGTAGTAAAACAGTGGGACAAGCCCTGTTTTTGCTGTCAACAGATGTAGTAGCATACAGAGAGCAGGCACGACGGATGCAGCAGCACCTCATAAAATATGAACCATAACTACGTAAACTTGATGGCATTAAGCTTTATTAATACATGAAGAATGCCCTGTTGAGCCGCTGGGTTTCCTGGCCGGTAGTATCGCGTAAACAATTTATAATATATAACCCATTAATTAAAAATTGACTCCATTGAGCCTTATTATTTTATGCGCTATGTCCTCTTGATCCACTATGGACTCCCGGCCGGTAATACCACGTCGAACATTGTCTTAAGAACAATAAATAACAGAGCATGTAAATATGAAATCACGATTCGAAGAAAATGTACATCATATCTTAGTGTCTTATACACTGGTGCAATAAGCATGATATTTTGGTGTAATTTACATGACACATGTATCACTCTTTATGGACGAACTGGCCATATAAGCACAGATGGTGGATTTTCAGATAAGGTGACAACTGAAGTATGTGTTCCCCCGTCAGGACGTTCATGGAACCAATTTTCAGAGCAATCTGTTGAGACAGTTTTGTGAAATTGACTTACTGATTAGCCACCTAACCGGTCTTGAAGTTGCAGCAGACCTGTTGAACAACCCGGAAAGAAATGTCTACCAAGCCTCAGCTGCATAACAGTTTTCATAAATTTAGCTTAATTTTTGGATGTCCAAATGTCTATGCTATTTAGAACCTCAGTAAAACTCAAGATATTCGGTCTGGTTAAGATGTATATTTTAAGGTAAGTTTACTTTATTGGCCAAAATATTTGTACTGCATAAACCGGCCTCAGTTGTTGGATCATCTTTTTATGTATACCTTCATTGACTTGTAAGTAGTGACACATCCTCAGCATGCGGCACAACCCCAGTTGCTGAACAGAACCACAGAGGGATATATATCAGCTGTGAATGTGTCTTTAAGCTCCCTTTTTCGTATTCATCATCGAGTAAACAATCAGGTAAGCTAAATTTAAAAAAAAATACTCTGACCAAAACTTTGCTTGCTTAGGCGATTCTCAAGCCATTTTTGTTTCAAAGGCCCAAATCTGCAAAGCAGGCAAACCAAGAATCCACTGTAAAATTTGAGAATGTTTGAAATATAAAATTCATTTAAAATCGTACTCGATGACATGTTTGAAGCATCTGGATATATGTGGTTCTTACAAGGTGTCTTGTTTTTTAGTATCTCTATTTTAGGAGAAAGTGTATCAAACATGTTGATATATATACATATATATATATATATACATATATATATACATATATATATATATGTATGTATGTGTGTGTGTGTGTGTGTGTGTGTGTGTGTATCATGGTTTTTGCTTCCTCTTATATAATTTTCATTTTAATTTAACATACCTTTTCCGCACAGGATTTTACGTGTACCTGTAATAAACGAGCTTACATTAACTGACAAAGATACAGAAACAGCATGGCACAGTGAGTGTCAAGTATTTTGACACTAATGCAGAAAATATAAAGGGAAAACTGAACTATAAACGAAACTATAAACTAAGCCTTACGAGAAAAAATAAAATTCCCCTGAGTCCTAACTTATGATTCTCACCAAAGTCCATGACATGTTTGATAGCATAATGAGTAAATGAAAAAATACACTGAATTGTTGAAGCCATTTTTTCAAGAATAAACCAGATGTAGCTGGTTGCATTGCTTTTAAACTGTTAAAATATGGCAAGCCACTTTTGTGGCTCTTTGGGCAGAATGCGAACAGCCACATGTTGTGCAGCTCAACGCCTTGTAGACTTATGCAATTTTTTTGGTTGATCACTTTGAGGATTGAAATTTTGATTGATTACAAGGCAAAAGCTCGAGTTTCCGTACCTAACATTTATATAATCTCTTCAGATTACTGTAAACGCTTAGTTTATGTACTGAGCACGTGTGGAAATTGTGCTCGTTGTGATATTGAACTGTGAAATTCTGTATATAATACAGGGATATAGAGTCATGTGCCAAGGTAAAAGGCCCATGATGCGGGGTTACAAAACCCTAAAAAAATCACTTTATTTGTAGTTTCTTTGCATTGGTAATCTTTTTGTACCGTATTATTTATCTTTGTATGATTATAATTTATATTTTTTGTAACCCATGACTTTCATGTACAACTTCACAATTTGTATCACATGAATAAAGTGAATTATGATCACCATTGGTGTAATTTGCTGGCTGTCATTATTTGTTTCAACCTCTGATAAAATATTGTGGTTACTGCCAACAATATTGGTTATATACCACAGGTTCATACAAAGTTACATCTTCCCAACCTCACCCCTGGCATGTCATAGGTTCCACCTCACCAGAATTTTATCGACGGCTAGACTGAGAATCAACATAAACCTGGAAAAACTTACCGCCTAGCCTGGCGATTATATGGTCGTAAATTCCAAATCCTTTGTCTTTTAACTTGGCTTTCATGAATTTGCACTCCTTACAGTGTGTGAGAGCTTTTCTGGGGTTCACAATGCTGGATATGTTAAGCACATCACTCGTGATAGGTTTATCATTTTTCCAATCTAACAATTACAAAATGGTGTTGACAGGTTGCATGGAACAAAAGCAAACCAACAGACAACAATTGAAAACCGGCGCATCAACATCTGACACTAACAAGTTAGGCCCTCAGCTAATCCCCATCAGTGAAAATGTTGACACTAGTATCCTCAGTTGTAGTAAAATCAGGGGTTGTATGTCCAGTAAGGGGCAACAGTGTATCTGCCTATCGTCTCTCTCCTCTTACATACGCAATTGTACACTTGTATTCAGACAGCATAATGGCCCACCTTTATGTCCTGGTGTTCTTCATTTGACTTTTAAACAAGCTTTTTTGTGTTTCATGATCAGTGAAAATTGTAAATTTAGCACCATGAAAATAATGTTATACTTTTTGGACTGTATATATTCATACAAATCGTTCTCACTCAATACGGGGCCAATTTTGTTGTCCCTTTGTCAATTGATGCAATAAATAATGAATTACTCTTTGTCTTTCAAGAAATGTCTGGCATAACAATCTACCTACACAATAGGATAAACTGTCTACAAAGATTTCTTAAGGCAGTTCTACGCTAGGCCTTGATATAGGTGTTTATCCCTGATCATGGTTCCCTTATCTTATTTTAATTAAATTAAAGTTAGACAACCCATATAAACATTTTTAAGAAAAGAACATACAGATAGAACTGAAGTAAAAGAGGACAATCTATATATGAGCACTATTTTCAAATCAAAGATTTCAAAACAAAAAAAAAATCAAAAAATGATCAGAACAGTATTAAAATCTTATGTGGACTACCATGGGCTATTTTAGATATGGAATTACCCTTTTAATTTTACCAAAAGGTGGCCTTGGCAATAGCAGATCATAGAATCCTTAGCCAAGTTCATCCTAATATCATTTAGTTAAATTACAAGTTTTTGGTTATTGCTTAATTACCAATTTGTCACTACACATGTTGAAATTCATGTAACCCATTTCATATCATATTGAATAAACTGTTCTGAGTTCCAAGTTCTTGGTCTCACCCTTTACTCAGACTATTCATGGCAAGATAGCTTAAAATTGTGAACTTTACGTCTTCACTTATAGTGTCTGTATGCCAGTTGACTAAGTGATAAGTCACCTTAGTAAGTGCAAAGCTTGCTTATTTGTACCTAAGAGAGAAAGATAAATTCCCCAACCCAAGTTTTATTTTGCAATCTTCACCACAACCTGAATTATATTTGTCTCTGCCTATCAAGGCCAAGTGGATATATCAATTTTGATGTATTGTAGTTTTCCTATATGGGGTAAGGCTTGATACCAGGCTTCATCACTAAATATATGGATACAAGGCATTTTTCAGGGTATATATGCCATCTGGTACAATTTCTTTGACTTCAATTGATACAGGGCGATCAGACCTGATATACAGAGTGATACAAATCAAGCCATATGATAACCTATAACTGTCACCCCCCAAATGGTACTGAGGTCTTCAGATTGGACTACTCAGACATGTTTTAGAGCCTGTTTCAGTAGCATACCTCCAGTATGGGCTCCTTGTCTCAGTCAAATATTTACCTAGGACTGTCCACGTGAAATATTTTAAGGAATGAAGAATGTGAAATGGTGTAAAGGTAACAATTAATATATCAGCTGGTACAGGTGCCTGTAAATTTTAAAAGGCTGTTAGTCTGATAAAAGAAGCTGACCAAGCACAAGGTTTGCATAAAATACTTTAATTGTGCCTCTAGTTTCCGATAGGCCTCTTTTTTTTTTATAAAGAAGGAATTACCTTTAAAATATATTGTCTTGATACATCTTGATCCATGACGTTATATTTTTACGATTAAAAGTTTGAAGTGCAGATAACAAAATATCTGCCTGGGATTTCTAGAGTCATTAATAATAATTAGTGCATGCTAGTTTCATTCAGTAAGCTTGCTGTCAAATTATTTTCCAATCTACATCTGGTCACATTGTGTCCACATATCTCCAAAATTGTCCTGCTTTATCTGCATCATGTAGGTTTTGAAATGTAGGCTCAGTTATACATGCACATACTGTATTCAGCTGTCTATGTTTTGCATGCAAAACAGGTAATCCTAGACTTTATTCCATACACCTATTGTTGTGTCCTAAGTGTGTACATATAAAAAAAATCCCAGTATGTCGTTTTTGCCGAGTTTTTGTCCTGATCTCTTCTCCTTTCTAATCGAGATGGTCATTAGGTCTACCAAGGTTATATGACTGCCAGCGCAGGTCATAATTTTTTGTAAAATTTTATTTTTTGTGTACATGTTAACCTTAAGGCTATAATTGGTTGATAAAGTTTCTTGTTTGTGTACATGGTAACTTTTATGTTGAAAAGGACAACGAATACTTGATCCATTTTAACAATTTTAGTGTCCCTTTAAAAGAAATTAAGGGGAACCAAACAATGGCAATGACTATTATTTTCCTCAAAATGAACACACATCAGTTTTTTTCCCAAATGAAAATATACTAAATGCAGTGTATGGTTGTATGTTCTAAATACTTTTTTCTTTGCAGAATGCAAAACTACTACACTTGGTAAAGAATATGCTGGAGTGAAAAATAAAACCAAAGGTGGAATTCCATGTCAACGATGGGATACACAATTTCCACACAATCACACTAATAATGACGCTGCTAAATTCCCAGAGGCAATCTTATCAGATGCAAAGAACTTCTGCAGGAATCCGGATTCGGAACCCAAAGGGCCATGGTGTTACACTTTAAATATCACGGCAAGGTGGGAGTATTGCGGCATACCATTCTGTGGTGAGTCACAGAGCATAATATAGTAATTCCCTCTTAGGAACAAGTGGACATTGGACATTCTTTGGTTGTAAAAGGTTGTAGTCCTAATTAAAACAAAAAATAGAAATAACATATGTAATGCAGGGAAAAGCATGTACTATGCTATCAATCCACTAATTGCATTTATAATCTATTTAGGACCCTGCAAAATCATTTATCACATTAATATTTTCTGGATAATGAAAACAAGTGATTTTGAATTACTATATTGTGTCTTATTAAACTCTAAATTGGTGAATTTCATTTTTGGGTTATCACTGCAGTGGTATTATACCGGCATTTGAATGCATTAGATTTAGGTTTGTCAAATTTTAGTTTCGGCACACCATTCCCGGTTATGCAGGTGACATTAGTGTAAAGTTTATCCTAGATTGGTGATTTAAAGCAAATGTGAACCAAAAATGGTTAGCAGAAGGGACGTGGATTATTTGTTTCTATTTTATATAGGAAGTTGGACGTGTCTCATGTTAATTGTTCTTAATTTTAATATTATAATATAAAATTGCTGGTATACATGCATAAAAAAGGAAGTAGGTGGAAGTATATTTCACAGCAAGCTCAATTAGCCAAGGGCGTAGTCAGCATTTTAGTTAAAAGAACAAATAAAAATAATACATGAATAGGTCTAACTACTCCAAAACGTTACAATGCACATATTCTTTTATGGATAATAAAATTGAAAAATTACCACATAGATTTAGTCATAAATAGTGACTGGATTGGCTCGGGAACATAGATATATAACAGGCTTATTTTTATTTTGATATCACAACTCACAAAATTTAATCAGACCAGTTTTCCAGAAGGCATATGACTCAGTTAGCAGTGTGACTCTTCTGTGTCACATATTAAGTTTGCATGTTACTTTCAGTTGGACAACTGGCTGTGGTTTTAGCTTGTTCTGTAGTTGGGTCTGTTCAAGGCAGATTTGGCGTTTCTTATGCTTGATTGTTTCAATGATTAATTTTTGGTATGCCTAATCATACATGTTAGGCAGTGACTTATGTTAAATTGTGAACATAGTTTTTGTTCAACATTGTAATGTGGTCTACATTTAAAAGTAGGCCTGAAGGAACACCACATTAACTTAATTCTGAGATACATCAGCTTGGAAAATTTGGATCAAAGACAAATCTGTAATACATCAGCTAGAAATGTTTCCACCCAGCTGACTAGATACATTTTATGTATAAATAGACATATTGGGTTGGAACATTTCCAACCCAGATTTTATATGAATTAACACACGTATTGATAGACATACTGGGCTGGAATGTATCCAACTCAGATTGTATATGTCCTGATGGATAATATCCAACCTGTGCTGCTATATATAATACATACTAGAATACCTACTATTAATTGCTGGATGGATAGAATCTGAAACATTCTCAAATTTCTTTCCTCAAAGCCTGTAGAATTGCTTGGACACTGTGCATGTGACATCACAAATTAGTAACTGCAAGTAATTGTTTGCAATGGCAATGAGCCTGGCCACTTCTGAAATCATTCCTGGGTTGGAATGCCTGCAATATTTGAATCATGGGGACCTGGTAAGGAGACTCTGTTTCAACTTTTAGTTTGTCCAGTGGAATCTGTCATATCACTCGCTCTTCCATGCGGCCTATTTTATAATAAATCCACAAATTGTGTTTGGGAACAACTTTAAACAATGCTGAACATTTTGCATACTAAAACAATGCAGATGGACTAGTTGTGCAGTGGGCAATTTTGCCTTCATTATGTCCAGGCACCTCCTCAGACTGCCTTCCTCCTCCTTATCCCTGCAGTGTAAGACAACAGGTAATGCATGGTTTGCTGTTATCTTCCAAACCTCCTGCAGTGCACACTCCAGTCACTGAATAACTTGGTCACCATGTTATTGACCGTTTGGTCCAAATCCATCTCTCCAACTTCGACCTCCTTATGTTTTTTAACCAAGTCTTCCAGTTCCTGGATGAAGCTGGATACCTTGGTCTCACTGTGACAAGACAAAACCTGTGGATGTAACCCAGTGGTGAAATAGATCCTGGGATCCTGCAGAAAGCATTGCATCCCATCTGTTCCTAAGCACTTGATTAAATACCAGTGTATTCCATTTGAAACTCCCCACCCCCCCCCACACACACACAAATTGGTTGCTTACTATACCTTCCTCTCACATCATGTGAGTCCGTCCAACAGAGGAGTTCTCCAATATGGAAATGGGCATCAACTAGCACATAAGAAAACTTTGCAGCTTGAATCATGTCATACTCCTTGGCTGGCATACTAATTGTATGAGCCAAACAAAGGATATTCTTTACCCTCTGCATTTACTTCAGTCTCTGTGATTAAGATCACAGCCAAAACTCTCCAGTGCAGTAGAGCATTGATGCAATTTGGGAGTTTAATGGAAATTTCCTCAGGCAGCAGACATAGCTTTTCTGTCACCCCCCTGCTGTAGTCTCTAAAGAGTGGCAGCTCAGTCTCTAAAATTGTAGTTCTGTCACCATACAGATGACCCTGCTGTACCTTGGCCAGTAAAGCTGTGGTGGTCTTGCCCTTCAACTCCTCTGCCAGAGTAATCAACAAAACCTGTCATCAAAAATGCTCACGTCTGAATATAGTCATCGTTGAATTCCTCAATCCCTACTGCATGGACTTTCATGCGTTCCATGACATTTGTGACTTGAGTTTGCACTCCCAACATGTTGGAAAGGCAGCACATACCATTGTAAGTGGTGGCGTAACACATGATATTTGACATGTGTCACCCTTTCTTTGCACACAGGGCAGGAATATAATTTAGTTTTTGTTGGTTCTTGTGATGTATGTCCATCTATCTCCTATGCTATCCTTTTTTTCAGTGAAGACAAAGGCCTGAAAGAAAGTTTGGAAATGGTTCTGACACTGCACCAACAGTTACCCTTAACGCACCCATATAGGCAGTCTTCATCTCTTTACCTTCCACACACACCATCAGTTGTCTGTGCCTCTATTTCCATCCCATTTACATTTTCTGTTGTCTCTTGTTCTTCCTCCCATATATCCAGCAACAGCCACTCCTCCTGTGACCAATCCTGCATAGAAGATTGGATATCTGCTACCACTTCAGCTTGATCATTGGCAGCTTCTGAACCAGATTCAGTCCCTGAAAACAGATCCCTAAAGACATCAATGAAGAGAGATTCTTTCTGCTCTTCCTCATTATATGGAATAGTGCTGTGTGTATGTAAGAGATTATGTCTCATTCTTCTCATTGCAATGGGCACCTTGCATGTTTTTAGGTGATTATGATGAACCATATACTCCTTCCTGTGCTCCTTGATCTTATAAAGAAAAGCAGACAGGACCTTGGTCACTAGATATGGACCACTCCATATTTTGTTCAATTTCCATGATTGACTTGGTTAACTGGCAGTCTCCAGCTTATATACAACGACTCCTACTTCAAAAGACCTTTTCAACAGTTTGAAGTCATATGTATTCTTTAGCCTGCACTGTGACTCCCTGAGATACTTACGAGCAATTCCATGAGTCTGGAGAGTGAATCCAAGATGTAAGCTACAGGTTCTTGATCTCTACCTCCCTCCCCAAGTTTAATGATTTGATTTTTTGGAGAAAAACTTTCCTATCTAACATCATAAGGTTGGCAGAGAAACCGGTGCTCCAATTAAACATAGCAAGTATAGCAGCTGCTAACTGTGGTAGTGACTTGCCCCACTTCTTGTTGGGACCTTGAATGTAGCACCAAATTATCTGAAGTAGGCAATTATACCACTCCACTTGGTCATTTGCCTTTGGGAGACATGGCATTGTTCTTGCCTTAGTGATCTCTTGTAATTTACAAATAGCATTCATCAAATTTCTGTCCACATTTTTACCTTGGTCACTATGTATTTGCAAAAGAAAGCCAAATCTAGATATAAATTGATTCACTATTTTCTGCACATTCAATTTTGCAATGGCCATTTGGTGAACTGGTCTACCAGCATTAAGATGTATACATTTTCATTTTAACTTGGAATGAAACGACCCAAATTAGCACAATTGGGCCTTTCCAATCATGCGCCAGTGTGGTACTTGCCTAAACCTGACTTTGGCCATGTTTTGGGGCTTCTTATTGAGGCTATACATAGCACAAGCTTCCACATATATAATCATGGAAATATTTTAGGGAATGCCATATACAAGTGCCTATAATTCCTTATTGGAATGAGTAGTGGGCAAGATAGGTTCCTAGATATGTTACCTGATCAGTTTTGTTTTTGGTTTGAATGCCATGCATCATTGGCTCCCTTTTGTTGTGCCATGAGCACTGATTTCAATGGCCAGGGTGTGGTGTCAAAACTTTTTAGAAAAGTGTGCGACTAGCTAGTGTAAGCACAGACCAACATGGAAACCACATGTAATCATTTAGAAGATGGTAGAAAATGGCAAATTGTGGGACTTTGCAATCGTGCTGGCTGGTACCAACCAAGGGCTGCTCGAGAGTTCAATGTTTCATGTTCTGTGGTCAACACATGGATTATGGAGATACAGTACATCAGAGGCAGGGTTTTCCCTATTCTCCAACAAGGAAATGATGGGTGAAATGTCTAGATCTTTCAGTTGATGATCATGCAATTCCTGATAGATTCCAACCATTCTGCTGCTTCCTGGTCCTGTCCTGGTGAAACTTGAACTGGATCTTCTGATAACGTCCTAATGGTTTAAGGTATAATGTGATCAATGTTCTCTTCAAACCAACCCCATTGTTCTTATGCCCGAGTGCAATATTTGCAACCGCCACATGGGTGCTGATCTAAAGAGACCTGCTTGATAACAATTACCAGCATGTCATCCAGGAATGCCGAAACTGTACTCTAGGGTTAGTCCTTGCAATACTAAATTTATTGTCCTCATGAAAGTAACTGGAGCATTGTGAAGACCAAACGCCATGCAATATTTGAATGGACTGTAAGTGGTACTAAATGTGGTCTTATGACAATCTGTGCAAACATGTTGCTTCCTTTACCAGCACCCACAAGTGGGACTTCTGCCAAACTTTTGAAGTCAAGCTTAATCTTTTCGGCCTAGTCCTCACTTATTACTGAAACTTGAGCCACCATATCCACAACTGTTTGTGTTTCAATAAAGTTTACTGTGGCTGGAACATTAATATTGTAGCCTTGCATCTTTTTCAAAAACAATATATCTCAAAAGAGAGCTGTTTACACTATGTACATGTTCCTGGCTCTGGCTCTTTGGTGGGGTTGCCTGGTGGCTAATACTTGCAACTATCTCTTGTTAAATGTCCCTGATGATGGAGTCTATAGAGGTGTTGTCTTTGGAGAGCCAGTCTTTTTAGGGCGTATACTGGTGAAATGCAAGTTCTTCCACACCCGAAGCATGTACCTACTTATCTAGTTGGTGTTGTGGATCCATCCACTTTGGCCATCTTTGCTGGACTCCATGGACTATGGGGCAACTTGACTTTTGTAGAACCCAGAACACTCTTGGATAGATTAGCCATACTTTTCAAACATTCCTCTACACCAGTTTTATCTGCTGTCTCCCCATTAGTGTGGCAATTCTCTCTTTCATGGGCCTTCCATCTTTTATTTCTATAGCTGCAGCCCCTACTGACAGCTCTTGAACATTTTTACCAAAAGAAACACACTTGACTGCTTTTTTCCCCAAATACTGTTCATGGATTTCCATCGGGTGTAAAGCAGCCTATAGATCTTCTTGTTGCTTCTTGAGAACTTGTAAAGCTACCCTTGTTTGCATGAAAGCTTTGATGGCCATGTTTCCTCTAATTTGCATACCTGCTCTATTGTTGTCAGAATCACTGTCCTGAGCCAGTTTTTGTGGTGAATTTGTCAAGCGACTCATCCAGTTTTTGCTTAAGGATGGGAAGCTGATGCCATATACTGGCTTGGGGTCTCTCCTCCCAAATCTGTGATCTATCCTCTTGGACAGTCTGTTATAATCATCTCTAACACTTAGACCTAAACTGTCCAAGAAGTCTAAGGCCCGATAGTGTAGGCTGTCAGTAAGCCTGTCAAGCTTGTCAATATCATCCCAACTATATCACTTTGCACTTTTTTCAAATTAGAAAATAAAGGGCCTCCAATCTTGTTCCCTGTCATAAGTGCCAATTTTGGGAGCTGGGGGTTCCCATTCCCACCTCACCACATATTCACAGCAGGTTGCCTCATTATATTTTGTTGCTGTGGTGCAACCATCTACTGAGAGCCATATTCTACTGCAATCCTGCTGGTGCAACATTTGGTACATTCCTACACTGAAGTGCAGGTTGAACTTGAAATTAAACTCCCTGAGGCTGGGGCTGAACATGCAGTGGTGCATGAACTGGTTGAGGAAGAACATTACACAGTGTAACAGGGGGCACATTATTATTATCATTGTGTGGAGCCAGAGATTCAATTGCAGATGAGCTGGCACAGTAGTCAACTATGCTGGAACAGTAGTTAAGTATGTCATTGGATCAGGTTGTACAGTGGTCATCTGCACAACAGGACTGCTGTGTGCAATGATAACTGTGTATGGGGTGTACCAACTTGTGGTAGAGTAGCTATATTCTGATGTTGAAGCACACCTGTAGCTCCATAAAAGTGTGAAGGTTGAGTCATACATTGACCCTCTCTGTCAGCCAACACTGTTTGACCTTGATCTTGACCATCAGGCTTTGATAAACATGTTGACCTTGAATTGAAACGCTTAATATTGATATCTAAGTTGACTGTTAACTTGACCAGCTATGCTCCAATACCCAGGTGGGGGTATGTTAAAACTCTGTGGTGGCATTGCGACACCAAGGGTCACTGGTGGCATGGAAGCATTCCAACCTTGCGTACCAGTCAGTTGAGTTTTGATGACAGAAAATTCGGTGCAGTTGCTGTGACATCATTGAAAACTGTGTCCACTTCTATTTTTCATGACAGTCATTATCATTTTATGGATGTTGACTGTTTGGAGTTGATGGCAGATGCATGGCTCCATGAATGTTCAGAACTTGTATGTACTTGATCATGTTCATGTTTCCTTGTCATATTTGGATGGATTTGAAATTTGACTGAAGTTGGTTAGCAATCATGATAAGTAATGGTCTGGTTTTTTTTGGTTTTTGTTTTTGTTTTTTTTTTTGTTTTGTTTTTTTTTTTTTGTTTGTTTTGTTTGTTTTTTGTTTTTTTATTTATTTTTTGGTCATTACCACAGTATGGTCGTGATGTCACTTCCCGTTGGGACAATTCCATATTTCCACCATGTACAATAATGCCATCAAACAAGTCTGGTGCATTTTATGAATAGGATTCGTTCCTTATGCATAATAAATTGACACGCTTTTTCAGTTAACATTGTTAAGAACAGTTTGCCACAAATTTAATGTCCTTGCATCAAAAAACAAAAAAAGTTGAATCCAAGTTTCTTGAAGGTTCTTTGAAAAAGAGGACAGCACTTGCTATGATTGCCGTATAAACATAGAACAACAAACACACAGTACAGAGAAAGAAAAAAAATAGTAGTTTGTTAGCTTTCCAAAATGTATAGTTTGTGGCAGTTTTTATGAACATTAACTGTTTTGTGATAAATCTTTACAACCGCCCTCAAAATAGCACTAAACCAGTCGCTCATTATTTATACAGATAGCAATGCCTCCTCTCAGGGTATAATAGCATAATTAGTATCAGCACATCGGAACCTTATCTGAACTCTCTTTGCAAACCTGTGTCTTGCTTACGATGAGTAGCAGTATGTCACATAATATTAGTATTTACTCAAACCACACAGCTTGATAACATGTCGGTATATGCACATAAATTGTTCAATCAGCTGCAAACATTATACCATATATTGTGTGGCCACCTGGGATTTGTTCTAATATTGGTACTTTTATCATTTCCCTTTTTTGCTCCCAAACCCAGCTGATTTTTTTCCCTTGCATCATAGGGCCTGCTAATAAAAAATATGGTTAAACATTTGGGTATGATCATCACAGTATTTCTTTTTCTCTGTCCTTTAGTATCAACGACAAAAGGTATGCTTACTACTGTGAAAGCTACAACTTCACAGAGGGTATTTGCTACAACGTCTGATAGTGCCCATTTCAGCAATACATGGGAAACAAAATTGTCTTCCTCGTCATTGTCGTCAACATCATCGTTATCGCCATTGATGAGGATATCATCATTATTTTCATTGAGATCATCGTCGTCATCATTGTCGTCGTCGTCATCATCATTTAAATTTGTGAGCACAACTGCACATCTAAAATCTCAAGATATTTCAAGTCAAGGCACGCAGCACAAACAGCTGAGAACCTGGGAGACATCTGCACCTACAAGACCAATGTCCTCCTCCTCCACATTGCCGTTGCCTTCATCAGCACCATTAACGCCATCACCACCCTCATCATCACGTTATTTCGGGAACAAATCCCTCTCATCATCGTCGTTGCCAACATCATCTTCGTCGACATCACTATTGACGAGCATATCATCATCTTTATTGCCATCTAGGAGGTCATCATCATCATCATCATCATCATCATCATCATCATCATCATCATCATTTAAATTTGTGAGCACAGCTGTACATCTAAAATCTCAACATATTTCAAGTCAAGGCATGCAGCACAAACACCTGAGAACCTGGGAGACATCTGCACCTACAGGACCAAGGTCCTCCTCCTCCTCGTTGCCGTTGCCTTCATCATCACCATTAACGCCATCACCACCCTCGTCATCACGTTATTTTGGGAACAAATCCTTCTCATCGTCGTTGTTGCCAACATCATCTTCGTCGATATCACTATTGGCGAGGATATCATTATCGTTATTGCCATCTAGGAGGTCGTCGTCATCATCATCATCATCATCATCATCATCATCATCGTTTAAATTCTTGAGCACAACTGCACTTCTCAAGTCTCAACATATTTCAGGCCAAAGCACACAGCACATACAGCCTAGAACCTGGGAGACATTTGCAGGTACAGGACCAATGTCCTCCTCCCCTTCCTCGTCGTTGTCTTCATTGTCACCGTCAACACCATCATCACCCTCATCATCACATAATTTAGTGAACACAATTTCAGGTGTGCAATCACAAAACATGTCACCAAGCATAAATATGCAAACTTCACAGCACCCACAAAGCAGCAAATGGATCTCAACACAAAATGTACGCACAGTGACAACAAATCAACGTCTGTGCAATGCAAGCATTGATATAATAGTCTACAATAAAATGAAATATGAACCTGAAGAGGCTCCAGGGGCCCACATACTGGGTACCACTGTTGGTTTAATCTTTATGATGATTTTCTTGTCTGTTTTAATTTTGTTGGATTTCATAACACTGGTGAAATATGGCAAATTCTTAAGCAAAAGACTGTATAAGCTTTGTTTTGTTTAAGATTTCAGTTGTAGTTGATTGGTCTGATTAAATTTGAAACTTAAACTTCAAATCACATTTACTTTCAGTAATCCGTAATCATTTCATGAGGAAATTGTACATCATATATACTTTTAACACTACAAAAAAACCTAGAACCAGTTTGAGAACCACCATATCATAAATGTGAATGTTTGGTTTCAGGTTTTAAGGGGGAATTTGCCTTATTTTGTATGGAAAGTACACCAATGACATTAATATGTTAGGAAGTAAAATATTTTGCTTAGCTTTAACACTTTCATGATCAGCAAACTTCTTTTGTATGGTGTTGAAACACGCATTGAATTTTCAGTGTATATTTAAAGCATCAAGCTTTTGATGTCATTTTTCTGTTCTGAGGGGGAAAGTATAAACATGAATTATACATGATTGCAAATATATTTAAAATGTATATCCAGTTTATCTTTATCACTAAATTACGCCCATCATTTATTGGTTTGTAATTATTCATCCACTTTGTGGATGCAATTGGCAACAGATTTAATTAACGAGCATATTTGGTACCTGATTTGGTAACAAGGCAATTCACTGGCAGAAACATTACTATGATTCACAGATATGGTTGCACCTACCTACTACGTTTGCACCATGCATTAATTACAAAAGGAAAAAGTGGTTACACACCATCAAACATTCCACACATAATTTTGTCATGATCATGGTCAGCAAAACCCTCTATTGTTTGCCTCTCAACATGTTTGGATTCATTGTTAGGAAATGACATTAAGGTCAAGAAGGGGGGCTGAAGTAACCTGAGTGAAAGTAGTCCTCTCTTACAAATCATTTACAGAAATATACTACCAAGATAAACAACAAAAAATATATGATGTGAATACACATGAAAACATAAAAAAGGCCTTTCTTCCCTCTCATCAGGTTGCATCTACCTGAAATAACCATGATACAAATCTACAGCTTACCACTGTAGAGTTGTACAGGCAGATATCCTCCAGGTGGATCAAAGGTCTTTGCTAGCTAATAACATCCCCATTTCTAGTGTTTCATATGGCAGCTCTTTCACCTCTGCTTGCTAGGCACTGCTGACCCCACCATAATGAAAAAGAAATGGTTAGCCCATCAAAATTTTCATAGATAAAGATCCAGGTACCAGTTTTATGTTCATATATTTCTGATTACTTAATCATATATTCCGTACTTTACCAGCTCAAACAGATGAACAAATAAATTTTTTTTCTCATGAAAAAGAGATAAAATATTGTCATTCCAATTAGTCTTCTTTTTAAACTAAAGTCTGCAGTTATGAAGAAGATTGCAAATCTTGAGACAATTGGTTCAAAACCACCAGTTGCCTCTTGTGGGTAACAGCCTTCCTCAGGTCACGAGTGAAACTTATTTCTTTGTATCCGTATTGGGCGATGCTGGTTGATGTTATAATAATTCCTGAGTCCCTGTCTGTTGCTGTGTTTAGCTTTACTCCCATTGTTGAGATTAAATTTATGAATATAGGTAATGTTTTTCTGAACTATATTATAAATATCATTTATAATTGTAATCATATTTTAATGATTATGGATGCCATCCCAATGTTGGATGCCATTCCAATGTGCACACACTGTGTTTTTCTGAATGACTGGCCATGTGACCACAAGTGAACGCAGTTGACCAGCTGGTAGCTGGTAGTCGTGTCGGCTGCAGTGTCACCAGTAAACAGGAAACAAAATATCTCATCTGTAAAGAGTGAGACAACAGATAGCGTGCCATTAAGGTCACCCTGGTAGCAGGAACTGAGGGAAAGATGGATGGACATATGGAATAACTAGGGGGTCAGAGTGTGAGACCTGCTCAAGCCCCTGATCAAGTAAATGGACTAGGTGATCATTCACCTGGCCATAGCGAAGGTCAAACCATCAGAAATGGTTTACATTTGGCACCGGATTCAAATATAGATTATGTATGTCGAACGCAGCAAGATGATGGTATTGATATGGTCAGAACATATTTATCCGACAAATGTGTACAAGCAAGAGACTTAATTGACGAAAGCTTGTTACTCTAAAGACAAGTGCAAATCATTTAAAGTGACTGCTTCTCTCAGAAGTAAAAAGATCTTAGATCCTCAGTTCTGGCCCAGTGGAGTATATGGATCAAGAGATGGCACTCAGGAAGGGATCGATCTTATACATGAGTTCTTATGGACTACATTGTTTTCATGTTCATTTATAAGTATATTATGAGAAGTTCTTCATATCACTAACTTTTCCATGGCAACTGCAAATAAGAACTGTTCAGTGTCTAATATCAAGTTAGCTTTCTTTATTAGAAACATATTTATGAGCATGGTGATAATTTTGACTTCATTAAAAGTTTAATATCTAATGTTGATATTTTATTATTACAAGAACATTGTTTACTGGAGGCTCGTGTTTCTAAATTTGGTCTGTTATGCTTACGTGTATTTATATGCTAAGAATTTTATGAATGAGTTTAAGGGCCATTTAATTTACTGGCAACTAAGTTGCATTGTGTTTACAGATTGCAAGTGGCCTGTGGGCTGTAAATCAAGTGAGCAAAATTTGCTGGGTTGTGTAACCTCTGACTTTACCATA
This sequence comes from Hermodice carunculata, assembly GCA_964020975.1. NCBI lineage: Eukaryota > Metazoa > Annelida > Polychaeta > Eunicida > Amphinomidae > Hermodice > Hermodice carunculata. The sequence goes on along the minus strand of OZ026619.1, from coordinate 32,962,451 downwards.
GCTTTTCAGCTACAAATGTCCACATGATTGTTCTGTTGCCATTCAAAATGCAAATCAAACGCTTGCTTGCCCGCAACTGGCTTATTGCAACCACCTTAGAGCAGTTGTACCGGTTGTGGTGACCAAGTTTGCAACATACCTAAATGAAGTGTATCATCTCAGTATGTCATTGTCATCTGTGAGTCTATTGCGAATGTACTGTCCTAGGTTCTTGACCTCATTTATCTTGTTGCCGTCAATTTCAAAACCAGATGCACAAATTAATGTTCCTGAGATATTTCCCTTTAACATATAACTACAGCACTCTTCGAATTGTACTGAATATCACGTGTGATAGCATAACAGTCACAAGCAGTCAGAAGTTTCTTCAATCCCATAGCAGATGTTGCAATTAAGACAACGTCATCAGCATACATTAAATGATTAATGGTGCAGTCACCAATCGCACAGCCAGTGGCATATTTCTTAAGTATCAAACTCAAACGATCCATGCAAACATTAAACAGATAAGGGGATAAGATTCCATCTCGTCGAACACCATTTGACTTTAAATTCAGTACATATGCATCTAGACCATCTTACATACATTAACTGGCATGAATGCCAGTAAATCAAAATCTTCACAATATAATCGGAATGTGCCTGTCAATACGTTTCTGAAATAGCACCGAGTGTTTCACTCTCTCGAATGCCTTGGAAGCAACCAAAAACATAAAAGTAGATCCGCCAAGACACCTATACTAATCAGTTATTTCTTTTAAAACACATATACACATATCAGTTCCCAGATTCTTCTTGAATCCAAATTGATTTTGTGGAAAGCAGATTTAATATGCTGTCAAGCAATGCCATTTCTGTCACCTTAGATACAATACTAGCAAGAGCAACTGACCTGTAATTTTCTTTACTACTTAACTTACCACATTTATCATTGATTATTGGTACTAAAACAACCAATAACATAGAAGCAAGTTAGAAGCCATGTATAAAGTGCAATTGGATTGAACGACATCGTGAGTTAAATTTAAATATAATCATCATACAGCAAGAGCAAAGTGTTCTGGTGAATGAATACCTCCAGTATGGGTTCAAAACTGAAGCCTGTACTATAGTGTACTTTTATTATGCTAAAATAATGGGCCATTATAACAGTAAAGGTAGGCATGTTTTGCACTGCGTCTCAACTGTAGTTAGGCATTTGATCACATTCATTATTGTAAATTTTTTAGTGTTTTTAAACTGGTCGTCTCAACCATTGAAATTTTCTGTATTATCCACAGACATTCGTTCTTAAAAAAACATATAAGTATAACCACTTAAAACCCCAAATTTATCACTAGCACTAAAGATAAAAAGAGGCATGGTAGGTCAGCACCTTTTTGGTTCTCCCGACTTGTCAGTCAGTTGAGTAGACAGCAAAAGAAAGATAAAAAGAACTATTGCAGGAATCCACTGGTGACATTTGTGAAAGGTTGATCCAACATCAGGGAAACGCAAATTCAACCCAACAAAGGTTAGCAGTTGGGATATTGATTACTGGCTTTTAATTTATGTAGGAATTTGAATGAGTCACATCTTAATTGCCCTAATCTTTATTATTGTCATACAAAAATTGCCATTATACATGCACTAAAAAGGAAATAGGTGGAAGCACATTTCCCAAGAAGCGAAATTATCATACGGCATTGCAATGCCACTTCGTGAGGATTTATAGCATAAATGTTATCAACAAATTGCAACCTCAGTGAACTTGTCAATATGTCAGACACCTTGATAACATGCCGGTCCATCAATTTAAATAGCTCAAAGGTATATCAACATCATACTTTATGACCACCCAGGACTTGTTGCAATATTGTCACGTTTGCCCCCAAACCCAGCTGAATTGTTATCTTTCATGCTTTATAGGGCCTGCTAAGATTAGAAAAAATGATTGTCCATCTTGATTCTTTCTCTATCCTTACACCTCGTACTCTTAACTACTGTGATAGGCACTGCAGAAACGAGTCCTACTTTCCAGAGGGTAAATATTTTACCCATTCCAGCCATACACGGCCAACAAAATAATAATAATAATAATAATAATAATAATAATAATAATAATAATAATAATAATAATAATAATAATAATAATAATAATAATAACAACAACAACAACAACAATAATAATAATAATAATTATAGTATTAATCATCATCATCATCATCATCATCATCATCATCATTAACACAACTCCAGGCTGCACATACAACTGCGAATAGAGAGCCGGGAACCATGCAGTGTATATACAACACCAAGGTCGTCCTTTTGCTCGTCATCGTCTTTGTCGTCATAGTTAACACAATCACCACTCTTATGATCTCATGATCGCAGTTCCAGGTGTGTCGTTATAAAATACTTTATCAAACATAAAAATGCCAACCCCACAGCAACCAAACAGAAGCAAAGGGACCACGCAGAAATATAAGCGCAGTGACGTCAAAGCAACGTCCAATAGCCTGTGATAAAAAGGAGTGTGAAACCAACGAGGCGCCAGGAGCCGCCATACTGGGAAGAATTGTGGCTTTAATCTTTATAATGATTTTCCTGTCAAGTTTAGTTTGGTTGGGTTTCAAAAACAGTGGTGGAACATGCCCCTTTCCCATGCAAATGACGGCTCAAGCGTTAATTGTCTTGTATAGGGTTACTAAACTTTGCAATGTAGGTAACTGCTCTGATCATGCTTGAAACCTAAACTTAAGATGTCATTTACTTTTCAGTAAACCATAAATATTTCATGGGGAAATTATGCGACATATATACTTTTAAAACCACATATGAACCCAGGACCAATATAAGAGCGACCAGATACATCTCACGGTTCAAATTCAGGTTTTATGGGGCCACTGCCCATATTTAGTACGGAAGATGCATCCATCACTTTATTCATTAGGCAAGTCATATATATATATATATATATATATATATATATATATATATATATATATATATATATATATATGTATATATATATATGTGTGTGTGTGTGTGTTGCTTTAACAGAATGCTGATGAGCGAAGGTCCCTCGTATGGCATTTGAGAAAGCAATGAATATTCGGTTGTATTGGAAGCAACGAGGTTTGACATTGCACATTATGTTAAAGAGGGTGAAGGTGTAACCGTGAATCTAAGGTATAATCGTTACATTTGCAAATACAGTTATAGAGCGTCCATGCATTTTTTCTTAATAAATATATTATGCTCAACGTTTATTGGTCTCTAATTTTTCATCCATTTCCTAGACGTAAGAGGCTATAGATTTGATTAATCAGCATGTTTGGTTTTTGAAGAAGACAATTCAGTCGTAGAAAACATTACAATGATTCAAAGATATGTTTGCTTCTATGTTGTTCATATTCATTTTTAGCAAAAAAAAAAAAAAAAAAAAAAAAAAAAAAAAAATACGGTGTTGCTTTTTTTTCGAAAGACAAAAAAATGAAACAATTCACAGTGAAAAATGTACAATCTACTAAGCTTGCAACATACATTAACCACAAACGCAAAAATGGCTAAAACACAATCCAACACTTCACACAGGGTGTAGTGATGACTTGCCACTATGACCCTCTACGTCTGTCCACTTAACCTATCCCGATGCTGTATGTATGTATGTATGTATGAATGTATGTATATATGTACGTACGCAGGTACATATGTATGTATGTTGTATGTATGTAAGTATGTATGTTTGTATGTATGTATATGTGTGTATGTATGTTTGTATGTATGTATGCATGTATGTATGTATGTATGTATCTTTATTGTAGTGAAATGTGCTACAGAAATATAGTACCAAATATAAATAAAAATAAACAGCACCCAGCCTCCTTGGCTTATGTGTCACTTTTGAAATTAACAAAATACAAATTACGAAACAACCTTATACAGTGCTACCCTTTTCTTTAACCATGCAGTTTGGATATATTTTGCCACCAATTACACTCATACGTCATTAAATAAACATACCTTTCACCCCTCGATTTAGTTACAAACTCTAGACACCTATTTGTAACTGATTCAAACAAAGTCATTCGTATATCATGATAAAAATCGCATTTACAATGAAAATGACATGCGTCCTCTAGTTCCTATTTCCTGTTTTGTCTGCAAGACGCAGATTCTATTTTTAAGTTGTATGCCCCTATACCGACTTGTTTCTACATAAAAAAAGAAGGGTATCAGCTCTTTAAGTGTGCCAACAACGATATTTGCATACGAGAGAGACAAACTTTCACATAATCCCGTCTTAAGTGTTTCCTTAAATTTTATACATGTTCTTAGTTTTGGCTTGGATGGTAAGCTCTCTTCCCAGGCACTCTTTCTACATCAATGAAAATAATTTTCTGGATACCAAGTCGACATTACAGGGCAATTTTTTTCATAAATATCTGTCACGTCTACCAAATCAAACAGATATTCCATATCTGCGATCCAATTAATCACGTTTTCTATCCATATACCATTACAAAAAAACAAAAAAACAAAAAACAAAAAAAAACAAAAAAACAAAAAAAACAAAAACAAAAAAAAAAGCAAAAAACAAAAAAAACCCAAACAAATAAACAAAAAGCATAAAAAAGACAAAAAAAAAAAAACAAAAAAAACAAAAAAAAACAAAAAAAAAAACACCTTGCTTCGTTACTTTAGTATTATCCAACATGACATAGTGATTCCATAACATAAATAGCTGTAGATATCTTCTACACTTAGGAGAAACCCACCCCATGTCCCCTTGAATAGCCAGTATTAGAACCTTACTATGCCGTCCCAAAAATATCGTATTGCCCTATTATGAACCTTATTACATATTTCAAACCTGCCATATCCCCACACATCTGAACAATAATCTACTGCCAGTGCAACACCAGAATTATACATTGTGGTTAACGCTGTATTTGGAAGCAACATTAATGTCAGCAAGAGGACTGACGTGTTCCAAAATAAGTTGCAACCTGAGCAGAGTTGACCTTCAGATGCAGCACTATGATGAGGAGGACTGAGGCCAGCTTGACTTTTGAGCTGCGTAAATATGAGTGACCTTCATAGTTGACCTAGTCACCTAGTTTTACTAAGATTCTGCCCAGACATATTCTAACAACTTTGAATTAAAACTGGTATGCGATTTGCAGAATATGATATGAACATTTCAATATTAAACATACTCACATGTATTTTCATCACTCATTACATAATTTAGAAAAAAACAGGAGACGTTATTATGGCCATAAAAAAGAAACAAAACATTAATGAAGATCACGTCAAGCTATACTCCAACTGGAAGAGACTACAGCATGTGGTTTAGGAAAAAGTCTAAAATCAAACTATCATCTGTTGAAAAAAAATATGGTATATGGGGGTCAAGAGTGTTCCTATGGAAATCCAAAACAGCTGGATGAGAGATTTTTTTTAATCTTTCCGAACAAAACAAATCATAAAAAATCGATGGAGCATGCACCATGGTGCACACATGGTACAGAACCACGAAAGGTACACTTCATCAAATTTGAAGAGGAACCAGTCGGCGCTTTTGGAGAAGTAAAAAAATGCATAATTGTTGATGATGGACGGACTATGGACTGATGGATGGATAGATGACAATGTAAAGATGACCATCCTATAAACTTAACGGACTCACAAGTTAGCTGGGTTGATGAATCAATAAAAAAAACAAGAAACATAAATAATCAAAAACATTAAAAAAACAACAGTGAGGTGTCATCTAAGGTGACACAAGAAGAAAATTCCACGCCCCCACCTACCTTGGATCTACATATAAATAATTATAGATCAATTAATGTAGACGTGGCATAGATATCGCTGGAGATCTTTAATTGCAGGTAATTTAATTAAGAAATGGAAGTCTGGTATCTAAAAGGACAGTTTTAAAAATAGTCTTAGTAAGAAGTGATCTATAAAGCGGGTAGCACTGTACATTCATAAGAACAGGCACAACTTTTAACTTTTACATGTCCGCTGTGGTAAAATTGCAGTGGGTATTGCAAATTGTGAACAATGTGCAGGTGTCAGAAGTGGATGGTAGTTTCCTGGCAGCTGGACGTTGATATACATGTACATGTGATCTAGTAGAGAGCCAGATCTGTGTGTTGGTGCTAAGATGATTGAATGGAAGCCATAATGTCCCGTGAGCTTTTGTAGCCCAGTACGCCAATGTGTTGAGGGTACAGGATAGTTGATGTTAAAGTCACCAGAAATGACAGTAGGAATATCCAAATTGGGAATATGGCTCATGACTTTGGCTGGTTCTTAAACGTGCGAGAGCACAGAATACTTGGTCCTCTGTAGGTGACAACAACACACATGCGAGAAGGAAAGTCTGTTCTCAATAAGAAACGCCAATGTTTCATGGATCTAATGAAACATCCAAGACTAATTGCGGAGTTCAGCATCTGCAGGCTTACAACATGTACATTTACAATACTAACATGCACTTACCAATCCTTTTGTGCATATACTTTCAACTATTTTTTAATTATAAAATGATTGCAGAGGCATGCATATGTAATATAATTCGGTGAACATAATACCCATGAACTATGCACTAAATGACTCAGACAGAAAGCCTGGGACTAGTTGTGGGTAGAAGTGTATCCAATGTAATGGATGGGTGGACGGATGAACAGACGGACGGACATGAGGAATCTTATATATCCCCAGGTGGGGTAAACAAAAAAATTCCCCAGAGTGTCACAATTTGATTAAATATGGCAGAAACACACCCAAGGTATGTCCCTACTAAATTTGATTTGGATCTGGTCAATCGCTTTATACATGCATATACACTGCAGTCCTTATAGTAACCATATGCTAATATGTACTCTTGTCGATACCTCATCATTAGAAAATTTGAAAAACAAATATCAAGAAATAGCCTCAGCATCACCAAGTGAACGATTTGGCAGAGGCTAGGTTAAAGTACGTTCGCACAGTTTGAAAATAAACCACACTAAATTCATTACAAAAAATCAGATGGCCACAGTTAGTATATTAACTTCTGAGGCACCCGCAGAGGTATCCCTATGCAATTTCAAGCAATTAGCCAAGTGGTTGTCGAGGATTTTTACCCCAAAGATGAAAAAAAAATCATTAAAAAGTATGCAGTGTGACCATTTAGAAAAATCCTGCAAGAGATACACCAAAGGCACGTCCCTACCAAATTTGAAGAAGGTAGTATTACACCACATTTCAGTACAATCTTTGCGACACTAGAAGTTGAAAACCGGGAAAACACATACACACACCATAACAAACTGAGTGAAATTGCATTGCCAACTGCTCGTTTAAACATATTTAATTTCCCAAAAGCGATATGGAAGGCAACACCTACGTGAATTCCTCTTACAAGGCAAGTAAAAAACGTGAAGGTATAATTACAAGGAATATTATATTAACAAAACAATATACATGGTATAATATATATGGAATGCATTCACGACTGCTCATTGCGCTGGTCATGTATAAAAAGGAGGGAAAGGGACTAGGAAAAAAAGCATAACGTACATGACTTTGCATTACACTAGGAGAGCCAAAACGCCAAGAAAGGGCCATTCTCGGCACTCTTTGCCGAGAAATGCCCAGTACATTGGTACAAAAAAACGTTTCCTTGGCATCTCTCGGTTGCATTTTTGTCGAGAAATGACGCGATCATGATAAACTTTATTTATCTAAAAAGGATTGAAAAAGAAGCCATATGCTAATATTTTTTTCTCTCCTTGTATAAATACAAGTATCATTGCATATCTGGTACAACTACAGATATATACATATATATGTATGTATGTATGTATGTATGTATGTATGTATGTATGTATGTATGTATGTATGTGTGTATGTGTGTATGTGTGTGTGTGTGTGTGTGTGTGTGTGTGAATATAAACGATACAACGACTAAAATACAGTAACATAATACCAGTGGAATAATGGAATGACGAGATCACCCTATTATTTTGTCTGCTTTCTCTCGGCAATCCTTGCCATTTTTGCTGAAAAATGCCGAGGTCCTCTGCACTGCTCTTCTAGCTTCGGCATTCCTCGAAAACAATGCCGAGGTGAAGATTTGCAAGAAAATATCGTTTACAATGGTATGTCACAAAGAAAAGAGCAAAGTGACTCCAACCGACAGTCATTAATCCCCTCTGATGATCAGTGGATCGGTATCAGCCAATATATATATAAAGATATTTAAAGGTTTCGAAGTACCCATCGTTTCTCTTTTAAACTTTTAACATGTATAAGGGACCGACCATTTGATACTTGGGCGGGGGGGGGGGCTATGCATTTTGTATCAACCTACCTTTTTTTAATGCACACAAGATGTACATAATGTTTTTCCCTCTGACCTCAACGTACATTTTTTTTTTTTTTTGGTGAAGAAGTTAGTGGGATGCACATGTTCTTGAACTGTTTTAGGGTTAACATTTACAGTACAATCAATGAAGACGAAATAAACACAACATTTGGTATTTTGGAAAATTAACATTGTATATTGAAGGCATAAAGGAGACATTAATTTGTGCATTTTATGTTTACCAGTGAACTATGGTACTATCAGCTATCACAGGTTTGCTGAACATAGTACGGAGTTAAACCTGACTTTGCCAGCCATACCACATAGGGCGAAGCCCAAATGTGCTATGGCTGACTAAGGCCAAGTAAAACTCCATACTACGTGAAGGTAGCCTGTGATAACGATTTTATCATATCTTTAGTAATAATTATGTTGCTTGCCTGCTAAACCGTGATATAAACCGTATCACCTGTTTGATTTTCGTGCTGCACAAACTTTTCTGCTATATATATATATATATATATATATATATATATATATATATATATATAGAAGTGGAACACTTACGTCTCTGAATAAGCTACAGGTGACAACAAATTACAAATGACCAAGTTTGCTTGAAAATTACAATCCTATTTTAGCTCTCACCTAGATACATTACTCTGGCAATTTTCATCAAGTTCTTCAAGACTTATTGCAGAGAAACCAATTTCACATAAGTGACCCTGTGACCTTGAAAATTAGGTCAAGGTCACCCAAATACAATCCCAACCTAGGTCTTACCAAGATACATAATCCTACCCAGTCTCATCAAATTCCATCCTGTTTTTCAAGACTTATCGCACGGAAACCAATTTCACATAAGTGACCCTGTGACCTTGAGAATTCGCTCAAGGTCATCCAAATAGAAATCCAATTTAGGTCTTGCCTAGATACATAATCCTACCAAGTTTCATTGAATTCTGTCAAGTCCTTCAAGACTTATCGCACGGAAACCAATTTCACATAAGTGACCCTTTGACCTTGAGAATTCACTCAAGCTCATCCAAATACAATCCCAACCTAGGTCTTGCCAAGATACATAATCCTACCTAGTTTCATCAAATTCCATTCTGTTTTTCATGACATAATCCTACCAAGTTTCATTGAATTCTGTCAAGTCCTTCAAGACTTATCGCACGGAAACCAATTTCACATAAGTGACCCTGTGACCTTGAGAATTCGCTCAAGGTCATCCATATAGAGTCCCAACCTAGGTCTTGCCTAGATACATAATCTTACCAAGTTTCATCAAATTCTGTCAAGTCCTTCAAGACTTATCGTACGGAAACCAAGTGTTGAAGAACCGGAACAACAACAACAACAACAACAAGCAGAAGAAACCGGTGTAGCAGCCTGGAAGTGACCCTGCCTAGATGTGACCCCCATCACTTCTAGGCTAGCCTGGAAGTGACCCCCATCACTTCTAACTTTCAGGCTAGCCTAAAAGGGACCCAGCCAGTCCAAAAGTGACCCCCAAAACATTGTACCATAATATCGTGATTCAGATGAAAAATCTTCAGTATAAGAGTAATAAATGGAACTTAGTGTGTTCAATAACTTGGAATATCTATGACAACAGCGATAATACAATTTTCATTTGGTTCTTTAATTTGCAGGACACAATCATAAGTTTATTAGACTCATTTCATCATAGTGGCATAAAATTTCATCTAAAACATATTGACCATACATTTCTCAAGATTCAATTGTATATATGCACTATAAATTTAAATTGTTAAACTTCCCAAATATTCAATAAATCATTGAGTCAATAGGGGTAACATTCAGGCTAGCCTATAAGTGATCTTTCTTTTTTCACTTATTCATATGGTTTGTCATTTTAAAGGGCTGGCTACTCTGTATAATCAGAATACAGAAAGAACAGATAAATGTATGTACGTCCCTGATAGAAAAGATCAATGCCAGTACATGACTGTAAAACCACAACAAAACATTTCCGGAGTACACATACAAGTTTATCTTAATGGAGGGGTGAGATGCATTTTAACCCATAAAATGCTGAATTTAAGACTGAGTCAACAGCTTTCCTTGGGGCACTTTCCACGCAAGCACGGAAAGTTGTTGACCTGGGCCTTAAATTTTGCTGAAATTTCTAACTTTGAACCTAGTCTTGATGGTACTTGAATGAAAGGTCTTTTTTATGAGGAATCTGAATCGTGAATCAGTACAATGATTCAGATGAGCCTGAATTTAGTCATAATCAGCACTTTACGGGTCAAGGGTAACCAAATTTTGACCCTTGCCTGTAAATTATCACGATAGTAGTTTTGAACTTGACTCAGAATGACCTTTTTAAAATGTGATTGAACATACCAATTAAAGTTCTTATTACTCTGGCTATGTTTTCAAGAAGGTAAGCATGTGTTTTTCAGTGCTAGTGGGAGGGGATTGCAACTTTCAGGCTGGCTTAGAAATGATGATTCATTAAGGCTCATAAGTGTACCTTTGTTTTCTAGTTTAAAAGTTGGGGAAAATTTACGAAACAGCTGACAGTTTATACTGAAAACTATATAATATTCCAACAATTTCAGTTGAATTTCAATATTAAACATTTATATACACATTCTTTTCAATTAAGAAAGCATATTTAAATATTTGGAGGGGGGGGGGGGTACTTTTAGGCTAGCCTAGATGTGACCCTAATGTCCTTTATTTATTTTGCCATTAATTTATCATTTTTACTATTACAAATTTAGAAGAAAGAAATAAATAGACCAGCAAAGACTTCATATCTGTAATTAATTTTCCTGAAACCATGTTTGAGTGATTTTAAAAATGCATATTAGCAGAGCTGCCACATGGAAATACATAGATTAAAATATTGTTCCTTTGATGCAGGAAAAACTTTGCTCGAAGACTACATTTAAACTGTTAAACTTCTACACTAAAGAATTTCACAGAATCACAACATTATTGTAAAAATGTTGGGGATCACTTTTTGGCTGGGGGGGATCATTTTTAGGCTAGCCTCAAAGTGACCCAGGGTCACTTCTAGGCAAGCCTAGAAAAGATGGGGGTCACTTCTAGGCTCCTACACCGGCACTAAAACAATATGTCCCCCGGCTCCCACCGGGAGACATAATATTGTATTTTCCTACCATTCTCGTAAATGCTTGCAACCAATTGACCATTTTTATTTGTTGAAGCACCTGGATGAATCAAACAGATGGCTTGATAAGAGCAACCTGATCTAAGTCATTCACATACAATTTTGATTTATATTCATACTATGTGCATTACGTGAAGACTAATTCATGCAAGTTACTGCAATAAAGTGCTAAAAACTTGTCTACCAAATCTCTTATATTTTGTTGAGTTGATTGAGTGCATGATATAGTCACCTTTGGCAGAGTCTACTCTAACTGAGTAGAGGCACTTGTGAAATGTGAATAAAACCCCTACTCAAACTTTGTTTTCCTTTTTGATAAGCTTTCAACTGGCATCCACCATGTTTTTTTCAGCTCTGACGATCGTATGACCTCTCACCCAAATGGGGAGGCTTGTCACATGATAAAAGACTATTCTAGACTGATGGAAGTCGATGGAAGTCTACGGGCACTTGGTTTGAAAGTAATGCATTCCCCATGCAATAGTATCCAATGGAAGAAAATTCAAGATCGATAATTTCATCAACGTGTCTTTCCAAACCAGGATAGTACTATTAACTTTACCTAAGCAATTCTCAACATTTTTGCCGAGAAATGCCAAGACTGAAAAAGCAGTGCCGAGGACCTTGGCATTTCTCGACGAAAACAAAAAAAAAAAAAAAAAAAAAAAAAACCCCCCGAAGAATGCTAAGATAAAGCAGACAAATAGGATGATCTTGTCATTTCTCGGCAAAAAGTGCCGAGAGTACGTAGCCCTTTCCAGGCGTTTTGGCTCTCCTAATGTTAACACAGACAACACATAGAGAAGATGGGATTGGGGTCTTGGGATATTTACAACACAGATAGTAGGAGAGAAAAAAAACAACTTTGCCATCTGTTGAACACACTCAGAACTAGAAGTTTCCCACAATTGTTTCCATGCAATTTTGAAGTAAATGGTTATGTCCTTTTGGAGATCACTTTTAAGTTTTAGCCAAAATATCATTGGCACATAATCATCATTTGTACAAACTTGGTAGAGCCCCGACCCAGGTAGTTTCCCATCAAGTTTACAGAGGATCTGGTTTTGCTGAACAAGTCGAAAATGTGAATGTGAATGTGAACGGATGGTGATGGACGATGACAAAATGTGAGAGACCCCAACAGATGACTGACAATCCTATAAGCTCAGTGACTGAAAAATCAGCTGAGCTAAACAAATACTGTTTCTAGGGGAGTGGGCACCACCTCTTCCCTGGAAATGTACACGTAATGTGCACAGTTGCAGTCACTTCATTTCCACATGAACAAAGGGATGGACTACTATACTTTGAACACAAATTAGTCACTTGGTTTGATTTGAAGACAGAACTCTTACTGCAACTCAAACTTGTTACACAGGTTTTAAAAATAATGAATAAACATCCTCCATGGTAAGCACTTGCTTGATTTATACACAGAGTAAAACCACAGAAATGCTAATCCAGCCTGACCATTTCACAAATCTCAACATATGTAGGGTGTAGGAGGCATTATAACCAAACATTTGTATGCAACGCAGTCATTTAAATTATTCACAGGTGTTCATACAATAATAGTTTCTTGTGTGCTTACATCGGAGGTCTAGTATTCAATTTGCAGGTGACACATGTAAATTTCATGCCGCATGTCATAAATACTTTAATATCATTTACACTCCATTGTCTCTGAGCTACATGTGCATGTGGTTCTTCAAATAAGTTCCAACAGTGAAGCATGGATAATGGAGTGGAATTCATCTATTTATACAATACATGTGTTCCGCCAGGGGCTCCTCAACACTGTGTGAGTGTGTGGTTGGGGGATAGGTGCTCACTAGACCATGACCATATGTCACTGAATATACACTTTTGTAAATGGAATTTGGTGCAAATTGTCAGAGGCATGCAGGGCAATTCTTTAGGATCCCATTTCCTGGTAAGTACACGGAATAATGATTGTCCATTTATAATGCCTTTATTGACAAGGTGAGAATTAAAAATTATTCTCAGTATTTGTACAGGAAAAGATCTATTGTTATTTATTATTAATCCAGTGTTACAAATGCCATTTACTTCTGTTTGTTTGCATATATGTGTGTGTGTGGCAACAGTGCTTTGGTTTGTTTGTTTTTGTTTTTTATCAAGAATGACCCCGTTGTCTAAGAGCTTTCCTTGGCATATGCTCAGACAAACGAGGAGACCAGTTGACTCTGTCACTACAGGGTTAAAGATCATTTGAATTCAATCACAGCTTAGTTTATCAAGCGACTGAAATCATTTAACTATTTCAGTGTCAAATTTTAGACTGGGTCAACACTTTGCTTGGTGCACTTTGGGTGCGATATACCCAAAAGGGCACTGAGGAAAGCTCTGGAACCACAGACATACTGGTAAAGTGATACCTGTCTTGTGAGACCCCTCCAATGAGAGACCGCATAGCTTTTTAAGACCACTCTCCCAGAGCACTGAGCTATCTTTTCCATGTAATTATACCTCTAATGAAAGACCACCTGTTTTGAGAGACCATATTTTGACCTGCCCTAGGGGTGGTCTCTCAAGACAGGGACCACTGCACTTGAATGAAAAGTATTTTCACAAAGAATATTAATCTGGCATCCTTATTATAATTGAGAGTAAATAGTTTGACTTCAGTCAAAGCAGACATTGAAGGAGCTCAAATAATGTTATGTAAGCCCTATACTCCCACTTCCTTCAGTCTTAACCACTTTTAGTGGCTTCTATCAGTTTTGGGTACATAAAATACATGTATGGGCATAAAATCAGGTATTTGTAAATTAGTTTCCATGAGTTTTTTCAGCCTACAAGAGAAACATAGTCGCGCCAGATCTGTATGATTACACTTCATTTCTGAACTTATCATGCCTCTGTTATGCCATAATGATAACTCCATTTTGCAATAAATCAGCTGTTTCTTCAAGAAGTGATGCTTTATTCCATCTTAACAAGTACAGCTTTTATTTTTAAGCCAGTTATGACCATGTTTTTTTGTTACAACACAATGTCTTGTGAGTAGAAGAAACAACAGTCCTGCTCCATACAGCTGCCTTACGTAATCTCTCAGTGTGTCACACCGGTTCACATTTGGAAGCCAGGAAGATGCCTAACAGGCTAATGGTGGAGTGGTGCGTCAGGAGTCTCGTGTTGGCTGTTGCTATGCTGGGACTCTGGCTGAGGGCAGCCACAACCCACAGCTACCAAAGTCATCCCTTCAGTCTTTTTTAGTGTTCAGATAGGTCCAGTGCAGCTGTACTGCAATTTTGGGTAGGTCAAAACACACTGGCAGTAAGATCACAGTACATGGAAATAAAATATGTCCACTGTCACTTTCGAATATTTTTAATTGTTGTGCTTAATGTCTGACATAAAGTATTAACTACATTGCCATGAAACAACTGTTAAATATGTACAGTTAAGCCCATCTAAAACTTAACAGCCAAATGCATTTTTGTGTTGCAAAGTGTTGTGCTGGGGTTTGTAAAGGTTGTAAAAGGCTTGCAAAAGGTTGACAAAGGGTTTCAAATGGTTGAAACGGTTTCAAACCATTTCAACATTTTCATCAATAAGGTGAAGAAAGTGTGTGAAATGGTTGTTAACCATTAGAGAAAGGCTTAAAAGTGTTTAAAAGGGTTTTAATGCAATAAGAGGAAATGGTTTTGAAATGGTTTAGAAAGTGTTTGAAAAAGGTTTGCCTTTCACTCAAATGGTTGGAAAAAAAAGTTGCAAAAGGTTGATGCGTTTGGTGACTGTTAAGGTTAACGCAGGCTTAACTGTACCCTGTCATCTCTCTCATTGTCCCCCCCCTTGCCAATTCATGTGTCTTGTACAGTTCAAACTGGTTAAATGCACTGCAGGAAGAAAAACCACCTCAAAGGACAAGTACACCACTCAGTTTTCAGCTTCATATAGCAAACACTGTTACTTACTTTTCCTACTTTCTAATTATAGGTGGTGATCGTTAAAACCTTAAACATGTTAAGTACTTATAAACATGCTCACATGTGCACACTATTTCTGATATTTTGTAGTACCTGCCATAAAGACCACCTGTCCAGAAAAAACAACATGACTTTCCGAGACCACCCTTTCAAAACACTTGGCTATGATGAAAAATTTACCTGCAGTGAAAAACCATCCACAAAAATGATACGGACACTGTCTTGGCCAACAGAAAGGATGGTCTTCAATGGCAGGTACAACTGGTGCCAGAACACATAAATTAACCAGGTCAAAATCAATGAAATGATTTCGTAATTTTAACGGACGTTCAGTTTCTTGTTCAGAGAGTGCACTTCTTGACAGGCAGCTTCAAGTTATGGCCACATAGCGGTGAAAAGAGTTACTAATCCTGAACTTCAGTGTTCTTCTAAACCTACCAGGAGGTCTAAAAACTCCAGCTTTCATGTCCTCCTTTTTTGCTTGTACATGTATATTTCCTTTATGCCTACATTTCTTTTTTTTTTTTTTCTCCTTAGACAGGCAAGCAAATTCACATTTTGAAGTTATCTATAATAATGTCGAAAAGACTTTTTGATACATTGACATTATAGTAAATTCTGTCAAAATATTTGCTCATCTAAAGGATTTTATAGTTACTCATTTGCTGAGCAAACTCTTTACCCACTATCTGCCCTTTCTCTTTGTCTGACTATGCCACAAGCTGTACTTCCAAATAAAGCTCCAATCACCTATTATGACACGGGACCGGCATGAATACTATCATGAATACAGCAGTCCCTGTCTCTGGAGAACATGCTATGCAACTGGCCTAAATATAAATTATGAATACAGTTGTTACTGTATTGAGAGACCATGGAAAGCGACTAGTTTAAATACATATCAAGAATACATTTGTTTCTGTCTTGACAGGCCATGCAATGCAACTGGTCAAAAAAAATCATGAATGCCTGTTGTCTTTGTCTTGAGAGACCATGCACTGCAACTGGTCTAAATACATCATGAATACAGTTGTCTGTCTTGAGAGACCACCCAATGCAACTGGTCTAAATACATCATGAATGTTGTAACTGTCTTTGTCTTGAGAGACCATGTACTGCAACTGGTCTAAATACACCATTAATACAGTTGTCTCTGTCTTGAGAGACCATGCAATGCAACTGGTCTATCATGAACACAGTTGTCTCTGTCTTAAGAGACCATGTAATGTAACCAGTCTATCATGAATATAGTTGTCTCCGTTTTGAGAGACCATGCATTGCAGCTGCTGCAGAACAGTGGTCTATTTAGTCATGCTGAATAACAAGGAAAGAATAGAGTTTGGAACCATGCAGAGTGATCTCTCATGGCTGGGCTTTCTGAAGAAAGGGATCACTGTTTGATACTGTATTTTCCATCTTTTTATACGATTATCCTATCCACTTTCAGGAAAAAAAGGCTCTGTGGACTGTAATTGATGACAAAAGGCTCATGTTACACATGAGCTGATTTTACAAAGTGAGCCAAATGGACATCTCTCTGATTTCTTCAGAGGTCCTTAAGACCTGTTTAATCATTTCACATCTCTCTAAATTGGTCATGTCATTGCCCTCTCTAAATTGGTCATGTCATTGCCCTTCAAAAGCCATGGATTACCATGTTACAGCAATAGCCTTATTCACTGTCTGTGTGTGCACAGCCAGAAAAGTGGCCACTCAGCCTGCAATGTTATGTCACAGTTAATATGATATTCAAGATACTGAACAACATCCGTGTCCTGTGTACCTGCTGTACATGTGTATATTCATGTGCATTTACAGCTACAAACATTCAGGTGAACTAACAACAACCATGCAACCAATGCCTTGTATACCTGCATGGATATGGAAAGAAAAGTCATTCAGTTTTAATAGCAATTATGATAATCACTAATGATGAACAAAAGCACAGTCATGATTTCTCGTCAATTTCCAATATGATGCTTTGTGGGTTACATATAGAAACTATGGATGGGCCATTTTGCTGCATAGTTGTATAGTACATGCCATGCATTTCTCTCTTCTCTACATTATTCAGCTGGTTCAGAATGCATGCAACTTCTCCATACTCTCCAATGAGTACGCCAGGGGCAAGTTACATTTCAGTAGGGATGTGTGAAAATATAATGACAGCTGAATATTAAAGAAAAAGTACAAGGGACACACACAAAAACATTGTGGTGCTAGCCACAGCACAGGACACACCTGGTGGGCTGTCTATCTGGTCTACAACACCCCTCAGTTTTGCATTCTGTTCTTTCACTGGATTTAGTGGAAAATTATCACCCATGTCAAGGCAGCACGTACACTTACATTTGTACAGAGGTTGAGCTAAGGGCTGAATGCAACCAATTTATGACTCACATACAACTGACCATGGTGCAACCATTTTACTATTGATTTTTTTACTTATTTTACATTATACAAATCTACATATGCTCCACAAGCACAAAGACTACTGTACATTTATTTTACCATTATTGATTATCAAATCTCCCATTGTTAATTTTCTTCATTGAGAGTGCTTGGGAAAAAATACATACAGTGAATTTGTGGCTGTACCGCCAACCTCCCCCCCCCCCCCCATAAAAATGGCTTTTACACTTTCTTGTGCTTGCAAAGTTCTACACATGACATGACTTGTAAGCTGTTAACAGTTTCTAGGTCTGTTGTACATGCATGCTGTTTGTCTCAATGTGGTGCTTGGCCAGCACTGACCACAGTTCCAATGATGAACAGAAGGCATGAGAACTTGATTTTGCTTTTTTCAAGTGTGCATTCAAAAACAACTACATGAAAGAAATTCATGTTGGGGGAGTTGTAAATGTGTTGCATTCAAATATTAATGAGAATTTAACCTGTTACTATTGCAGATACCTTCAACATATGCTCTTGGTTGTCCTACTATACTTTGTCTTAAATTTGCATATTATACCAATAAATATACATTTTCAAAATAAATTATCACATTGAACATAAATATATGGATCATAATAGCTTATTAAGAACCATGAGTAGCCATAATACTTAAGCTCCTCAATATAAAAAAGATTATAGATCATAATGGCTTGCCATATGAGTGACCACAATATCCAAGCTGTTCAATATAACATGTAGATTAAAGATACAAGGACACAATAAAGATTTAAAAAACTTTCTAATTCTCTTACCCTCTAAAAATCTTGTTTCTTGCCCCCCCCCCCCCACACACACACAAAATAAGGATAATAAACTGAAGCTACCTCCTTTTGATCTCACATTACAGCATCACTGCACATAATGTGGTCCTGAAAAGCAACATAAACTCGGACGCCATGTTTGCTGGCTTTCAGTGACTATTTCACAACAATAATAATAAAGGGATACTGAGGTAGAACCTATGCTAAGGATGCAAATGCTCATCTACTCAGCTGTCTGCACCATTATTATGTCAACCTGCACCATGCATGTGGCAATAAATACATTGAAAAAAAATGCAAATCAGGAGATGAAATCAATTTTTACAGAAACGCTGGATCACATTATTTCGGGTATTAAAGCTGTATCCTCCCTAAAATGGATTACTCATGCTGTGTACATGGCCTTGTCTACACTCAGAGTTGTGTATCCAGTCTTTCCCTCTCAATGCGTACACAGTATCCAGGAGACTCCTAAACTGAGGTACCAAATGTACATTGGATTACACTAGTATGGCACTAAACAAAAAATTAGCAGCATTTTGGACTTTAAACATTTACTGCTTGTCTCAAACTATAAAACTGGGTGACCAATAGTTCAGCATGAAACTCCAGACGACTGGTACTCTTTGACACAAAACTAGAGCAAAGCATTTGATAACACAATGATTTGTAAAATATAACAACACAGTACTTGTGCTCACAAGGCTGATTTTTCATATTGCAGATTTTCCTTCATGACAAGACAGTTCACCAGACATTGTGTTTTTAAGTTTTTTTGAAATAAATATATCTGCTCCTCCTCTAGTGAAAAGTGGCAATAACCAGAGTTCGTGGCAAAATCAGAACACAGTGAAACAGAACCTGTATAATATTAAGCTTACTCAGGGGCAACAAACTGTGAAATGGCACACAGTAATTCCAGGGTTGCTGTGCCACCAGCAATTGCAGAAAACCTCCATTTTACTGGTACAATACTTTAAATTACATTGAAACTATTCAAGCTTGTGCTGCAGAGACAAAACCAGCATGATAACATTGAAGATTATTCTGTTATGCATGTGTACACTGCACAACAGACCAACATGTCATCCTGTCACAGTGGACTTTGAATGGCATTGCTACATTGTACAACACCCTTTAATAAGCTAACAAAGTGGTCCAACTCTTGTGAGGCCACCCTGAACGCACCAGAAATCTAGCCTAATAAGAGGGGGGAAATATAATGCAAATGCTATCCTTGATGCATTGAAAAGTAGCCTCTCAAGAAAGGGTAGCTCTCATCGGGGGCGGGGGGGGGGGGGGGGGGGGGGGGCGCTCCTCAAGAGGGAGACCACTGTATATGTGCAGTTAAACATCCCCATACTGAACATCCCTGGGACCAGAGAAAAGTGATCGGTATGGTCAGGTGTTCGGTATAGGGAGGTTTGCTTATTGGAAGTATATATTCGGGACCCAGAAATGGTGTTCAGCATATAGAGGTGTTCGGTATATGGAGGTGTTCTATTAGAGAGGTTTTCCTGTATTGGCCTTGCTGTGGGACCATCCATTGTTATGGCACAGCACAGTACTAATTACAAGAGACTTGCTGATACCTCTCACTACAATGTCATGGTATTTCCCCCTTTATAGCACCTTGCACTTAAAAAAAATGCCAATAAAATGCTGACATGAAGTGTAGATGGGATGAAATTCACGGTGTCATAACAGTCTTGCTCTCACAGCTGTTCGAGATCCACATGCCGTATTTCAGGAAATGCTTGCTGAAAAAAGAAAAAAACATACACTTTAGTTGATGCTCCTGAAACTATTCACAAAATGCAAAATGAATAACCAAATTTCTCATTACCTATTGACAAATTTTGTCTCTATAGGCAGTTTGGAATGTAATTAGTAACCGACATTACCCTAATAGGGTAATATGGGTTACAATTTTAAATTATAAGTAAATACCACAGACACAGGATATGCTTTGTCCACCGGGTGACTTTACTGTCACTTATTGCACTAAATATTAAACAAAGTCCAAAATTTTAGTCTGTGCACATTGTATGCCTAAGTAGACCATACCTGTCAGTATCAAAAATTTGGTATTTTTCAATATTTTTTCAAAATTAATTGCTTCTGATGAAAGAGTAGGGTTCATTCTTTAAGTTGTTATTTTATGCTATGAGGATTCTATAAGAAGTGTAATCGTTTGTGGTATTGTAAAATATTACATATCATTATCACAAAACTCCACAAAAATCATGTCTGCTCCAGGAAATCTTTGCATTAGCATGGAGTGCTACTATTAGAATGAGTATGGTAGTTTTGGGCATTTGATTGAAGGGAAATAAAGTTGCAGTTAAAATGTAGCACACAAAGGTAGCCTGTGGCAATAAATATTACCTTCAGTTTTTTCTCAATGCGATCTACCTCTTCCCCCAGTGTGTCCACAATGTTCTCACCATGTTTCAACATGAACGCTTCCACCTCTTCCACATTCTCAAACTTCTGGAGTTCCTGTTTGTGAATGCAAGAACTTCTCATTAGCTGTTCTTCCTGGCAAAGGGTTCATCTACATCTAATGTTTTGGTTGAAATGTATTATAAAAACAGAACATGTTTGTAAAACAGAAGCCCTCCCTACCATCATTAGAGTTGCCCTCATTACCCTGTTGATAGTACCAAATGGGGCACTCATGAACTTGGGAAGTGGATGTAGAAACTAAATTCACTAAAGTGGCCTTGTGATCTTGGAAATTAGGTCAAAATCACCCTTCTTTGAAGCTGATCTAGCCCTACTAGAAGACTATAAACACATGGGTGAAAGCCAACAATTATTGCAAAACAGAAAACCCTTCTTTCAAATTTTCAGCCATCATTTCTTGCCCAATTTGCATATTTAAGAACATATCCTCACTGAAATAATTTTGTAAAAATTTTGCTCAAAACAGAATTCTGTTTTAAAACTGAAAACTTTCACCCATGTAAACATCTACAAAATAAAAGCTGTGGCTCAAAAAATTCTGCAGTTATTAAAGCGAAAACCAAATTCAGCTATGTGGCTCTGCCACCTTGGGAAATGACTCAAGGTAGCCCATTTCAAAACTTGATCTAGCTCTTATAAAAGGCTATACTCCTGCGCAATATTAACACCTTAAGTGAAAAACATCTAGTTATCACACAGAAACCAAGTTCACTAATAGGACTCTAGTTAGGTACCTTGGGTATTTGGTCAAGGTCATCCATCTTCTAAGCTGACCAAGCCCTAATTGAGGACTATTACCATGTGCAATATTGAAGTCATAACTTAGATTCTGACTTACAATGCAGAAACCAAGTTCACTAAGGTGCACTTTTGACCTTTGAATTCATGTCAAGATCACCAATCTTCGAACTGGACCTAGCCCTGGATAAGGACTATAATCCTGTGCAATATACAAGCACATGTACTATCATAAGAACTTTTCTAGTTATTGTGCAGAACCCAAAACTTATTGTAGTACCTCCCTGACCTTGGAAATTGGGTCAAGGTCAATCACCTTCATACTTCACCTAGCCCTTATACTGGAGTATATACCTGGGCAATGGGCACTATCAAAGTCCTATGTCAAAAACTTCTTGAGTTACAGTGTGGAAACCAGTCTCTCTACTGACCGACCAACCAACCTGGTGACCTCGGAAATTTGCTCAAGGTCATCCATCTTCTGAGCTGACCAAGCCCTAATTGAGGACTATTACCATGTGCAATATTGAAGTCATAACTTAAATTCTGACTTTCAGTGCAGAAACCAGGTTCACTAAAGTGACCTTGAATTAACGTCAAGGTCACCAATCTACAAACTTGACCTAGCCCTGGATGAGGACTATAATCCTGTGCAATAAACGAGTCCTATCATAAACACTTTTCTAGTTATTCTGTAGAAACCAAAACTTATAACAGTACCTCCATGACCTTGGAAATAGGGTCAAGGTCAACCACCTTCACACCTCATCTAGCCCTCGGATACCTGGGCACTATCAAAGTCCCAGTTTTAAAAACATCTTGAGTACTGGTGCGGAAACCAGAGTCTCTACCGACCGACTGACATGAGCAAAGTTATATGCCCCCGTCTTCTTCAAAAGGGGGGCATTATAACTGCTATATAACCAGCAAACTTTTCAATTTACTGAAACTCTGGTGTAATATGTATTGCATCATCATCTCCTTTGCAAATTTGGTGAAGGCCCATCTAGGAAACAGTCATATGTAAAATCAAAGCAGTCCATACAACGGTTTTTGAGAATTGTCTGAAGGACCCATGGGTAGACGGACAGACACACAAACAGAGGGACACAAACAGATTTTATAAACTCTAGATCTGTTGACTTCATGACCCATCAGTAAGGCTAAAAATCACTGAAGAAACTATTGAATATCCTTCATAGATATCAACTTACTGTATGGCCTATGAATTATGTGAGATCATCAAAAATCAACAACATTGGTGGTAAACTGTGACCAAAACATGCAACATTTCCACCACGTTTGCACAGAATCCAGCATGTGTTTCAGGAGAAGTTGAACATTATATAATCAAACAAAAATCCATAAACATATATAACTCATAGCACAATCTGTTGAAGAAATAAAGTTCTATGGAAACCCAGAAGTGTCCCAAAGAATATTGGACCACGCCATTTGAACAAAATTCATAGGGATGTACCCAAAGTACAATCCCATTGTATTTGAACAAAATCTGACCAACAATTTTGGAGAAGTAAGATTTGTGAATTGTGAAAAGACAAGGATAGACAACTAAGCATAAGATATAAAGTTCACTTGACTGACAAGTTAGCTGAGCTGAAATAACTCAAACAATATCTATGGTTTGACCACTGACCCATTGAAGCAGGATTGAGATGATAAATGTATGGATGCTGTACCAAGGTGTAACATTGACCAATGTGATAAATTTGTACGCGAGGACAGGACCAAAGTTAGGTGTAGTGAAGAATTCAGTGAATCAGTGAATATTAATCTATATGTAGTTAATTGTCATTGCTACATGTACTTGTTTTCAACAGATTAAAAGGTATAATCTTAGCATTAACACTTTCAGTGCCTCATTTTGGACCGAGTCAGTAGCTTTCCTCAGTGGCAAGGAAGCTGTTGACCTAGACTACAGTAAAACCTGTTTTGAAAAACCACCCCAAGGGCAGGCCAAAAAGTGGTCACATAAGACAGGTGGTCTCTCAATGGAGGTGGAATAACATGGGAGAGATAGGAAAAGGGACTTTGGAAATATGGTCTTACAAGGCAGGTGGTCTTTCTTTACAGTGGTCTCTCAAAACAGGTTTCACTGTATTATATTCTATGTAACTTCATGCATGCTGGCACTTGAATAAAAGGTCCTTTTACAAGGAACATGAACCTAACACCTTTGTTATAATTTTAGAGCAGTTTATGTTTTAGTAGTTGCAGTTGGCACTGAAAGAGTTAACCCTTTCAGTGCCAAATTTTGGACTGAGTCAACAGCTTTTCTCAGCAGGATTGCACTCAATGTGTGCCAAGAAAAGCTGTTGACCTAGGGTATTCTCTCTGGAACTATAGGCATACTGGTACTTGAATGAAAGGTCTTTTTACAAAGAATATGAATATGGGATCCTAATGATAATTCAGACTAGTTTGACTTTCGCAGATCAATTTTAGACATGTTTGTTACTGCAAGAATTTAAGGGACCCTAGCTGGCCTCAAAACTAGATAACAGTCTTTCCCACCACTGATACGTTCACATCAGCAACATCATGTCAAGAATTAACCATCAATGAAAATGCACTGGGGACAGCCTACTCACAGCCAGTAGTGTGTCCAGGTCCTGTTTCTCTAGATAGAGGCGAGTCAACTCCTTGCCATCAAAGTCCACCTCCGCCTTGAACTTGATGGACTGGGACCCCATGTCTGTTGCCTTGACATCATGCAGGGCCCTGGACCAAATATTGCATGAAATTATGTTTACGATTGCACATTTACATGTACTGCTTTAAAATTTTGCCTTCATGAAACAGTGTTTCTGACTTCAGTCTGTAATACAGTACACAGGTTTCTATGGACCAGACAGCAGTTACTTGACAAATGAAACCGGCTTTTTTTAGTTCGCTGGCAATTATTGTAACACATTTTACCTTTCTTATCTTCTCCACTCAAAACAAACTACATTGACACAGACATAATGTGATGCTTAACCTCCATGTACATGTACATGCAAGTCTGGTATACATAGTTTTAATAATAGGGGCTATACACACCTTATCATCCGGTCAGTCTCCAGGACATGCATAATCTGTGTCTTCTTCTTCATAGGAATTGATCTAAAAGTGGGATATCACAAAGTTCTGTCAAAACAATTGTCAAGCCTGTGAATACAAAACTGGCCAAGTCAAAAATACTACATGTATTTACCTGACTGGCTTTCTTCTTGTGGCAGATGGCTCTGAGTGTGAATAGTATACAGGTCCCTGTCTTGAGAGACCACTCCAATGAGAGACCACCTGCCTTGGAAGACCACTTGTCAACTTACTTTGCTTAGTACTTCTCTTGTTATTTGTACCTGCTATGAGAGACCACCTGCCTTAAGAGACTATAATATGGTCATCCCTAGAGGTGGTCTTTCAAGACAGGTTTCACTGTATTCTCAGCTTAACTCATTCCACCCTGATAGAACACCAAGTCAACAGCTTTCCTTGGCCTACTCTGGCCGTAGTGCACCCACAGTGCACCAAGGAAAGCTGTTGACCATGGGCATATAATTTGGAATGATTCTTCCTTGCAAGTTTCATCCAAAATTTTGAACAATAATCCCTAAATAAGTAAAATACAATTAGCAGACAACATTTAGATATTAGCGGGAAAAAGCGTCATTAGGGTGGAATGAGTTAAAGGTGGTGGATGGTGATCGGCTTTTGTAGCCAGCAGTGGTGCCCTGTGGTCAGCAGGACAGGTAGTGATAGGGAGTCCTCCTGCTGATCCCCAATAACTACCACCCAGTCTTCCTGCCATCACCAAGCCTACACAAGTCCACTGTAGTACTGCCAAGTCTCACTGGTTACTGCTGAGTCCCCCGCACTGCACCACCACAAACTGTGCCAAGACCCAAGACATTTTACAGGTATGTGGATTCTATCATGTACAGCTCAGCTGCTTAAAAACAACTTTTGTTGCAGTCTAGTCATTTACATGATCACAACAGTGACCAGAGTCCTCCTATTAAAAATCAGCCTTTTTGCTGTTAGTCCGGCAGCAGTTAAGGTTCACTTGACATTATTTGAACATTGGTGTATTCAGCACTAATTGTTTCAGAGACTACAATGTATATAAGACACCTACCTGCCCACTAGGGCAGCAATGTTTGTGTAGATGATAAATGAGGCCACGCCCCCCAGCAGTGTGCCAACTAAGAGGGAACCAACAGCATCTGCCATGGGATTGTGGGTAAGATAGGTGATGCCCATGCAGGAGGCAGCTACCACAATCCCCATCACAGCAGCCAGGTCTTCCAGTAACACCACGTTGGTAGTTGGGTCAATACCACTGTATACTGGACACAAAATAGATATTGATGTAATGCGTAGCCATATAAAGTACATGTAAAAAATAGAGAACCTCACATGGCTGAGAGTGAGTCACCATTTTTCTCCCACCAGGGGTCACTGTTGTGGGAAACTCATGACTGACTGAAGGTCAGGATCCAGTCCAAACATGGCAATGAAACTAGTGTTTCTAAAACTTTTTTATTTTGAAACAGAGTGTTGTCTAAAAACAGAAGCCACATATCTCATCAAAATTATTGTACTGAAACGAAAAGGAGCTATGTATATTACAATTTAAAATTTTAATTTGGGAGCTTAAAGACTTAAAATTGTATAAAAATCAAATGTAGAAGCTTAAAATCTGCATAATTAAAGTACATCTACAAACCATTCCTTCTCAGGGGAAAATATATCCCAGTTATTTGCATTTTAAGTATCATTCCATAAATTTGCAAGCTTTTTGCATCAATGTTGTTGTAATTCTGCTTCAACTGTAAATCAGATCCATGAGTACACTAAAAGCCCTTTATGTTTCATGAAACACTCTTATGATATTATTTTATCTTTCTCAGCCTGCAAACTACACATCTGGACAAAACTAAAAACGTGCATATTTATGTGCTCAGATACAAAAACAGTGACACGGCAGCAGCAAGTTTTGTTCTCATGTCATGTTACCTCTGCTATATGTACCTTCCATTGGTCCCTATAGTTAACCCTTTCTGTGCCAAATTTTGGACTGAGTCAACAGCTTTTCTCGGCATGCATTGGGTGCAATTTGCCCAATGCACGCCAAGAAAAGCTGTTGACCTGGGGTGTTCTCTCTGAAACTTTAGGCATACTGGTACTGGAATGAAAGGTCTTTTGATGAGGAGTACGAATCTGGGATCCTAATGATAATTCAGACTTGTCTGACTTCAGTTACTCGACTTAAGACATGATTGGCACTGAAAGAGTTGAACAATTTCAGTGCTCTTTGTTGGCCCCCTACAAACAATCATTATCTCAAAGTTTTCAGAAATATAAAATTACTTATGAAAGACGTTACTCCTCGAAATACAATCCACCAAAGTAATTCATTTTAGCAAGAACAATTTTTGTAAATATTATTGGTATGTATACATAACTCTGTCTTTCATATTGACTGTCTTTTAGCTCAGTAAAAGTGACTTACCATATTCAGCAAAGGAAAGACCCTCTTTCATAGAACATTTCCTGATCTCATTGAAAGCCACTAAGAGGGTTGCTGAAAGAAAACAGACATTACACATCACCACATTTTTCATAAATACATGTGTGGTGCACAATCTTTATAATGGCGCCATCTGTTGCCCCAAAAAGGTGTTAGATAAATGAATCAAATAACAAAGAATGTGATAACTAGGCAAAGGCTTGCATTGGCCCGTCTGTTATGGAGTTCAATGTAACAGTGTTTTGTCTTTAATATGATAACATTCCGAACGATCAAAATTGTATAACTAGAAAAACAATGCTCATTTGCTGTTTTTTGTTTTTTGTTTTTAATAAAGAGATTACCCCCTCTACATTTAGCATTAGAAAAATTCTTGAAGAATTATAAATGTGTTAGAATTTTACAATGCAATATCAGGGAACTAAGAGAAAATTATTTTTTTAATATCAAAAGGGAAATCTAAAAAAAGAAAACCACAGAACAAACACATTAAGTTTCAAAATAGCAAGACAGATGATAATCTGAAGTTTCTTGGTCTCACCTGACTCTGACAAGAAGGAGCCACCGAGAACAGCGATTGCCTACAAGAAGATAAAAGTTTCAGCAGTGTAACAAATAAGGGGGCTGGGGGGATCCCCAGCTTGCTGGTAAAGACAATAATTATGACCTAGTACAAAGTAAGAAAAATTAAAAAAATCTAGAAAAACTGGTTAGTATAAAGTACTGAAAATAAAGGGGCTTCTAGTATGTATGCAAAATAAGTAAAAATGTTCAGCACGCCTGTTGAAAATACCTTTACTGCCAAAAACCGAAACAAATGTATCTCTCTCAGCATCAAAGGATAACCTGTGGCATCTTATATACATGTACATGTAGGTTTTATTACACCACTGCGACCAATTAACTTATTACCCAAGACCTATATCCCACCTTATGGGGGAGACTTGACAGTTATGTGGATATCTGAGTGCTATTATAATGAGGTCTCATTGTACAAATCAAATGCTTTGTATTGTTGAAATTGTCCATGTTTTTATAAGGGAATCATATGCCACTCATCACCACTGACATTTATAGACCTCTCTCTGGTGTATACAAGTACGGGGTGTAACAGGTTCTTATACCTGTAGCACACATTTCAATGATTGACACCAATTTAGAAAAGCCCAATGGGTAAAATTTGACATTTTTTGCCTGAACGTTTGAGTTTGTAAGACGTGAATATACAAGCTGCACAGTGCTGCCATCTAGTGCCAGTAACAAAAAAAAGTAACACTGTTCACTTTGTTTTGATAAAAGCTGTTAAGTCCACAGTGTCACTGTACTTTAAAACTTCGTGAGTGTACAATAAAGTTACAGGAAGTAACTAAATCATGCTTATGGTGAGAACTTATAAAGGAAAATCATTGACTTCATTTATAACAGGCAACAAATATTGAGACAACAATGTATACTGCAAGAAATGTACAATAATGTACAAAAAAAAAATAATACTCTGAGGGCAAAGAAAATATTGGTGTTTTAATAAAAGCTCTAAGACTTGTATTTGAACAGTTTGAATATACAATTCTCATCCAATTCCTAAGGCACATGTGTGTGACCTGCATAAATGTTGAGACAAACAACTCACTAGTTGTGAATGATTTACTGATTTCTTCTCTTCAAGAGATCAAAATAATGTATAAAAAAAATATTGTCTGTCAAAGGCCTACCCAGGCAATGGACTCTACTTGGTCAGGATGCATGAGACCTTGGACTCCATGGTACCAGGACAGGCCAGCCCCTATGCAGAAGATACCCACACCACTGATAAGGGAAGAGATGTACTGGAAAGATGTCCATCCGTACCTGAAATAGTCCCAAAGAAAATTGTACAAAGATACCTGGCTTGAAAACCACTCACACAGATCAACAAATTGTGGTCTTTCATTAGAGGTATGACTGGCATGAAAAGTGTAGTACAGGATGTCAGAAAATGTGCTGTATCAAGACAGGAAGTCTCTCATAAGGGTGGTCTCTTAAGAGGGACCACTGTGTATACAGATGTACAACATGTTAAACATGTCTGAGGCTTCCAACATGTGATGGGTACTACTGTTACTCCAGTAATGGAAGACCAGGGACCCATCAGGTTTGATGACATGTCCATGTACTTGACCTGATCCTCATGGTCCTGGTAACCTTTTCCCCTTTAAACTGGCAAAAACCGGCTGGTGGTCAAATGTCATCTGCTTCAGTATTTTCAACTAATTTTAACATTTATGAAAAACAATTTGACTGAGAAATGTACATGAGACTTATCAAGATCACATGCCCCAGGTCACCAGCTTTCCTTGGCATGGGTTGGGCACTTAGTGCCCAACCTATGCCAAGGAAAGCTGTTGACTCAGTCTTAATTCAATGGGGAAAGGGTTAAATGAAACTACATGTATTTTAGTCTTCAGATCTTTGAGTTTACGGCTACAGTTAGCACCTACAGGCTTCCAACTGCACAGTCTGTGTAACAACTTTAATGTCTGCATATAAAAACTTTTGAGTTAAGAAGGGTTTTAGAAAAGTAAAAATTAAAGGCTATAGTGGGCCTAAAGTGTGGAACTGATCAAAATGTGTTTATTTAGAACACAAAGTACAACAATTTTGTTTTAAGCCATTACAAAAGCAGATTATTTATAATTCTCTTCTCCTTATATAAAAGTTGTTACAAATCATTGATGCACTTTTTGTGAAGAAGAAGACAACTATGAGCATTTTTATTACCTGAACTAGGGTTCAATTATTCAAAAAAAAGATGACATATTTATTTACTTTTTTTAAATTTGAACTTTAAATGAAGTACTCTAGATATGTCTGGGGTAAATACACAATTTTGAAGAATCATAATTTTTGTTTCCTGAAATTACAGGTCTTGGTTGGCATAGGCTATCTTCAAGAATAAAATAATACACACAAACATGTACAAGAGAGATTGTTATTTTAATACTGGTTTTCAAGTTGCATAGCTATATGTTACATGTATATCTATATACGCTTCAATAGGGACCTGCATTCAGCAAAATGTCTGGTCATCAGCATGTACTCTATATTTTCCTGTACATGTATTCATGGGAGATTGATGATGGCTGGGGGGATTCATATCCTGATAGATGACCCATTGAATAACAGAGCTTTGGGAATCTATGTTATATACACAGAGTCGAGCACACAGAGATATATTTGTGTCTCACCAGTTGACTGAGGGATCGGCTCTGTTGCTCCATTCAGTAACAATGAAAACATTTCCAACTACTGCATAATTTTACAGCCATGCCCTGAAACAGTGGTATATATTTAAACAGTTCAAATATCTGGAGGGTTTTGACTGTGAAACTAAAAGCCTGTATTAAGTATACTCACGGGTGTTCAGAGTCTGCTTTCCGGATAGATTGGTTCAGCCCCACAGCCAGGATTATCTTGCAAGAGAAAAAAAAGACTTGTTATACATGTATAAATGATTCATAATGATTCCCACAGTTAACATAGAAGCTTCAAGTCACTGTATTACATTAAAGCGTTATCATGAACCTGGCAGCCATACAGGACTGGCCCTTAGCCCTTTGCTGGCTAGAGATTGAATGGGTAAACACCTGTCCTGGAAGTGGGTTGGGTGCACCGTGTCCAACTCATGCCCAGGAAAGATGTTGACCCAGTGCATGCTATCTTGACAGCACTCACTACAACTTCCATTCAAAATGTTTTGTGATGAGGGAAAATTTAAGCAGAAACATTGTAGCAATCAGCTATTTTAATGCATTCACTTTTGGGCAATTTGAGGGAAAAAAGGGCAAATGACCGCACATGGACATTCAGAGTGTACTGAAGAGATTATGTTTGGAGAGGCTAACAAATGTTTGCTTTATTCTTAATGGAGTTTGAGGTCCACGTAAAGATTTCAAACACAAAATTGGAATTTTTTTCTTTCTCCAAGGGATGTAGGTATATGCAGAAATGATTTTATTTTTATGTTTTTTGCAGTATGTGCATAGAAGTAGTTCAGAGTATTTATGGTACACCTTGTACAAAGGCCACAAAATTAAAAACAACAATTCATTTAGTTGATATGTGTCATTGCAGGATCTCTTGTGCAAAGTTCGTCTGTTCAAAGACTGTCAAAGGACACTTTATGTTGCTGCTTTCATACTGCCTAATATCCTGATGATCAGAGCTAAGTTCAAAGAAGCGTGTGCCTCTTCAGCATGAAATTTACTAAATATGTTTATGTGACTGACACACATGACCTACCTGGTTGGCAGTGTCTGCAGCAGAGTGGATGCACTCTGCAAACATGCTGTGTGAACCTGTGTACAGCCACGCGATCAGCTTGAAGGCACAGTTTAATGCATTTCTGAAAAATAAAAAGACCAAAAATAATATACAAATCAGGTCATGCTCAAGCCATACAAATACGATGTATAAAGAGCTGCCCAGGGTCAAATTTGGACTTCAACCCCTGCCCCTTGAATTACAAGTGAGTCAACAGCTTTCCTTGGCATGGGAAACCTGTTGACCTGGGGCAGAACAGCTTGATGTTTCATCTTTATATCTGATTCAAATTGTTGTTTATTACTGTTAGTATTAGTGAAAAACATTGAAGGAATTTCAAATGGCATTTGACCTCAACCCTGTTTTCGCTGGTTTCAGGTGGAAGGGGTTAACTGCCCTTCCAGATACTTTCTATCATATAAATATATGCAGCAAGACACACTAGTTTCCATGAAAGACCTGCCTTTACAGTTTATGGGGGTTGGTTTTGTTGTGATGAGTCCACATTTCCTATATGAGTGTGACTTTTTCCATCATTCTATGAACATGTCCCTTTTTTTAGTGAACATGCTGAATGCAGCTGAGTTTGATTTTAAGATTGCTATACATGGCATAACAATAGGCAAGGGCAGGAACAGAAGGTTCCAGAACTGCCTAAAAGAGGGCACTGTAGTCAGTAGAGGGCTAAGGTTGTGTAGTCCCATTACTTTACATTGTAATTTGCAACTTAATAACTTGAAAACTACTGCACATAGAAACAACCAAATTGCAGACAATAAATCTAGCAGCGTAACTAAATACCTCACAAAAATCATATAACCACAGTTACATATTAAGTGAGTGGTTTATTCAAGGTTGCTTTAACATACAAACTAATGGGAATACACAGCTCTTTCACATCATTTTGATGGCTGAATAACATATGATTCAGGATAAACTGTATGAACTCACATCGCAACAGCATAGAGAACTACTTTCCCAGAGCCTGTCTTGAACAACTTTTCTTGTGTCTGAAAAGGAGTAGAATGGAAAATGTATACACAGGAAAATCAATCAATCAATCTATCTGTCTGTCTATCTACCTACGAATATTTTCATTTTGAAATAAATGTATGTGAAGGGCTTACTAACTTACACACAGTACACTTTTTGGTGGCTTCGCCAGATTACGGGCATCACAGTTTTTGTAGCACTGACTTTGTGCCCGATTGTGGTGATGTCAGAAATTATTTCTAATCAAAATAGCATTGAAAAAAAAATTTTGCTTCCAAACTACCCGCTATTGAATGAATTAAAATGTGAACACACCCAGCAGTCAGGCATTGACTAAAATGGCTCAGCTTACCATGAAAACTGGCATCAGGACCCTACAAACTTTTATATGTAGGAATGTGTGTGTTGTAATCAAAAGGTTTTTTTAAAAAATCATGAATGATCAAGAACTCTCATATAGAACAGATAAACAATTTCAGGTCAATGTGACTCAGTTAAAACAAATTTTAACATTTACAGAGATGTTCCAATGCACACTGGTATGAATATACCAGTGTAATTGTGTTAAAGTTTTGTCTGGATAAACTAGACTGCTTTTTGCCATGAGGCCTTCAGTCACCTTGAAAAGCATATACATTACTGTGTTCACAAGAGAAAGTTTGCAGATGGAAGGAACAAGTGACAGACAGGCCTATTGATGGACACACATAAGCCATCACATAGGCTCTGTGACCATAGGTCAGGACGGCTAACAAAAGGTGGTTTCCGTTTTTCATTTTTCTTTTTTAAAAAAATTTTTGGGGGCGGGAACGGATAGGTTGGAGGAAGTTAGTATGTGAAAAGATTCTCCATACATGAACTGAATGCCATGAGGGTGACAATCTACATGTATGGTCGACTCACCTATCTCCGATATGCTCCCACATGATAATTAGTCAGAGCTTTAATCACCAAATTATGCTCATAAGCAAATTTTCATCGCAAATTTAAAGACTGCTAAATGGACGATCGTCACAATATCTCTTTCTGTGATTTGTAATATTTCAGAATATTAATCAATAAAATAACTGCATTACTGTTTTTTTGCCTCCAATTGAAAAGTTTTGCGAAGCTTTTTCCCGAATTTGTGAAACTTTCCAATAAAAACCAAATTTCATACAGCAGGTGTTTTAAAATACATGTACATGAAAGGAAAGGTGTACAACTTAGGAAAATATTTTCAACTTCATATTAAGGGAAGTTTTGATTTTTACAGCCTCTGAAAAGAGGCCTGTCAGAAATACGAGGTTTAAAAGTGTTACATTGCTCTTATTGTGTCTGGGATAGCTAATGAACTGAGCACTATGAAATTGGGTGATATAATGAAAGAATTTGATCACTTTCTATGTTATATTTTATCAATTCATCATATCTTTAAAATTATCACCTTTAACTTAAATTATATATTTCATCTCATCTTCTATAACAATGGGTACATATTGTCCAGTTTGCTTAATACCCTATTGGGAATAGGGAGATTGAGCATACATATATGTGCATGCTAGTGATTGTATCTCAGCACTGGTGAACGACTTGTCTATTTGCAATTATACATGTGCATATGAACAAGAGCATGATTACTGTTGATTAGGTCATTCAATACTCACAGGCAGACCTTTCGAATTACTTTTTGATGAAGCAGACTTCGCCTCTTTCTTTTTGAGATCTTCAAACTGTGACTCCAATAGAATTTGAGTATCTGAAATCATATTGCATTTTTTATGTTGTGTAACTGGAGGGTTGTGTAGCTATTGCACAAACCTGAGTGGACAGCTATCCCTCAGAGTAATCATTCAATAGTGTGTTTAACTCTTTCAGTGTCAAATTTTGGACTGAGTCAACAGCTTTCTCTGTGTGCATTGGGTGCATGGTGCCCAATGCATGATGGGAAAAGTTGTTGACCTGGGATATTCTCTCTGGAACTATAGGCATGCTGGTACTTGAATGAAGGGTCCTTTTATGACAAATACAAATCTGGGATTGTTATTATAATTCAGACTAGTTTGACTCAAGTAGATCGACTTTAGTCACACTTGGCACTAAAAAAGTTAATTATATCTAAATTTATACATTGAGTGTAAAAAAGGAACAAATTTTAATACGAAGGTGACCTTTATGTGATCAGCTTACAAAACAGAGGTACAATATCCTCACAGAAACATTAATGCAAGGAAAAAAGCTTTACATCAATATGTCAAAAGCATTTTCTAAACTTCATCATTTTCAATTTGTGGGTTCATATATTTATTTACTATACACACCTTACATTGACACTGATAATTTACATGCATGTATGCTTTTGGTCCGTAAGATTACAGTTTGTAGACTTTTATTTTCTGTCATATGCACACAATTAGCATAGCAAGCAAATATAAATGTCAAATACCCCCATTGTATGTGTTTCCCCTGATTTTAGTTACACGCACCTCTCCGTGTCTCTGATCAAGGTTTTCCTATTTCAGTAGTTTCTCCAGATAAAAAAATTCTCCCCCAAAATACTGTTGGAATTTGAAGCTAGTTTGTGGTGCTCAAGTCCTCAATATACATTTTCTCTGACAGTGGGTACCACATGATATTCTTCTCCCCCAAACATAAGTGTGTGTTGTAGTGCTCATATGCATACTTAGTATTGCCACACTTCTAATGGATGCTGATTTTACCACCTTCATCTACTTGGGGTTGTTGGTGCTTTAAAGGTTGACCTATACACATCTCCCCCATGAAATTTTCTGAATGTTGGCAAGGCAGTTTCTATATGCTCTCACACTGACTTTTTCTAAATCTCTCCCTGATGAGCCTCTTCTGTCGCTCCTTCTGGGCATTTTCCACACTCCCCCACACTTCAGCTGCCCTGAAACCAGAAAAACTTGTGACGGGAAGTGTATACCACTCAGTGCACACAGACATATGTATCATTTAGAGAAATCAAACACAATATGTTATCCAGCTGAAATAATTTAAAGCTGACTTATAATCAATTCATATCATCCAAAACTATGCATGTTATCTAATTATTCACATGTACATGCATTGTATATGACTTTTGATAAATGTAAACATGTCAACAGACTACTCCTGTGAACAGCCTAAAACCTTATATAACTTCAATTCCATTTAAATTGTGGAGGTGTACACTGCATAATCTCTCTTAAAAGCATCATAGCTTACTTTATGTATTACAATGTATTACATGGTGTATCAATCCAATATATAGCAGATTTTGTAAGGTCTTAACTGGAAATACATGTATCTATCAATATTTTTTTGTTTTCATTTCATGCTGTTCCTATAGAAAAAATACAAAGGAAATGAATATCCAGAAATCAAAGAGAATTTTGATATGTTAAGTTTTGAAGCCATGTTGCAACAAAACCTATGTCAGATTTAAAAATTATAAAAATCAGAAACTTAAGCTGATTGACTTCAGGATAATGGTTAAATTAAAGTTTTATGTCCACTGGTTTATGAATTACTTTTTTAATTGTATTTAATGAGGTCCATGTTTTCAAAACTGCTGGCATCTCAGCCTCTTTTTCTGTTTTTAAATGCATTAGTATTGTGTTCATGTACATCAATGTACTTACCGTTTCTCCACATCTGACCGTAAGAACACTGTGATTTTGTCTGTTTCTGGGTAGGGACTTCTTCTTTTGGCCTTAAGCAAACCATCGAGCTGGCTGCAATATACATAATTATCCATCATGATGATGATGACAACAACAACAATGATCATCATCATCAAAATAATTTTTATTAGACTTCATGAAATTTGGTGACATTATGTATCTTCATAGTACCTTGGTTGGCATAGCATTTGGGTACAAAGGTACAAAACTTTATGTAACATTCATGCCCTCTGGGGGCCAAGTGAAGTACAAACTTAGAAAACTATTTGCAAAAGTAACAACTCACATCAGTTGGGTAACCTGAACATTATTAGGTCACAGATGCACTGTTTGATTCTTCAAAGTGTGTGTTAACCTGCCAAAAATGTTGACGAGTTCATGAAACATCATAAAACTTGGTAGGATGATGTATTTTTATTGGACCTACGATGGATTGCTTTTGAGTGACCTTGACATTATTTATACTCTTCAAGTCACAGGTACACTGGTTGATATTTTTTCTTATGAATAGTTTGGATGATTTTGACAAAACTCAAATGCAACCTATCATGCATATGTGATTTGTATCTTCCTAAGATCATGAAGATCCAGTTTGGGTTTGCATTTGAGTGACCTTTTAAAATTCTAAACATCACCGGGCCATTCAGGTGACTATCAATCCATTCATAACTCTTGAAATAGTTTACAAAGCTCCATGAAACTTTGTAGGATTACATATCTTGATATGACCTTGCTACTATCTGTTTCAATGAAGACATGTACATGTATTTCACATTATACTTTAACCATCCAACAAAACAGACTTCTTTAAAATGTATAACCCTCTGCCACACTCTCATCATGTCTGCTCCAGAGAGATGCTGTTGTTTCTGCTGCAGCTGATTATGATGATGATGACCATGATGACTATGACAATGACTAGGATTTGCTGATTTTTATGTTCCCACCATTGTTGGAAATGATATGTTCTGCTAAGGATAGAAAAGTTGCCCCATGTTAAACCAGCTAAGGAAATAAAGTTGCCCGACACGAATGAAAGTTGCCCGGGGCACCTAGACACCAGCTAACTTCAAAGCCTGTATATCGTAGTCAATATGGTCTATGCACAAGTTCACCAAGCGGAAAAAAACCCGGCAGCTGTCCCATTACGAAAGTGATGCATGCGGGCTGATTTTTTGCCACCAGATGGCGCGCTGTGCACCTTCTCAAAAGTGGTCATGATAATGCATGATGGCGGACACTAATCTTGTTCGTGTCAACATGAACAGAAAAGCAGGAAATGGACCAAGTACAGGAGGTGTATAAAAGTTTACCATTGTAGATTGTTGGCAGAGGAAGTATGGAAAGTATTGATAGTTAGAACATTAAGTGACAAGGCGAATTATCATGGTAAATCACCACTGACTGTTGTGTAGTGGGCTGTAATGTTGATACCAGGAAGAAACGTCAAACTGACAAATATAAAAAATAAAAGTGCCGTTTTATTCCTTCCATCAACTGATATTCTTTTGTCTTATAAATAAATACTTTTTCAGCCACCCTAGATTCTGTGTTCTGAAGAAATC
Source organism: Hermodice carunculata (assembly GCA_964020975.1). NCBI lineage: Eukaryota > Metazoa > Annelida > Polychaeta > Eunicida > Amphinomidae > Hermodice > Hermodice carunculata. The sequence continues at coordinate 32,924,502 of OZ026619.1, read as the reverse complement.
ATGGTCCGTGATTCACTCCTTGTTACTTGCTGTATTCAGTAGTGCTGTAGCCTGTGCTGTAAGACAGAGTGGCCCACAAATTACCCAGAAACCTGTGTGCGCCTGGCTCTTACACTGGAATCTCCGCTGGGGTCTCCCCGCTTGATGAACTTATGCATAGACCGTGTTGCAAGTAAACACACAAGGAAACCCACAACTAGTACATGTAGTATGGGTTGGACTATGAGATAACTAAATGATTATGCTTTATCTATGGTAACCATCATACTGCTCATGTTTACATAAACTTGTAACTTTACATGCAGAGTGTACATGTACCTACCTGGAGGTGAGGCAAAACTCATCCATGGCACGCACAGGAGTGATGTAAATATTTTCTGTGTATGACTGAGCCCAGTCAGTCTTCTTCTTGGTTTTACCTGAAGCCACCACTAAAGGAAGAAAAACAAGACAATGGTGAGGACCCATTATATTGACAAACTCCTGTCTCCAAATCCTGTAACTAAGAAATCTTGTACATGTATGTGTACATGAAAGATACAAATTCAAGGTTGGCTGATGAGCTTTGGCCTAAACCGGCTATCTGATGCATTCTAATTCAACATCTGATTCACTTTACATGTATGTGCACTGGTACAGTGGCCCCCTATTATAAGCACGTCACAATTGTCGCCTTACCAGAGGGTGGCCTCTCTTGAGGGGATAAATATTATCAAAATATCATCACTGCTGCACACTGAAGTGGCCTTTCTAGAGGGTGACCCCTGCAATAGACTGAAGTACCGTGATTTTAGTGTCTGGTGTACTTGTTTCTACCAGTGCACACCTTGTGGTGTCATTTACATGCATGTATTGTATTGCCTGGTGTACTGGTTTCAACCAGTGCACACCTTGTGGTGTCATGTATGTACATGTATTGTATTGTCTAGTGTACTTTTTTTAACCAGTACACACCTTGTGGTGTCATTTATATACATGTATTAATTTTATTTTCTCGTGTCCTCATTTTTACCAGTACACAGCCTGTGGTGTAAGGCATATATATGTATTGCAGTATCTGAAGATGTACTTGTTTAATTTGGGAGCATGGAAGCTAGTGTGGACTGACATTGCCAACTTTGACCTCCTCTAATTCGTCTAATTTTGTCATCAACACCTAAGACAATATATTCTTGATGATACAGATATCATGATTTGCTGAAAGTTGAAAAAGCAAACATTATTTTGGTATTTATAAGACGTTTTGGCCATTTAACATGCAGGTATGATTAACACCTTTCTTGCAACTTTTCCACAAATTATAATTTTTAAATTTGACAAAGAGATTGAAATACATATCAACATACAGGAGCAGTTTTTTATTGTTTATAAAAATTATTTTGATCAAAAGTTATAGAAATTCAAAGTTGGTTCTGGTAAGTTATGCAGTTTTTTTATTTGCTAAGTTATAAAAGTCACAGAAGAATTATGTGATTAGGAAAAATGAAGAAAAAGATCCTATATTAAATGTCTTTCTTTCAATACCTGGTTTGTTTTTTTTTAAATATCTGATTTACTCAATTTTATGTAAAGTCATTCACAAAATATGTTTGTCTGACAAAGATAAAGTTCAGAGAAAACCACAATGGATTATGGTGACATTTCTCACACATAACTGCATTTTGCATGAACGATACTCACTTCTTCATCCTATTAAAGACTTCCTGAGTTTTATCAGTGCAGTGCTATTATATGGTTAAATATCAAGTTTTCTTTTTCCTTCTTGTTTTTCAAATGCAGCCAAAGGCCAGTTTTGATTTGTGATTTCACCAGCAAAAGTGGACATTGCAAAGAAAACAGCCGTGCATCAGTGCAGAATGGCTCCAGCATGAAAGTGACTTGAGACAATCAGAGGAATTAGTGCACCCTTGTTCATCTTCATAGCCTCACAATGGTTTCATTGTGCCAACTCAGGGAGCCCATTTGTATGAAACTGAATACTTTGACATATTATCCCACATAGCTGACAAAGCCACTGGTCTGTTCACCAGTGGTACTGTTTACTTTTCATTTTGATCACTCATTTCCAACAATTCAGTAGACCTGAAATAGGGATATGCAAGAAAATAATTTGCCAATAAGGTCTATGGGATAGGATCGTTTCAAATTATGCTGAGTAAGTGGCCTGGCCTGTCCTGGGCACTCTGGCTAATGACTCTACAGACACTTGCTATAGAACATTGCTTATAGAGAAATAAACAAACACCACATGGTCAATGACAGCTCAAACCTCCGGATTTCTAAGCTCAATTTTGATCTATAAAAAATTATTTATCTGAATTTTGGTGGCCATAAACTTCAAATACAAAACTTCCCCAACATAATAAAGTGATTTTGTGAAATGTGAAGGTATGGCGCCCTTCAGGCTTGAATTTCCCTGCTTCAACCTTAACCCTTAAAGTGCTAATCACCGCTATTGTCATTTTCTCATTACTGTTAAACATATAATGGTTAAAAGATTCCAATTCCTCATGTAGATACCTTTCATTCAAATACCAGCAACCCTAGTCTAAAGCAAAACAGTAACTAGTCTTAGTCAACAGCTTTCCTTCATGTGCAATGCGTGCAAAGTATGTATCTGTACTGCAGTGTCTAGTGTACTTGTTTCAACCAGTGCACAGGTTGTGATGGGATGCATGAACAGTGTACATATAGGGCCTGTATACAGACAGACAAATTTATTGCAGATGGCCCCAAAACTTTGTAAAAATCCTGTTTGAACTGAAGTTTCCATTTACTTTTTTTTCCCCAGACATTTGTTGCACATGTCACATTTTCTGTAAAGAGCTATACATGTAAGTGTGATTCACATCTTAAGTGGTTTCAGACTGTAACCCTTATTAGTGCAAAAGTGAAAATGTTAACACATCTCACCTCCATGTGGCCCTAGTTGTACATACCCCCATTAACTCATTCCACCCTGATAGAAGACTGAGTCAACAGCTTTCCTTGGCGCGCTCTGGGCGCAATGCGCCCAGAGCGCGCCAAGGAAAGCTGTTGACCATGGGCATATAATTTGGAATGATCTTCCATGCAAGTATCATCCAAAATATTGAAAAATAATCCCTAAATTAGTAAAATACAATTAGCAGACGACATTTAGATATTAGCGGGAAAAAGCGTCATCAGGGTGGAATGAGTTAAAAGTTACCTCTTAGTCAATTCTTATTTTAGATGCTGCAAAGACCACACAAAGTTGTCATCATTGGGCATTAGCCAGTGGTGGTGGCAGTTTTCAGTAGGAGACACCAGTGAAAGGCAGCGTTTCTGCCCACAACTGGCGACAACCACCTCCTCCTCACCCCCACTACCCCAACAAATGTCAGCCACCATCAAACCTAGAGGCTGCTTCTGGTGTCAGCAGATGCCATCAGCAGTATCACTGAGTTACACGTAAATGTGCCAAAACCCTACATACAAGACACTTCACTGGTGATATGATATAAGAATTATACCTTTGACACTGATGTTGAGAGGTGTTTGTGTTAACGCTTTGGGATCAACTTCTTTTGCCTCAGTGGTCACACCCTTGTCCCTGTTGTCTGTCCCATCACTACCCGAGGTCAGCAGCCTAACACATGTGGCAGGGCCAGCTTGTATGCTTGATCTGCTTGCCCTAATGATTGACTGGGAGTGATGCTGGGGCCACCTGGTGCTGAAGCTCCGTCTTAGACAGCCTGCAGTATCAATCAATAAATAAATCAGTATGTACATTAATTTAAACATATTTATTTATTCTGGATCACCTAATAGTATACATCGAGATACTAAAAAACAGGCTCTCCAGACATACATGTATGTATGTACTGTATGTATGTATGTATGTATGTATGTATGTATGTATGTATGTATGTACTGTATGTATGTATATAACCTACATGTACCATGCTTCATACATATGTTTGATTTTACATGCTTCATACATAAGTATTTGTATAAAAAACCAATAGTCTCTTCCATCTTCAGCCCATATCCTGTCAGATTGCTTTTTCATACCTATATGTAAGTATACACAAGTACATGTATGAAACATTGTAGGTGATCATGTAGATCATTTAAGAATTAAACTTCCTCTCTAGTGTAATTACGGGCGCATGGTTGCAGTTTGTGTGACAGGCATTTCTGATGACGCGCGGTAGCGCGTCATCAAAGAAATGCCTGTCACACAAACTGCAACCATGTGCCTGTAATTATACTAGAGAGGAAGTTTAATTCTTATATTTACATTTAACATCAATTTCTATTGACATAAGAGTAAGTATTATCATTGATAGTTGATTTAAAATCGTTTTTAGCTTGTTAATTTACAAAAAATCGCCTTTTTGTTTACTAGTGGGAGGAGCCAAGTAGGCGGGGCTACTACATCAGCCATCAGTTGTCAAGGCAACTCCTGGAACACAAAACTAGGAAAAAAATAGTTCCGAATAACACAACAACTTTATTTCAATAAAGCTTGCAAAACCGGTAAAAGAAAACATTTAGGCAAGTTTTGACGAGTAGATATGCAATTCTTGATCATCTGATACCGTCTTCCCATTATGCTTAGGCCTATGAATCAAACGCTTCGGAGGCGCTAACAATTGGGAAGTGAAAATAGTCCCAGGCCAAGCATGAGGATATTATTGCGCAGCACGTTGGTTGCATGAGATGCTCTAGTGTAACCATTGCCTCATGAACTACACTACCGTTCCTATTCTTTCAATGCTAACAAAAATAACAAATGTAAATATTATATCATGTTGATCTACATTGTGAATATATTCATTAACAGGGTGCAAATGTAAGATCAATTCCATCTTATTTATATTTTCTGGGTTGTTCTGGGCACTGATTGGGCATAACAAAATAATAGAAGAACAAATATAAAGAAGTTTTTTCTTAAAATGAGCAAGATGTAACTAGCAGTAAAAGTAAATGGAAGAATAATCAGGGATGAAATTCATGAGAAACCTAACATGTATGGTAAATGCATTACAGAGATTATGGTTTCAGCTGTTAATTTGTTTTTAGTAGAAATTAAGTATGAAATGTGTAATAACAGGATTAAATAGTTGATTATACATGTACATGTATATTGATTCACAAGTAAGCTTGTTGTCAAGGTATGGTAAGCCACATGTAAGCTTGTACCAGGAATGTTATCACTATAGCCAGTTTGGCTAAAATGGAATTGATGTTTTCACCAAAATTCTGGCTGTCTGTTAGACAAATGGAGTATGACAAATATTTGCAGTATAGCTTTTTCTTATCCATGAAAATATAATCAACTTGAAATTAAAATGTGAGTTTCAAAAGTTGACTTGTCAAATAAACTATGAAATCTGATCACTGTCATCTGATCTGGCTAAAAGTTATCTAATTACATGCACCTTAGCCAACTCACATCTTTTTAGCCACTAGCTATTTGGCTAATTGATAGTGCAAGCCTGGGTAAGGATATTGATGAGTTTGCTTTTAAGGGTGCTGTATACTTTATGATTCTTATGTATAAATGTTTCATTTCTGTCTGTGGCTACCACCTAATACCCTGAAAAGTATATATTTTCTGGAAGAAAGCATACCATCAAGTTTGATTCTGGTACTGAATATTAAATTTTATTATCTCTACTGATGTAATTTAATTTTCATTAAAAATTTTAAACTTTTGCATAAAATTAAATAGCATTTTAAAAAATAAACATCAGATATAGTTTATGGAGTCAAATGGAAGAACACATAACACTGCCCAAAACTGTATTTTAAATTTTTGACAAAAAAATGCTAAGTTCTAATCTTATCTCCATCTAAATATTTTAAAAGTGTGCCATGCCTTAGGGTACATAATCTGATGATTGGAGATGAGTGGTAAGTTAAACATTAAATTGTGATGAATAGTGCACTGCAAATACATCGTTGCTCTATGAAAATACTATCATGTTGAGATAATGGAACAACTTAAGACAACAGAGGGACCCACTTGTCCATGTCTGACTACTATTGCAATTTTCAAGTAAATTTACAGTGCCATATACAGCAAAAGTATCAGTCAGCACTAAGATCACTAATGACCTAACATATCATGTATCCTTAAATCAGCTACTGTGGAAATGCTGTACTTTTTAAGTGCAATTTGTGGGGCATTATCAGCCTTTTTCATAAAAAAATACAAGTAGAGCTTTTTCATGAAAATGTGACTTTTGAACAGCTAAAAATGCACAAAATGAAGGAATTAATATCTTGTTTTTGCCCATGAAAATGTGACTTTCAGGCCAAAATGCACAGAATACCCAAATCATGTCTTGTTTCTGCTGCATGTTAGAGGTGGATCTTTGGTTGAAATGTAGAAGGCAAAAAATTTCCAAGATTTTACTCAAAACATCTGGATTTTTAATGTTTTTAACAGTGTTTAAGGCTCTGAAAATGCATTATAACAAAATTAATTCAATTACCTTACCCACTTCAAGGACCTCTGTTAACCCTGGAGCTGGTCCAAAAGTGGTCTCCCAATGGAGGTAAAAATGGAAAAGATAGCACCAGGGACCTAATAAATGTCATTTCACATGTAAAAGCCAAGTGGTCTCTCATTTAAGGGGAGTGGTCTTTAAAGAGAGACGTCTGTACTCACCTTTACAAGGAGTGCTGCCAGACAGCAATCTGAGCAAGCTGGCTGAAGGCCTGGTGGCCAGCACTTTTATGCCACACGCTGTCATACCCAGACATGTACTTCTGAACATGATGGATGTAATGCACCCTCCTAGACCTATGAAAGTAGTACAATGCATACATGAATCTTTTAATTCCAGGAGCCTGGTGTGGTTTGGTTATCAGGTTTAGCTGGGAGTGAAAATACTTTGCATGAATGTGTACTGAACTACATGTAGAAACTTAAAGTTCCATACATTTGTGTTCGATGGAAATGAGACATGCTGATATATATTGTGTATTTGTGTCACATCTGCACTGTCCAGGTTCAAATGAGGACTCCTTTCTGTGCTGTCCTTAATGTGTGGTGCATGTACTTATACACATGGGCATGCATCAAGTCTTTCAGTGCCGATCACATCTAAAGTCGATCTACTTAAGTCAGACAAGTCTGCTAATCATTAGGATCTCAGATTCATATTCCTCGTAAAAAGACCTTTCATTCAAGTACCAGTACGCCTGCAGTTCCAGAGAGAATACCCTAGATCAACAGCTTTTCTCAGCGTGCATTGGGCGCACTGGGCCCAATGCATGCCGAGAAAAGCTGTTGACTCAGTGAAAAATTTAGCGATGATAGGGTTAATGAACAGAAAGAAGATGCTGGAAAGGAAAAGCCATTTTAGTGTCTATGTAGCTATAGCTCGACAAAACTCATGAGAGTGACAGTTTGTCACCAAGAATATGTCCAGGATTGGTGACAAGTTGTCACCTTGTCATGTGACAAGGTGCAACAAGAGTACATGGCTCATGCAGCGACCACTCGGACTGTTAGCAAATTAGCCAAATGATAATATTTCTTGTATTTGCCTCAAAGTGTGTAAATGGTTAAAATATTTTAATATGAATTTTTCAAGGGGCAAAACAGAATCTTTGATAATTATCCCTATATATTTCAAATCTAGGGTTGCCATGTATTATCCTGTTTGGTGTAACAATTTTATTATAACAATGACTTAACATATGAGAAAAATGCAAGAATGATGTTTCAACCTGTTTGCCTAATTTCTTAGAGGAAAATCCATTACTTTTCTTAATCACAGGAGGTACAGGGTGTATGGAACTTCAAAGGAATCTTCAGCTATCATCGGTAAATCTTCAAGAATTGTGCAAAAAAAAAAAACAAAAACAAAAAAAACTCTTTTCAAAGACTAGGTTCTGCAAGTATTTACGAACAAAAAATCTTTTCAAAGACTAGGTTCTGTAAGTGTTTACACAACAATTCCAGGAAACACAATGGGTCAAATAGCCAGTTCACATGCCTCAGTGCTAATATGACAGACAAGAGTAGTTGTGACACTTTACTGTGTGGTGTGCTGCAGCTTGTATATGTTGCACTTTTCTGCAGAGTTGCACCAACACCATTGAATTCACTATTCATTGGTAGTTACCATGGATGTTCCAGAAATCTCAATGCATAACGTTCCTACTGGTTGGAATCTTTGCATGGTTTCATCTAATGGTGAACACCTTGTTTATAGAATGTAAATACCTGTAGATTTGAAGTTTTATCTTCCTAAAAAAAAATATGATACAAAATATGTCTCATTACTTCCAGTAATTGACTTCTTTCACAGAACCAGGGAAACATAGAATTTTTTCACCTCCAGCTGACTGGAGAGAGAATTGCGGGGTCATACACTTTTGGGCACAGGGTAATGCACATTAACAGTACCAATCTTCAAAGTAAATTTGAGGTCAATTATAGCAACATCAACATAAATTGCAAAACTTTTTGATTAGTATGCCTGTCAATATCAGTAAAGTACCCGGCATTCGTAATTTGAAGATGTTAGAAACGTTTTACAGGCAAAATTAACAAGACCCTCATCCAGTATCTGTGTACTGACCACCACACATGCATAGGTGTCAATTGGTTTCCCACCCCTGTGGGTTTAATCACCAGAGTAGTTAGTGCAAACCTTCAAACTGAGTTCATTTTGGCAGCATGTGCTCATGATACCAAATCATATGGCTCTGTGGGATATAACCATTCATACAACATGTACAGCTGTGATGTTTAAAGGGCAAAACGCCCTTGTTTCAGTTATGGCAGACACTGATTAGGCAAGTTTTACTGCCTTTAAATAGTCTTTTAGCAAAAATAAAACTTGCAAAATTCCTTTTTAGAGTTCATTCATAAATTCTATGCCTGGGAATATAAATGATTGACATTCACATAGTATTCAAGATTTTTCTTGAATTCAGGATTTGTTGAAAATATATATATATATATATATATATATATATATATATATATATATATATGTGTGTAAATGCTTGTAGATGTACTAATACAGTGGTCCCTGTCTTGAGAGACCACCCCTAGGGCAGGTGAAAATGTGGTCTCTCAAAACAGGTGGTCTTTCATCAGAGGAAATAACATGGAAAAGATAGCACAGTGTTCTAAGAGAGTGGTCTGAAAAAGATATGCGGTTTCTCATTGGAGGGGTCTCTCAAGACAGGTACCACTGTACAACAATTATTTCCTTGTAACTTTTAACCAGCACATATATCATGTAATGATGTATATACCCTCTTGGACTGTGATCAATAATAGGAACCTCCATTTTACAGGGTGGAGATTAATTAAGAAGTCAAGCAGACACAAAACATGGATAGCCAGCTTTTCATCAACTATAATCTATTTAACACACTTTTTGGTGCCACAGTTTTACCAAGTATGTAGCCTTAATGGAAAAAATAAGGACGTGGCTACTGAGCCGGGTCCGGTTTCGGTTGCTGAAGCGACTACAGAGCTAAACCCGGAACTGCAGACAATATACACAGGAAAGCAGGATCCAGTACTCTGTCCAATACTGTGAGACATCACTGGAGTGCCGGGTCCGGTATAGCAGCCAAATACAGTATGAGGGCTGGCTGCGGTAGTAACTAATACTGACAGTAAGCACTGGAGTGGCGGGTTTTGTACATGTAGAAAAAGAAACCCAGCAGCAAGGAAATACATGTCTCATAAAACAGTCTTGGTCTCCAGCACTATAACCCTAAACTGTGTGCTACAAAAGATTTAAATTTTGAAATGCTGCAGATGGAGGGTCCAGAGAATATCACGAGACGACATTGACGTCATGATGGTAGCCGATCACAAGCCTCACAGTTCTGTAGGATCTATAAAGGGTAAGAAGAAGGTGTACCCAACACACGTGTGTGAAGAAAGAGGGTCAGGATCCGCTTGGGGTGCAGGTGTCTTCAAAACTGTTATGTAGATTCATGTAGAAAAATGAATGTAAGAAAACACCAACTAAAACTCAATCTGTGGAGCATGAATGAGAGGAGCCTCCACAACGTGTTTCGCCTTTTGGGCAGAGGCTTCTTCAGGGGATGAGGCTCCTTAGTATTTTATTAAAAAATGCTCAGGTATGGTTCCAGAATATTTGGGCCCCCTATTTGTATGTGTCTTGAAGCGGATATAAATGGGAAGGGGGCCCTTTGGTTCCAGATTATTTGGGCTCCCTATTTGTATGAAAGTGCCTTGCAGTGGATGTAAATGGGGAGGGGGCCCTTTGGTTCCAGAATATTTGGGCCCCCTATTTGTTTGTGTTTTGAAGTAGATTTAAATGGGGAGGGGGGCCCTTTGGTTTCAAAATATTTGGGCCTCCCGTTTGTATGTGTCTTGAAGTGGATATTAATGGCCACGGGGACCTTTGGTTCCAAATTATTTGGGCCCCTTATTTGTAAGTAAATGCCTTGGAGTGGATATAAATGGGGGAGGGGGCCCTTTGGTTCCAGACTATTGGGCCCCCTATTTGTATACATCTTGAAGTGGATATAAATTGTTATACATGTAACAGCAGATTTGGGGGTGGGGGGGTGGGGGGGTTATTCTGAACAGGAAGCCCCCCCCCCCTTTTTATTTATTATGCACATTACATATATGTATTACATCTTTATATATCCACTTCAAGTCACATACAGACAGGGGGAGGGGGCAAATATTCTGGAACCAAAAGGCCCCCTCCCCATTTATATCCACTGCAAGGCACTTACTTAAAAATAGGGGGCCCAAATATTCTGGAACCAAAGGGCCCCCTCCCCATTTAATTCAGTGCAAGGCATTTACTGACAAGCAGGGGGCCCAAATGTTCTGAAACCAAAGGGCCCCCTCCCCATTTATATCCACTGCTACGCTTTTACTTGCAAATAGAGGACCCAAATATTCTGGAACCAAAGGGCCTCTTCCCCATTTATATCCACTGCAAGGCTTTTACTTGCAAATAGGAGGCCCAAATATTCTGGAACCAAAGCCCCCCCCCCCCCCCCCATTTATATTCAGTGCAAGGCATTTACTTTGAGATGGTTTAACATTTTCATCATTTTTGAATTAGTACTTACAGTACGCAAGGGGGGAGGGGGTTAAATGGGCTGTACACTTTCACAGGATATGGAAAATGATGGTCAATTTTTGGCCTGTTTTATGCAATTTTGCTATGATTTGGGGGGGGGGGGGGAAATCATCATTTTTAAAGTGCTAATTTGGGGGGAGGGAGGGGGGTCATGAAATTTAGTACCCTAAGTACTAATTCAAAAATGATGATAATGTTGAACCATTCCTTACAAATAGGAGGCCCAAATGTACTGAAACCAAAGGACCCCCTGCCCATTTACATCCACTGCAAGGCTTTTACTTACAAATAGTGGGCCCAAATATTCTGGTACCACAGGGCCCTCTCCCATTTATTTATCCCATGTTTGCACTTGCATGACCCAAATACTCAAAATCTCCAGAAATTCAGATAACAAGGAATCAGGGGGAAATGGAGACACCTGAATCTATACATGTGGGGTAGCTTTGTGCTATAATATGTGTTGTACAAATATATATATAAAAAAAACACTTGGTACATGTATATACTTGGAGGATTGTGAGATAATTTCTACAAGGTATTTGCACCCACATTACATGTAAAATACACCAATATATACATGTATATATGTAGTGCCAAACATTAAGCCTTGCAAATGTATTCAATTGTTTGATTTACATTTATCTTACAAAATAATAACAAATTCTTTTAAAAATATTTCTTTTAGAGTTTGCAAAATATCATACAGGATGTATATATAGAGTGTATTGGGCCAAAACTAAGTTATTCCAATTTCTAGGGGAGGGGGGCAAATGTTCGTAGGGGAGCCCAAACGTTCGGCGAATGAATGGGCCCCTTGGGGCCCATCCGTTGGGGGGGGGGGGGGGCGAAATATTCTCTGACACCGGGTCCCTCAAGGCTCCATCTTGGGACCACTTCTGTTCCTTATTTATGTTACTGACATACCAGGCATCATAAATACAATTTGTAAATTATTTGCTGATGACACCAAATTGTACAATGCTATCTGCAATATAACAGACTGCAAAAACTTACAGGTAGATCTAAATGCCCTTATGATCATGCAGTAGCTGGTCCAATTGTGGTGAGGGATTACCCTTGGAATCCCACTGACGTCAGCAGGGGAACCTCTCGCTGGACATCTGGGTCAGGCTAAGACCCTTGAACTTCTCAGGAGAAGTTTTTTCTGGCATCATATGGCCCAGGATTCTAAACTTTATGTAGAGTCATGTGCGGTTTGCAGCACTAATAAGAAAGCCAGGATGTGGCCAAGAGCGCCTCTTGGAAAGTATCATGCTGGAGCACCGATGGAGCGGGTACATATAGATATACTTGGTCCTTTCACGCCAAGTTTTGCAGGCAACGTGTACATACTTATGTTGGTTGATCAATTCACCAAATGGTTTGAGTGCTATGCTCTTCCAAATCAATCACCAGAAAGTATTGTGGACAAAGTAGTGAACGAGTTCATTGCTAGGTTCGGTTGCCCACTTAATCTCCATACAGATCAAGGGAAGAACGTGGATGGGAAGCTAGTGAGGGCGATATGTGATCTTTTGGAGATCACGAAGACCAGGACCACCCCGTATCGACCCTGCGCAAATGGTCAAGTGGAACGCTATAATTGGCTGCTGCTGCAGATGATCAGGTGCTGTATTCAGGGCTCAAACCGGAATTGGGATAAACATCTTCCACAATTGGCTGCTGCTGTTCGGTCCATGCCGAATCGCAGTACTGGATTTTCAGCCAATTTAATGATGTTGGGCAGGGAAGTGTTCTCCCCCAGAGACTTGACATTCAGGTTATTTGACATGGACCAGGGGAAGGAGCCTCCAGAGTATGCACGGCAGCTGCAAGATATACTTTCAACCACTCACGAAATGGCACGGAAGCAGCTGAAAGGGGCCCAGGAAAGGCAGAAGAAGACCTACGATCTTAAACTATGTAGCAGGTCTTATGAGGTTGGAGACCTTGTGTATCAATTACAATCTGCCTGTAAAGTAGGTCAGTCAAGAAAATTGAATAAAGTTTGGAGTGGTCCTTTCCTCATCACAGAAGTGTTGTCTCCTGTTTTATTTAAAGTTAAGGGAAAAAGGAAAGAGTGGGTGGCTCATCATGACAGGTTGAAGCCCTGCAAAGATCGGTTTGTGCCCCTGTGGCTTAGAAGAATGAGGCATGCCCTATTAGATTTGGACACCACCATCGCATATGATGAGGAGGAAAATGATGATTTCCTGGAAGATGTATTCAGGGACCTGTTTGGAGATGAGCAGGGAGCTAGGAGCCAGGGTGAGGCGAGTGGTACTGAGGTACCATCAAGTGATGCTCAGGATAATTTCTGCAGTACTCCGGCACGGCCCACCTCTACAAGTCATTCATCTGTCCCCCCGTTAAGTAGTCCAATCAGGCCACCCTCACCAAGGGGGGATGCTGGGCCAGGAGCTTTGGGACCACTTCCTGTAACTCAGCCAACAGTTTCTGTCCCGGGTTTCGTTGCTGATCCAGTAACAACAACAACAACACAGCATACCAAGAGAGGGAGGGAGGTTTTGAGACCAAGCCGATTTAGAGACTATGTATAGTGTAGTGGTAAGATTATTGTAAATATGCTGTAAATGAATTGGTCAATAACTAAGTATTGATACATGTTCAATTTAATTTAATAGATGATGGACGTTTTGGAGGAGGAGACTCTCAACAGGAGTAAGAGTGATGAGGAGTGGATTGTTATTGATCGGTGCGGAGAGGACTTTAAGGTCACGGGGCCATGCCATTCCCACGTATCCGAGCAGGGAGGTCTTAAGGTTATATTTGCCTCGTCAGGACCAAAAGTGGATGGAATTGTAGAACTTGATAGGACTCTTTTCCAGCCAACATCCCATAACAGCAAAGTTAGGAGATCAGTGCAGGCAGTGGGGGAAAAGATCGAAGTGTCGATTTGTGCCAAAGCAGCCAAAAAAAGAGGACAGGCATGCCCAGTTTGTAGTGTCCAACTGTCCCACGTGAAGCGGCATGTGATCAAGGAGCATCTGCCGTGGTACATATACCCTTGCAGTGCCTGTTGGGTCTGTGGATTTCAGGGATCAGTTCTGTCTGGGATGGGAAATCATTTCCAGCAACATGGGACACAAACCCACATTTCACACTTCGGGGAGGAGCATCTGGACACTTGGGCGATGCTAATAGCAGGATTCCTGGTTGCCCTCACAGAAGAGCTGAAGTTGAGCTCTGTAAAAGAGCTTTGGAGGATGGCCCAGGAGGAGTCGAAGAATGTTGTGGGAGCACGAGTGACAGAAACCGAAAGGATCCTGTTCCAGGCTTTTGCTCGACGCACCAGGACCACTTTTCCACAGGCAGCTCACGTTTGTCCTCCCAACAGTATTGCAGCCATGTTGCACTGGAGAGTATTGGCCATCCTGCTGGCTAAGCTCTCAGATCCACAAAAGAGCAGGATGAAGCAGTATGAAAAGTTAGTGCCGTCCTTAGCCATGCCTGGTGGAAAGGTAGGCTGTGACCATATCCAGAAGTTTCGACATCCTTTCAGAGTGGTGGATGCCCATTGTCATCTCGGGGAGCTCCTGGACCGAACTCAATGCCCGGATCTTCATGCTGTGCTTGAGTCTTGGCCAGGCAGTTCTGAGGAGTTCAAGTTGGAGGCAGTGGTATCTATCCATTGTTTTCAAAACAAGTGGAAAACAGAAGCAGGCATGAGGCGCTTACTTAAGGATGGAAGAGTTTTCTTCGCAGTGGGTTTACACCCAAGGTTTGCAACCAAACTGACCAAATCGGACCTGGTGAGGATGGAGAGTTGCTTGCTCCTGCCAAGAGTTGTGGGTCTAGGGGAAGTAGGACTGGACTTCACTGGCCGGAATTGCACGGAACAACATAAGGTGGAGCAGCAGAAAGCTCTGGAGCTAGTGACACCCTTAGCTGTCAGACTGCACCTTTCGGTAATTCTTCACTTGCGTGGAGGTGAGGAGGGGGAATGCACCCATCGCTGCATAGAGGTTCTGAAGCGGACACTGCCGATGGATCATCCAATCCATCTCCACTGCTTTTGTGGAAATGTGGACGAGGCAGAAAGGTGGATGGCAGCCTTTCCAGAGTGTGTCTTTGGCATTTCCGCACGTACAGGAAGTGAGCCATCCATGGATCCAGTACTGAGGGCAATCCCCCTCAGAAGGATGGTTTTGGAGACGGACGCCCCCTATCTGGTGCCAGAACTATTTAAGGGGAAAGTCCAGTGTTCAAACCCGGGGATGGTTCTTGAAGCTGCTAAAGTGGTGGCACGGAGTCGGAATTTGCCGCTGTCCATGGTGTGCGACGTGACTTGTCAAGTGGCGAAATCTTTCTATGACCTAGCTCCATTTGAGTCCATAGTTCAGCAACTCGGACCACCTTGCTGAGTAGCTGATATAAAATTGTTAAAATGTTGTAAATATGTAAATAACTGAAAGAAAATCTGGGTATGATGTAAAATTGCATGTGTTGTATGATGGGGTTATTGGTTGGCATGTTATAGCTAATGTGGAACCAGGGAAATGCATGTATTGCTTGGGGTATTGTATTAACTTTTGTATTTGATTTCACTGGAGTAGGGAATCTATGGTGAAGAGATTAATGTGGCTGAACTGGTTGAATGTGGTGTTTTTATAGATGTGTGGGACCAGGACACAGGAATGGCAGATTTGAACATTTCATTAACCAATGTGTCTTTTCTCCTTTGCTTTAGGAGTCCTCATCTAAAGCTGCACACGTCTTGCACACGATGCATCACAACCGTTTTTCTTTTTAGTTTGGTTTTCTTTTGGACATAAAATTACTTTTGACATTGCTCTGGTCTAATCAAAATTCGTTTTGGCATATATTTTCTTTTGTTTGTGACCTCTGTTTGATTAAACGGGGAGGAATGTGGTGAGGGATTACCCTTGGAATCCCACTGACGTCAGCAGGGGAACCTCTTTGTGGACACCGTTGGGGGAAAGACGAGACCACGGGAAGAAAGGGGTCACTCGGGACTCGGAACTCCATTGCAACAGACGGCTCAGCAGGCATGCAAGCCACAATTGACCAGGTAAATCACCTGTTTTATTACCAGTAGTATATGACATGTTAAAGTCATTTTAGCACACAGCACAACACAATACCTGGCTGCTCTATTTCAATGTTGAAAATGTGTTGCCCTTAAATTACATGAGAGGGTAAACTATGCCTATACTTTACATGGTACTAATCTGAATACAGTTTTTCAACAAAAAGACTTAGGAATCCTAATTACAAACAATACCTCCACCCAAAAAGACATTTATCCAAGGAAATTAACAAAGCAAACCAACAGATCGGTTCAATACAGAGATGTTTTACAGGACTTGACAATAAAATAGAAATTCTATATAAGACCCTAGTAAGACCAGTGCTTGAATACGGGGTCAATATTTGAAACCCCTAGTTGGCAGCAGAGGGATATTGATGCCCAACTAGAAGCAGTACAAAAACGTTGTTGAGACTGTCAACAAAAGAAATGATTCGAGAATCTTTAGAGGATCGCAGAATTTTTAGCAATTTGTGTGAATAAACTTACAAGATCCCACGTGGACTGTACAAGCTCAACCATGATAAGTTTTTCACAAATCTAACAAGAATTTTGAGAGATCACTCTTTAAAACTATCAAAAAGATTTACATATCAGGTATATACCTTCAAATTTTTCTTCTCAAACACAGCTATACTGGTTGATAGGTGGAACTGTTTGCCTGAAGACGTGGTATCTGCGCCAACTTTGTCTGTTTTTAAGAGAAAATTAAGAAGACTGAGATCCCTACCCTAGGGGTTGGAGGGATAATTTCAACCAAGCAAAATCAATCAAACACTTACTTGTAGTTAGGACTATGCTCTTTTGAAAAAAATCTGTAGAAATTCTGAGGAGCTTTGTCCTTTTGCAGCAAAATTTTGTTACAGTGCTAAAATTGGATAGCCCTGTATTGTTATAACTTTATTTTGCTTTATTGTGTTATCATTCTGCATTTGCCATTTTTATCATGGGCCTGGTGGGTGAGCCAGTGACCCTGCATGGTGCAAGAATCAACTTCAAGACAAACAGCAAGAAACCCTATTATCGCTCAAAAGTAAACTGATCCCCATTAGCTTTGTAAACATGCTATTTCTGAGTTTACATTGATGTTAACATACCTCAAATGCACATGTACAAAAAATATGAACGCATTTTTGGCCACTAGTACGTTGCTGAATGACTTCGCTGTGCCTCAGTTGTTATGGTGTCTCAGAAATGGAACTTGTCAATCTATCGATTTTCATTGCCGGATATAACAATTTTCTTGTGACACATGCAATATGTCAGCGCCCGTGCACATCGGTCGCCGTCACATGTAATTTGATGTGCCTGTAATTCGTTTCTTTGTAGCCCTTCAGTGCCAGCACGAGTTGTGCGGCACCAACACAGACTGTTACTGTGTCACAGTAACAGTATCGTCGTTGACACAAGACGCCATGCGATAAAAAAAAAAAAAACAAAAACAAAACGATTTTATAGGAGGCGAGTGTTGTTATGCAACAACAAGTAACAGTGAGTTAAACGTGACTGTGACAAGGACTCAGTGACAACATCAACAAATTTAAAGCCACGCCCGGGTCAGCAAGCTTCTATGGGTGCAGCTTGTAGGCCTATTTGATTGATAAGAGTAACTGCTGTATCCAAGTTGTAGAAGGCGGTTTTGACCTTCTGGCTCCATGATGGTTGTATCAACATGCTCTGTAAAGGAAACTGTAACCATCGTTACCATGGGATGTGAAATAAAATCCAGGCAGTGACAAACTCCCATAAACTCTCCCGTGTCGATACAGTCTTTATGTAGTATGGTTCATTAATGTGAGCATGTGGTAGCAACACATATTTGTCCAGGAAAGTACTGAAGTCCAGAAGTAAGAATAAGATGACTGACAAGACAGTGAGCAATTAAAAAATAGTTAAACTTGAGGCTATGCTGTACATGTATGTATGCCTGGCCCTGGTTAATTTAGTTTGAGACAGGTTATACCTGGT
Source organism: Hermodice carunculata (assembly GCA_964020975.1). Taxonomy (NCBI): domain Eukaryota; kingdom Metazoa; phylum Annelida; class Polychaeta; order Eunicida; family Amphinomidae; genus Hermodice; species Hermodice carunculata. The sequence goes on along the minus strand of OZ026619.1, from coordinate 32,906,379 downwards.
ACATGTACATGTGGATGGTCATGAAAGGATTATATGTCTGTTCTGTAAGTTCCTGCAGAAGCCACACTATGTGGAGGATCAAAAGGGTGACACTCAATTGCATCCGAAGGACTTTTGTCAGCAGAATCAACATGTGTACTGGAAAAGGCATACCATTTCTTCAGTTGCCCCCAGAAGCAAGCTCTATTGATCACAGTAATACCGGGATTAACAGGGTATGTCTCTTCAAATCATGCAATGGGCATGTAAATAAGATGTAAAAATTTGTGTATCCCTATATTTATGCAGGATTTACATTGGTGCAATATTAAGGTGGACATATATATCGCTCACTTTGCCAGTGTGCAGTGAGACTGGCATTTTTGTATCAATATTATCCATTTAATTTTTTCACAAGTACAGTAGACCTATATATTTTTTTATTACTACACATCCATACATTTGTATCCAATATTTCTTGAAAAAAAATTTGCGGGATTGGAAGTATTTTGAGATTTTATAGCATTCTTTCTGACCAGGTAGGATTTTCACATTTTTCATGGAGAAGTCACACATTTTCTTTTTTTTTCAGATTGAAATCAGAGAAATTATAATACATATATATATATATATATATATATGCAGAAGTCACACAATTTTTCTTTTCAAATTGAAATCCGACAAATCAAAAGTATCTACATATATATACTTTTATTTTCTGATTTCAATTTGAAAAAAAATTGTGTGACTTCTGCATGAAAAATGTGAATGTCCAGGATCAAATTCAGCGGTGAGTCCTGAGATAGCATAAATAAAAAGTTATGAATTTTGAAGTTGTTTGTAAGAGGTTGTTCGTTTTCTTTCTGGGAACTGCTCCAAAAGTGGTGGAAAGGGTTGTCAAAAAAAAAAAAAAAATGCACAGGAACCGCTCCTGGATATGATATTTTTCTTTTGATGTATGTTGATTTTAATGTGATAGGGCAATTCATTAATTTATTTTGTGAGGTGAGATACAAATTGCATAGGTTGAGCAAAAAAAAAAAAGTCTAAGAAAATCACATTGAGAGAAAATGTTGCCAATTCTTACGCATTTATGACTAATATGGTACGTACATACTTACTTCTTCTGTCCTTTGTCCTTATTATTGTGTGAAATTAACTTGTAGCTTTACCTCTGTGATGTCATTCAAAAATATATATATTTTGTGGCTTAATACTTAAGTTCGTTTGTTTTGTTTTTTTTAACTTGGTATAAACATCAAACCTGACCAACTTGTTTGGGTGTGGGTTCCCCTGTGGCTTGCCTTATTTGGGGCCCATCAAGTGGATTGCGCTAATTTGTTTTTACATCAATAGAGAATATCAAAGTAGTCAGAACAATGGTAGTGATTAGTCTGAACTGGCCCATTCTTCTCTCCATAGCTAATATTTTCCTGTTCTCTATGAGTTACCCTTGTCAGTTTCTCACCTGATTGCCAGGGATCATGGACTCCTGACTGTGCAAACAATGACATGGTTCATTATCATGCCCATGCAAACAAAGCCAATGTGATCGGCACTGCTGAAACTCATGCTGTAAACAAAAGTTTTCGGCTCAATTTTCTCATAAATTTTATGTTCACACATCTGAGTTTTGGGGAGCATGTAGTGTAAGTATCAAACTATCCAAAAAATATTAAAAAGTGATTAGAGGTTATCTAAACGTGCTGGCTTCAGATCTTCCAGCTTTGAGTAGGCTACATGCATAGGGGAGAGGTTGATTGTATGTATCATATTGTATGTCTTTATGTATTTGTTATGCCATGTACCTGAAGTTTGAAATAAAACTACATGTATCTGATCTTCTGTTATACTTTCTGTACATGGCACGATAAATTTTTTTGCAGACCATGTAGTTGTTAATTAATTTAATTCTCTTGTAAACATTCACAAACTGATAAAGTAAATTCCTTGGATGATAGGTATAGATACAATGTAAGCACAATGAAAACAAAAATATGACTGAATGAACGAGTGAGTTAAGTGAACCTAAAATGACATAGTTCAATGGCAAATATCTCTAATCTGCTAATGTCTTTTAAAAGAACTACACTTGTAATGATCTACACGCACATTATCAGAAACTGAATCTAATCAAGTGGAATCACTTTTCATCTTTCAAAATTTTTCCTCTTGAAGGTGAAAAGATGTGAATCCAGAGGTGTCCCTATCATTCATCACATTGGATATGTATCAGACTTGCCACCTCATCACCGCTTTGCTATGCGCAAATTCCATGGTGTTATGAAATTTCTTCGAAAGGACAATGTTATATCTATGAAGCAAGTCTTTCAGCCATATGCTGTCAGTGAAAGCACCACAGGATTAGTACACACAGTTGAATATATTAAAAAGTTTTTCAATGGTAGGACTTCTGCAGAGGAACAGAGACAGACTGGTTTCAAGTGGAGTCAAGGTTTGGTGAGCAGGTGCAGACTGGAAAGTGGTACGTTATGCCCGGTGTATACATAGTTCTGTATAATGGGAGAAGGGCACATTTACATGTAACCAGGGATTTTGATCATCAATCTGACCATGTTGATACATATGAGGCAAGAAGTGTGTGGTGGATCAAATCTGTACATACTAATTGCAGACGAACCCCGAATGTGTAATCTTTGTAGTGTGACATAGAGGGGAGACTTATCCAGCATTTTTATTTTCATCTTGGCCAGCATTTTTCTCAGATTTCTCCTCATCAATGTACTTTGTGGCATTTGGTATATCAAATACAAAAGGCATAAAGCATTGATTTAAATATTGTTAACTCACCAAGGATCAAGGATTCCCTTCATTTTTTGTTATATGTGTGGAAAAATTCTAGGTCTACATTCACGTATGTGGGTACCCTTTTCACCCTGTTTTAACCCTGTCCCACTTCGATTGCCTCAAAACACTCAGATGTAAATTGTCTGCCTTTTACATAAATATCTCATCAATAGAAAACATTTTTGCTGAGAATTTTATAGATACACCGAAATGTCATTAGAAGGACAATCAGAAACGAATAGAACATATTCACATAGCAATCCAGGTTTTTAGGGACTTGACACTTTCCGGTCTGGACTAAACATCTACTCCGTGTCTGATGATTTTTGGTGACTTTGGGGAAAAATGTGAATGTTTCACTCCCACTTGTATTTATTTGTCTGATTTAAGATTGTAAGTGTTTGATATCAAACTAATCTTCGGGACCATGTTCATTCATACCCTACATTTAATTTTTTTTTATTAACACTGGCTGGGTAAATGTGATGTTATATGCAGTTGCCATGGAAACCACTTTTTTGATTAAAAAACTTATAAAATTTACCAAATATTCCAGTATATTAATTCAGAAAATAATAATACCATAAATAATCCAATAAAATTCACAAGAAGTATGTATGTAAATAGATTTTGGTGAATTTTCACACTGCTAGCTTTCCAACTCCATATTTGTGGTGAAAATTTGTTGTTTATATGGTTGCCATTCGAGTCCACAAATATGCGGACCCTGACTGCAAGGAATAATGCAATGGCTCCGTGTATACGCAGACCCCAACTTGAAAGTGTTGAAAAGTCAAATTCCTTTTATGTTTGCCACTTTTATGGGAACAGGGAGGTGTATGCATACACCTCCCTGCTGGGAACAAATGGTGTCATTTGTTTTGTTTTCAGTGTGATACCTATTTTAATAGCATGTCCCAGTTAACAGCTTTCCTTGGTTTGGATTGGGTGCATTGTGCACAACCCATGCCAACCCACATAAAGGGCAACTGTTGACTCAGTTTTAGTTCAAGGGGGAAATGGTTAAATATTCCTGACATGTTTTTGTCAAAAGTGATTGTTTATGTAACAGTTGTGAGTTCAACATGCTTATAGTACATGTAACTGTATTGCAAATGCACATAAAACCTAGCAGTAAACAGGTAAATACACATACGTGTTTCAGGTTTATCATGTTAACAATATGTCTACCTGTTTATTACAGCTTTTACTTTTCACAACTATCATTATTGAGGTGAGGCAGTGTGTCCTGTGTTGCAGGTGGCACAGTCCTTGGCAGCAGAATGGCCTTGCAGCATGGTCTGGCCTGCAGCACTGGTGGTGGGACACACCATGCCTTCCCTTCGCATGGCTCTGGCTTTTGCTTGATCAATGACTTGGCTATAGCGGCACGCTATGTCATATACAGGGGCTTGGCAACCAAAGTACTGATTGTAGATTTGGATGTCCACCAGGTACATGCATGCAATATTCAGGCAATGGCATAGGCTAGTCATTTTCAACCCCATGGTCAACTGGCAATAATCCTAAGTCACAAATTACACAATGGTTCATATTCATATATTTCCATGAGTATTAGTGTCAAAAGGAATAACATACTAGCTTCAAGATGTTATAGATATACATGTAAGAGAAAAATAATTCTCTTTGACTTGTTTCAGAGTGTTTTCAGATTTTCTTTCAGCATGTTAACGAATGTTGAGATATGTATGGTGTATCAAAGTTAATGTGAGGAAAAAAATCATGCATGAAGAAAAGCACAACATTTCTCAATGAGAGAGAGAGAGAGAGAGGAGAGAGAGAGAGAGAGAGAGAGAGAGAGAGAGAGAGAGAGAGAGAGAGAGAGAGAGAGAGAGAGAGAGAGAGAGAGAGAGAGAGAGAGAGAGAGAGAGAGAGAGAGAGAGAGAGAGAGAGAGAGAAGAGATGAGAGAGAGAGAGGAGAGAGAGAGAGAGAGAGAGAGAGAGAGAGTTTATCATTGTTTTACCCACAATTTTGTGTAATATAAATCAAGAAAAAAAATGCAGGCTTAAGCTTACATTCTTTAACCATCAAGGTTTTGGAGGGTAACAAACAGATGAAAATTAATCCTTTTCTCCTGCTTTTTGTCAACAGGGGTTAAAGTTAAAACAAATAACAAAAAACTAAAGGTCACATCGATACCGCATGTCTTTTTTAAAATGTGATATGAGAAACAATTATTTTGAAGGCTGAAGAAAAGACTGAACAAGGATGATAAAGGCAAATTGAAGCCGCTGTTGATATGTCACCAGTTTTGATACATTTTGAAGGCTGGCATACACTAGTCCCTCCTTTGAGAGACTGCCCCTAGATGCCACCCAAAAGGTGGCCACATAAAGCAGGTGGCCTTTCAAAGGAAGCATAAATAACTTAAAAAGTACTGAAGAAAGACTTTAGAACAATTGTGGTCTTTCAAAGGAGGGTGGTCTCCCAACGGAGTGGTCTTTCAAAGGAGGGGCCACTGTATTTAAAGTTAAGTTGTCTTTTGCCTTGTAGGGTAATGGTACAGCCTTTATTTTCAAAGATGATGACCAAGTCTTTACTTTCTCAATGCACTGTGGAAGTAATTTCCCTCTGCACAAAGAGCAAAGTGACCTTGATGTACCTCTACCAAATGGAACTGCAGTAAGTTTAACTCAAGAGACTTTTTCCTTGAATAAATCCGATAACCCTTTGCTGGTCAGAATCAGACTGAGTCAATAGCCTTCCTTAGCACATGCTGGGCATGCTAAAATGAAATAGTTTGATTTCTGGGTAACTGTGAGCTATTGATTCATTACTGTGATTTATTGAGTGATGAACATGTGTCAACTTTTTGGAGTGTTTGATTTTGTTACCACTTGGTTTGCAAAAGGTGAACCTTACATCATAGTAATAGGCCCACATGTACTTAATTGGATCCAGCACCCAATACTTTATCAGAGTCTGTTATCTGCTCTTTTAGGTTATAACGTAATTAACATGCTTCAATTCTTGGACATGAGAAACAGAAATGTCTAATGATGCTCACATGGTTGACAGGATGAAGAGTACCTCAGTATCCTGGCTAGTTACTTACCACCCATCCTGGACACCTTCCGTCCAGACCTGGTGCTGTATGATGCTGGTGTGGACCCACATGAGAGAGATGAACTTGGTCGTTTGAACCTTTCAGATACAGGTAACTGTTTATAGTAAACCTGTACAATGTAATATACATGTATATATGCCTATAAATGTGATTCCACATGTGCATATCACAGTAATTTTATGTACACATGTATATGATTTGAGCCTAATTGCAATTCATTATTTTGTATTGTAAATGTAAAAGAATGCTACACATGCATGCAAACTAAACTGATATCATGTTTCTCCTTCAGGTCTATACAGAAGAGATTACTATGTGTTGGATACAGTGGTATCAAGAGGCATACCCTGCTTAACTGTGATAGGAGGAGGCTATGACCGAGACCTCCAGGCTCTGTCCATCAGGCACACTATAGTCCACAGAGCTGCCACAAAGGTAGAGTATCCCAATCTGTCAGGCACAGAAGAGTCCATGCAGCCATCACTAAGTTACAGCTTCCCTGTCAATCAGCCCCATTATAGTCCACAGAGGTACTACAATAGTGCAGTCTCCCTGACCATCAAGCACATTTTAGTCTGACTCTGCAGTGCAACTAGTGAGGTACAGTAATCCTGCATGACCATCAGATATGCTTTGGTCCACAGAGCTGCCACGAAGGGAGAGTATCGCTGTCTATCTGGCACACTAATCCACAGAGTGCCATACTGGTACAGCAATCCTATCCTGTTAGGCATGCTTTACACTCCTCTGAGCTTCCACAGAGGGAGAATATGTCTGTCATCACAGAATGGCCATAGGGGTACAGTATTCATGTAAATCGGGCATGTTGTAGTGCACAGAACTGCCACAGAGGTGCAGTATCTGAGTCTATTAGACATATTTTAATCCATGGAACTGCCATAGAGGCAAAGATATTCCTGTCAGTCAGACACATTTTAGGGCATAGAGGTACAGTATCTCTGTCTATCAAGCACACTTTACAGCTGCCCCAGAGGATAGTCCAGAGCTGTCCAGAGCTGTCCAGAGGTACATGCACAGTATTCTTATTCATGAGACATCTGATACAAATGTGTTTTTTCTTCTATTTTTGTTCAAAGCACTATCTTAATAATAGAATATCCCTGTTTATTAGACAGACCCATTTTAGTGTAGAGATGTCACATAGCAATAAATATGATAATGCTCTGCAAAATATAATATTGTAACAGTCAATCAGTTACCTGTTTATTGTATCATGCTTCACTATACATAGGAACTGCAGTATTTTGTTTTGTGTGCACTGATTGTAAGTTGTGCTGGTAAATCAAGAGATGAAGCTATATTTAGACAATGATTGACAGGCCCACTACAGTTTGTAATTTCATCAGCTAATCCATGAAAGATTTGCAAGTCATTCATTTACTTTGTACCTGTTATTGTTAGAAACTTGCATGTATTAGCATATTTTTTTTATGTACTTATTATCCCTTTTCAGCACTGCTGCCCTCTTAAGCAGCCCCTCCATTTTCTCATCCTTAAATTAATGAAATTTTGCTAGATTTTCTTTCATTTTAGGTAATTTATACTTAACCCTCTCCCCCTCCCATTACTTGGGTTTTTGTCCACTCTACGCCTCAAATTAATTCCCCATGAATGGTAAAAATTTGCTATGAACACATGAAAACAGATGCTGTCTGGTCCCGCATTGTCGGAACAGGTGTCGGTGCTTGTGGGTAGTATGACTGATTCAACATCCTATTTTTTGGTAGTGACATTTAATTTGCGGGAAAATGTATAGATTTATTCATCCATACAGTATGAATAATCATTGATAGTCGTTTATGGCAAGTAAAAGTGTGAAATCTGCAGAAAAGAATGCAAGTTTCCAAAAGTTTGCTTTCCCCATAGGGCCATATTTGTATACAAATGTCTGGAATGTTTGGTACTGTGGGAAAGCCCAAAGTCTGTTCTATTTTGGGATACTCTCCTCCAATTAGCTAAATTTGATTTGTGTTGATATTTCCCGCAGTAAAAATCAATCTGATTTGGTGATAATATCCATATTTAGAATCTTGTTCAAGGTTATGGGGTCATCGATCCAAATATGGTACTCAGAATACTTCGTGCATGCTTCGGAGTGGCATAGCAGATGAGCAGTGCAGAGGATAGAGTGCAACTGGCTGATTGTACAGGTGTGGAACAGCATGATGCTGATCCTGTTGCATCACGAGCTGCAATATCTCTGAGACATGTGAGCATGCTAGTTTTCCAGAAAGACAAAATTGATTCCTCTTGGGCAAGGCGTATTGAATATGAGGGATAGTTTTCTTACTATTAGACCAGATAAATTTGATGGAACAAAAAATTGGGAGGAATATCAAATTCATTTCTTGATCTGTGCACAATTGGGGAAATGGAATGATGCAAATTGAGGTTTACATGTTGATTGTAAGTCTACAGAGTACAGAAAGGTGATTTTATGTTAGACTTGCTGCTTCTGATAGAGAGAGTTACTCTAAGATTGAAGCAGTGTTTGTAAACAGGTTTGGAGCACAAAAAACAGAGAGAACAGTTCAAACTTACCTGTTAATATATAAAAGAAGGACTGAGGAGTCTGCTTTAGCTTTGTGTGATGTAATATGCAGACTTACACAGAGCACATACCCTGACTTTGAGTTTAGGATGCAAGAAAACTAGCACTAGGTGCCTTCAGAAGTGCCTTACTAGTGGAGATGAAAGTGCAGTGTACTGATAAACGCTGCAGAACAACAGAAGGGCTGTGAGTACTGTGGAACATTATGAGGCTTGATTCACTGCAGAGAAAGAAAAGAAACACCAAGTTAGAGCTCACAGGGTTGACATCAACCAGTGGCCCCAGGAAGGGTGGCTGGCTTTAGAAAAAGCCCTCAAGGATTTTACATCAGTTTTTTTAGTAAGGTGTCGACTTGTGAGAGTTCGAATCCCACACATCCCTCTGGGCAGGAAGGATCCAATGTAAGAAGAAACAGAGAATCCCCAGAGATCAAGAACAAAGTTCTTACTTGTTGGTTTTTCAATCAGGAAGGACATGGTGAAATGTAATTGTCAAATACAGAACAGTACATTCCTTCCAAGAATAAGAATTAGGTCCACCATGAACCAGCCAGATTTGTCTTAAGACAACAGGAAAAGTTTGGGGAAGACAACATGCTGCCTCTCTTAAAGTTAGACCACTTACAGAATCTGTAGGCTGAAAGCATAAAATGTCACTGGCACAGGTATTTTACATTCAGCTAAGGAGTGCCAGATAAAAGGTAGTCAGCTTCAGAAACAACTGAGGAATGACCCTGTTTGATCTGCCCATTGTGACATCAATGTTTCCAGCAGAGATGGCAACACAACCTCATAAGGAAACTCCAGCCCATGATCGAGTAACAGAGGGGTTCAGGATCCCTGAGGATGTCAGGAAGGTTGTACTCGAGCCACCTACCCCATTCCCTCAAAGGAGAGAGAGAAAAACTCCGGAAGCAAGTCCTGATAAGGAACCCCCTCCCCATCTCCAGGGAAGAAGCAGTGTATATATTCTCTTCAAAGGCATGACAGTCCATCAGCAAGGAGAGACCCAATGATCAGAGTCAGTCAGTTTGGTCTAACCTGAAAGAAGATCCTGAGGGATGGAGCCTCACCAGAGGGTCCACCTGGTCAGTTGGACTAGACACAGTCAGAGTAGGTGCATCTCTAGGGCCACCAAATTTCCAATGGGCACCCTCAAACTGGCAATAGTAGACCCCTGGTATTAAATGAATGCAAGTCCAAATGGCAATTTTCCAGTGGCAGAATGCCATTAGTGCCTGGATTGATGCAATTTTCTGGCTCTTCCTGGCACATATGACCAGGCAGAAGTGTCAGCTTGTGTGAAGGTTTCAGCAGAGATTTGCAGGCATAAACATCCATCAGCACTGCTGGATCCTGCCTCATTTTCATCAGACTCTACTGAACCAATCCTTCAGAATCATTCGGTAGATTAATCTAAAGAGGGATGCTAGAAGGATGTAGGTCAAAAATTGATGATTCAACTTGATAATATACCACCCAATTAATGAAAACTGCAGAACCAGACTCCACTAAACAAGCAGAACCTTCCAGAGTTGTTCATGGAAATGCAGTAGTTCAGAAAAGTGACTTGGTCAGTGTTATGACAACATACCATGGTGTCACCAGTAATGATCACTAAAACTAATATCAATATACCTATATCAACAAGACTATTAAGGTGGTTTTTCACTGCATCAGATCCGATCCGACTCGACCTGACCGGATGCATCAATGGTTGCATTTGCATTAACAATGAAACAGTAAATATCCAACCATCAAAACTCATTGCCTTCTTGTCTCCATTTCTGCTTGCATTTTGGATGTAATGGCATCCGTTTGTTTGATTTTCAATACTTGGGACATGAATTCGCATAGTCATCATAATAAACATTGAATGTTACATGTTTTCTATTATTTTCACAAACAAAGAGCCTTGAGAAAGAGGATTGCCACTAAAATTTACAGAATTAAACCTGATTCGCTAATAAAAATGGATACCAAAATGTACTGAAAAACAGATTCAGTGAGTTTGAATTTTTTCCTAATCACATACTAAAACAGACTGCCAAGTGCAACCATTCATGCAACAGATCATATCAGACACAGTGGAAAACAACCCTTAGGCCAGCAGCACCTGCTATGCCTGGCCCAAGTTGATTCCTAAATTGCTATGAGCCAATAGAACCCACCATGCATTGGCCTAGAAATTAGTTTAGATTTGATGGGACTATTGATGTTTGCTATACTTAGACTCAAAAAAGGTGTAAATTGTCAAATTGCTTCTAGCTGCAGCAAAGTTCTGACTGGTAATGTATTATAAGATTGTCAGTCAAATTGATGTTTATGTGTAATTATGTCAGTTAAACTGATGTGTATGTTTAATAATCTACTGTATATACTTGTAAATCTATCTACGATCAAATTGATGTAAACTGTTATATAAATATTATTGTAAAATTGCCAGTTGCACTACATGCCCTGGAAGGGGTTGAATTTACTACAGCTAAATTGTTGTGGAACAGTTTTTAAATTGCCAGGAGAAAGCCATGGCCTGGAATGAATTGGTGTGTGGTCATGATGTGAACTTCCATGACTTTCCATCCTACTCATAGTCATGATGTAAATTTTCATGACTTTAATTTAATGGTCGAGTCAACTTTTTGTAATTGCACATCTTGATAATAGTAAGTGATATTTCATGGATAAGTATGGGAGCATTCGAAAATAGGTAGAAATAATGTAACAGTCAAACTGTTACCTAGTAATTATGTCATGCTCCCCTGTACATGGAAGCTGTAATGTTTGTTGTGTGGACCGATTGCAAGTCACGCTGGTAAATCAACAGATGTTGCTATATTTAGACCCTGACTGAAGTTGTGCTGGTAAATTAACGGATGAAGCTATATATAGACACTGATTGACGTGCACCACAGTGTGTTATTTCCTCAGCTAATGAATGAAAGATTCACAGGTCATTCCTTTACTGGGTTCCTGTTATTATTAGGAGCTTGCTTGTATAGTGTAGTTTTTATTTTTGAAGTATATATGTGATATGGACACTTAATGGTCTCATACTATCCTATGTTCTCTAATTTTGGATAGGACCCTAATAGGGCCCACATCTTTTCATCATAATTCTGTTGCTAGGATGCCATTTTGTTTGTTACACCTGCGAGGGCTGATATGAAAACAGGGCTAAGGGTTTTCCTGTAAAGTCTGCTAGAAAGGTCCTTAAAGGTTGATTTTTTGAGTAAGTCATTAAAAGGTAGTCATTGGGATAAAACCCAGGCCTATCTTGACTATGGGGAAACTTGAGAATGAATTGTTCTGTATTTTCAAAGATTAAGATGCTGGAAGGAATATCGGTGAATTTGACAGAACAGGGAACTGGTGTTTTTGGACCATAAGAGTGACTTTACAAGGCAGCCTACATGCTGTTTTAGTGATTCCACTCAGGCAACTCTTTTGGGTCTGATCGATTTTACTTTCAGTTTTGGAACACTTCCTAAGTTGCAACAAATTTGGATATGATTTCTCATCATTCTGAGCAACAAAACTCCTTGTAATGTTGAATTAAGGTGCAAGCTGTGAAGCTAGTGCCCAGTGAGACTGGCAACTTTGGATCTATATTACCCATTTATTTTTTTCACAAGTATATTAAACCTATATATTTTCTGATTACTACATATCCATAGATTTGTATCCATAGGTTTTTTTTGCAGGATTGGAATTTTTTGAGATTTTATAGCATTTTTTCGGACTTGGTAGAGTATTCACATTTTTTTGCGCAAAAGTCGTACAAAATTGTTGTTGTTGTTTTTTTTTTTCCAAGTTGAAATCAGAAGAAATTTAAAATATATATCCATTACCTGGATCGAATTCAATGGTGAGTCCTGAAATAGCATAAATAAAAAGTTATAAAATTTTTAATTTAGTCCTGACAGGTTGTTCATTTTCTTTCTATAAATGGCTCCAAAAGTCACGAGGGGTTGTCAGAAAAAAAATCCTGGGAACCGCTCCTGCATATGATATTTTTCTTTTGATGTCTGTTGATTTTAATGTGATTGGGCCATTAGCATGTTTGTGAGGCGAGATACAAATTGCAGAGGTTGAGCAAATAACAGTTCAGAGAAAATCGCATTGAAAGAAAAAGTTGCCAATTCTTACGCATTTATGGCTGTGATATGACACATACTCATTTCTTCTGCCCCATGTTTTAATTATTATGTGAAATAATCTTGTAGCTTTACCTCTGAGATATTGTCATTAAAAAAAGTGTATTTTGTGACTTAAATCTAGACTTTTTTAACTTGGGAACATCATACTTGGCTTGTTTGGGTGTGGGTTCACATGCGGCTTTCTATATTTGGGGCCCAGTAAGTGGATTGTACTAATTTGTTGTTACATCAATGGAGAATTTCAAAGTAATTTGAACAATAGTAGTGATTAGTCTGAATTGGTCCATTCTTCTCTCCACAGCTAATGGTTTCCTGTTTTCCTTATGAGTGACCCTTGTCAGTTGGTTTCCAGGGGTCATGGACTAATGACTGTGCAAACAATGACATGCTCCATTCTCATGCCCATGCAAACAGACCCCATATGCTCGGCATGGCTTTGACTTTTCAGTGTAAACAAAAGTTCTGAGATCAATTTTCTCAGATAAATTTTATGTTCACACATCTGAGTTCTTGGGAGCATGTAGTTTAAGTACCAAACTATCCAAAAATATGAAAAAGTGATTAGAGGTTATCCAAAGGTGCTTACTTCAGATCGTCCACCTTAACTTTTCATCTATAATGAATTTCAAGATTGGGAACCATTTTATTTGCCTGGTTTGCTGGGAGTCATTCCATTCTTTCAGCCCTGTTCTGTCATTCCTTCCTGCAGAATAATGAGTTTTACAACTTAAGCTAGGTAGATGGCAGAGTCATAGAGTGACAGGAAGCTTTGTACATGACTGCATATGTAAATAAATGGAATTCTGATGTCTTAACATTACAACCACATCATCAATTCATCTTTGCCAACATTCAGGAACCATTTCCATAGCCCTGCACTGTTTCAATAATGGATAGCACTATACATGGCTACACAGGACCATTCCTTGAAGACTTCACAAAACCATTCCCATATCCCACCTTGGCTTTGAACAGACTATAGCTGACTATGAAATTGAATATCAGATTTGTTTATATCAAGTAAAATCAAATGAAGATAAGATCACTTTCACACTAGCAACACTACCACTTCATTTTTTGTGTGTGTGTTTTTTTTTATATCAGATGTCTGTTCGAAAAAAACAACAACATAAAGGTCCCTGACTGGGTGGATTGGGAATGAAAAAGTGCAAAAGTTAGCAATTGACCAGTGCTTTGTCAGCATGTTGGTAATCCATGAATATGTGTGAATAGTTCCCAGATCTGTCTTCAAGATATTAAATTGAAAGCCATAATAAATAATCCAAGATAAGTTTTTCCCAAAACATACCCATAAATCCATAGTTATGGCAATTACAATTTGTTTCTGCTCATAAATCCATGACTGAGGTGGTGGTTAATTTAGCAGAATAATAGTTTTATGGAATGCAGCATGTCCCTGTTATATTTGTTTGAAGTGTATTAAGCTGGTGCAAATCACTCCTTGTACATTTAGCAAAGCTGGGTCAGTGGGAAAAAACTGGCAAAACTGTAAAATGGAGGAATTTTTCTGTTTGTGGTAGCAAATGTGGTTCCATCACAGTGAAACACATGTATGGTCTTGCCAATATGTTTACATGTAACAGAAAAATGGAAAATTTCATGGGGCTCAATCACATTATATAGAATTATTGCTCATCTGTAAGTACACTGGTCAAAGCCATGTGGTCCCAAAGTGGCACCCCTTCTTTTTTTATAAAAAATATATGTATGAACTTATGAACAATTACAATTGTAAACACAGACAAAATTCTATTTCACCTAAGCCTACCTACATACATGAACTCAGAATTTGACCTTGATGAGTCAAGCTGCACAAACACATTTTTCTTCACAGTGCAAGGGCTGTGTCCATGACTTTTCTTAACTCAAGACAGTCTGGGTCTGCTTTAAATTACACAGAAGGAAAATTAAGATGTTTTCATTCATAATAACTATACTCTCAGCATTTTTGGTTTAAATTTCAATGTAAGTATTATACTTCAAAAGCATAGCTCTCAACTTGCCTTTAATCACTGAGAGTCTCCTGTTTTGGAGACTCCAAAACTTCTTAAAATGACAGGGATTTTGAGGCAAAATTGACTCTTTTCTTGATTTCCATACACTTTTACAAAAACCTCCCTGTCATGCATCTTTGGGGGTTGACACCTATGAAAAAGGATCACCATTATTCTCTTTATATACAGAAAGGTGCTATATAGGTTTGAAGTGACCCCATATCAAGTGTACCTTTTAGCAACATGACGGATCTCCATGATTATTCATCTGATGATGATGATGATGATGATGATGATGATGATATTATTATTATTATTATTATTAGTAGTAGTAGTAGTAGTAGTAGTAGTAGTAGTAGTAGTAGTAGTAGTAGTAGTAGTAGTAGTAGTAGAAGTAGTAGTAGTAGTATTTTTTTGGGGGGGAGGGCTTTGTTTTAAAAACATTCCAAGTTAGCTACACGAGAATACATGTCATGTTATACAATGTAGATATATGACGTACTGTGTTTCAGATCTGGTGGGAGAAAGGACTGTAACAAAATGCTGTTTCCAGTTTTCCTGAGAAAAGTAAAGTGCGACACCATGCTATACTTGGATCTGTTTGGAGAATTTGAGTATAAGACAGCAGCAGCATGATCAGAAACCTGGTGAGAGAAAGCACTGTAGCACCCTGTCCTCACATCTGCTCCCAGAAAGGAATATAGCAGTAGGCTGTTTCAGAGCTGTTGAATTGGTTGTCATGAATTCAAATAGTGCCTTGATGGTGACAATACAATATACAGATTGCTGCTCAATAAACTACATATCACAATGATGGCCTATGTTATTCTCTTGCAGTAGAATGGAGATATATCTTGATGAAATATGACATGAGTGAACATACATGTGCACAAATTATTTATTGTTCATGTAGCAGTTAAGGTGTCCATTTGTCTGTGTATAGTTACATTTTAACATCTCAAAAACTGATCAAGCATCCCAATCAAACTTAGTGGGGACATAATTTGGGTGTATCTCTACAAAGTTTCTTCATTCGGGTGTACTTCAGTGCTTTTCAAGATTATAAATGAACATTTTGGTACATTTTATGAGAAAATCTTAAATCTGTATTTGGGCACATCATATATTTACTTTCATGGACACTTGCCTGGTCTTGGCTTTTTCACTGATGTCACATACCCGATTGCTTTGAAACTGTATAATATTTCTAGACCTTAACTTAAGGGAACAAGTAGTAGTGTCAGTTAGCTGCTGTGATCGAGTCATAGGATGGGTCTTTGCCTGTCATTAATCCATCAACGTTTCACATATTCAGCTTTTCATAAATCACGTACTACGTAGACTTGGAAAAGTCTCTACAAAGTTGTTTTATAAGTCATGATTTGGTGATTTTCATATGTTTACTGATGTTCGGTTTTATTTTGAGGGGAAATGTTAAAAAGGCATATTCGAAAATAAAAAAAAGATACTCTGTGAAAACAAGTCAATTGTTTTGACAATACATTGGCCACATGTTGGGGTCCTTAGTAGCAAAATTTTATACAGGTCATCCTGACCCGATTTCCAAGGTCACCAGACAATTTCAGAGCATACAGTTTTCAGAAAAAAATACTTGAGGAGCAGTTTGAGTGATCCAGGACTGAAATTGGGCATGGCTGTCTCTAAGCATAATGTTTAGATTGGATTTTAGAGAGCTTGACTTATTCTCCAAAACACACAAAAAATCATCAAAGTCACATGGTAACTAATTTAGTAAATTTCATTTTTGGAAAATAGCTGTAGAACTGTTTTAACTGTGACTTGGATATGGCATCTTATGATTGCTGTCTGAAAAAGGCCAGGTTGGGATATCACATCAGTGACTATGATGTAATTCGCAGGTCACATGGCCACCAATGGTAGGCCATGTTCAGCAAGTCATTTTATCCTTGCAGGTGGCACACTATTAACCCTTTGAGTGCCAGTCACGGCTTAAGCTGTGCTGATGAAGCTGGATTACTGTAATGATTCCAGATTCATATTCCTCATTAAAAGACCTTTCATTCAAGTACCAGCATGCCTATGTTCCCAGTGAAAAATTTGGTCCAGGTCAACAGCTTTTCTGGGAGCACTTTCCACGCAACGTGCGAAAAGTGCCCCAAGGAAAGCTGTTGACTCAGTCTCTAATTTGGCTCTGTAAGAATTAACAATACATTAAGATACAGGGGCTTACCTGAAACCTAGCTTCAAATCAGTGAAATTGAGCTTTTGTTACTTTTTGGATGATGAAGTGCTAATCTTTATCCATGCCAAATAGTTTCACTGTAACATGTACAACGGTGAGCAGATTATTTCACAGGTGACTGATTAGAACCACTTTATTGTTTGGAAGTGTGTAGTTCAAAGTTATGACAGAGTTTAAGGCATTAGCATTTCGTCATCCTTCTAAATGGCCTGTAGCAGATGTCATTTGTGAGCAATTGAAGTCAGCAAATCTCCTTGGTTATCTTTGGCAGTGAATATCTCAGAAACGAATTTTTACAGTTAAAAATTCAATAACATAAAAATCCCTTTTAAAAATGGCTACCTAAGTTTTAGTAGTGTTTTTACTCGACCTTTGATTTCAAGCTTTTTATGCCAAAAGTTTTGTTGTGATCCTTTCCCAATGTGTAAATCAGAGCCCTTGAATAAAATGCCCCTCACATTTTACAAAATAATCTTAGAATATTCATTGTTACATGCAACGGAACTACACATATATACAAAACTAAAAATGTACACATCGATGGGCTTGTATACAAAAACAGAGACACAGTGGCAATTTTTGTACCACTATGTTATATGCACTCTAAGTAAGAGCAGGCACCTAAAAAGTATAGGAGTGCCAACTGTCAAAATAAACACAATGCTGACAAAGGCAAAAAATAACAATAAAACTCTTGCATGCAGCCCTGCGATATGTGTATGGCTATAGAGCTCAGTTTCAATCGCCAGGTCATTTGAGCATGACTATTTTCCTTTGAAGTACATCATGCCACTTGGTCGTATCATTCCATGCTTGCTGACATAACTTTATGCTTGTTTGCTTTTTACCAATGGTAGGGTCTCTCCCAATAATTTTGTCTTGAGTGTATGTTGGTACTCAGAAGGTGCACTGAATACACGAATTAAAAGTAGAAGCAAACAGATATGAATATTTACAACTAACTGCAAGCAAATGAATATAAATCAGCATCAGGGCAGACAGAAAAAAAAAACTGCTCAGTATTCACTGATATGCAATATTTTAACTTATTTCAAAGCCTTATACTTCCCATCTTAAGTTATGAAAGCAAAGCCTAGGGTCCATTCCACTTAAAGGGCCTTAATGATACTAACTGTATGAATATATGAATACAAAAGCTGCTGTCAGAGGTGAACCTGGTCAATCCCCTTGACTCATTTATTTCCATTAAAAAGCAGCGAAGAACTGGCTCAACTGTTATGACTATATGACCCTGAAAGTGCCTCCCAAAGAAAGGTTCTGCAAATCATGCAATGATGAATCTACTGAAGATGGCATGCATTTTATTCTTTACTGTAAAAAACACCCACGGAGATTCTCTTTTGTTCAGCTCCCTGGCCTCTGTCAATACTTTAACCATTTTAGTGATGAGGAAAAATTCATTTTGATTATGTTCTGTATCTTAAATTTATCATTCAATTTGTTAATACCTGCATGGCTCCAGACGCTGCTGGCTTAACTGAGGTTGAAGGTTCAATAAATAAATGACGGTCTAAACTGACTTGATTACCCTTATCATCTAAGTCCTTCCTGACTAATAATACCAGACTTTAATGCCCTCCCGGCCCAGCAGGTGGCAGCTCATAGGAATCCGTCCATTAGACCTAAAGATTCCCATTTGTAGTTTGGTAGCCTGTGCATTTATTAGAGATTTTTGTTTTTTTCTTTTATTTCCTAACCCTTATTTGTTTGTTATTAATACTCTTATGAATATATACTGTGCATATTGCTTCACACACTTGATCGTCTCTAGGTACATGTCTAATTCAATTAGATCTTTTGCTGAATAAAATCTTGAAGTTTGTCTGCTGGGTCTGAGGTGTAAGGCTGAGATGTTCACTCAGATAAAATATCTGGTCAAATACAACCCACAGATATTAAGTCCCTTTTGCATTGATTTTCATATGACCTCAATTCAAATTGTGTCATGTTAAAAGGTCTCGTATCCACGTGAGTCATTCTGGCAATTCACCAAAATAATATTTTCTCTTTTTAGGCCAGTCTTTGTGACAAAAGGACGTGTTGTGACAAGTCCTTTTACCAAATACAACTTTTATTTTTGCTTTAAAATAATTACTGCTAGAAAGCTGACCTGAAGTTAAGCTCTTTTTACCAAATATTTTTCCCCTCAAACTGACTTATAACGTTACTTTTCTTTCCAATTTCCTTATTTCAAAGTGAAGCAGCACCACCATCTCCTTTTAGAAAACACCACATAGTTCTCTTCTTGTGTAGAGTCCACTAGTTATTGTAACATCTACTGGTTTGATAGGAAACAGTTTTTTTTTTTTTTAAACAGTTTTTTTCCAAAACTTTCTTTTCATCAACATCAAAACTGGAGTCTTTATTGCAGGATACAATCGAAGGTTGATGGCAGTTGAAATGGTGGATGATCATGGTAAATATGAATGTCACTGACTAAAAAATACAAGCAAGTACAAATAATTGAATGGTTATTCAGTCCGGGTGGTAAATCACCTGGTGAAAGAAGCACTTTGTCAAGAAACATGATTTATGGTCATTTTGACAATCGTAGCAGCTAATTATACCATGTTGATAATTATTCTAGAATATGTTTTTACATACCCTGAAAAACCTTACAGACTTAGACTATGAGTGTAGATCTTTTCTGTTATATTACTGTCCATTTGATTTACTAAATTTGGAATATCAAATATTAAACTAAGTTGAGGAAAGAGTCTGTTCACTAATTTATTACCATCTCCGGTGAGAATAAGAATTTTATGGTTTACAGTGTTAAACGCTGTTGAGAGATCGGAAAAAAATAGTGACATTTCACCTTTGTCTAATTTTACATATCAACTTATTGATAAGTTCTACTGCAGCAAATTTAGTGAGTGTCCTTTCCTAAATCCATACTGACCGTTATAAAAAATGTCAAACTTCTCAAAGTGTTCAACAAGTTCATTAAAAGTAATTTCATAAAAAATTTCGATATAATAGGAAGTAATGTTATTGGGCAATAAGTTGTAAATAGTTCATCATCATCTTTTTTATGTAGGGGGGACTACTCTTGCTATATTGAGTTTTTCTGGAAAAATATCCGTTTTTAAACATATTAGTGACTGGTTCAATCACGATTGGGCCAATTTTTTTAAATAACTTCGTTGATATTTGATCATGACAGCTGGTTTTAAGTTTCAAGAATTTTTGTTGTATATCTTCAGTAGTTACTTCATTGAATGTAAAATTATGATTTTTTTTAGATATTTTTCAAAACTTGTCACAAGATTTGGTTATTTTTGTGCAAGATGAGGTCCAATATTTATGAAGAATTCATTAAATTTATAAGCAATTATATTTTTTGCATACATTTTAAATACTTCTGGGAAGGATTTCTTTGATTTGTTTCTATTCAGTATATTATTTGTTGTTGCCCATGTGTACTTCATATCATGTTTATATATATAATTGAAAATAAATTCATACTATCTTGTGTTGGCAAGTCTGATATTATTATTTATTATTATTATTATTATTATTATTATTATTATTATTATTATTATTATTATTATTATTATTATCATTATTATCATTATTATTATTATTGTTATTATTATTGTTATTATTATTATTATTATTAGTAGTAGTAGTAGTAGTAGTAGTAGTAGTAGTAGTAGTAGTAGTAGTAGTAGTAATTGCTAGATTTGTTTTTAGAGTAGAATATTCATTATTGTTGGGATTTAATTCTTCAATCGTTTGTAGAGGTTCTCTTGATATCTATTGAACTGAGTATGCCCTGTCTAATCCAAACGTTAATCTTATGATTGTACTTATTTAATTTCACAATCTCACATGGCATACATTATTAATTGCTGCTTCAATTTCTTCACCTAAATTATAATTAAGGTTAGGATTACCGTTTGGACCTGGATCAAGTCTGTTTACAACATTGGCATTTTGTAAGTGCACTGTCGTATTAATTGCTTTAAAGTATTTATTAACTGCTGCCTCAATTTTTTCATCTAAATTGTAATTAAGGTTAGCATTACTATTTGGATCTGGATCAAGTTTGTTCACAACATTGGCATTTAGTAAGTGTATTATTGTATTGTTATATTGCTTCAAAAGCATTAGCATAATATTTCACAAATTTTGGATTTTTTCTTTCTTTTCTTTTCTTTTTTCCTTAGCCAACCAAGTATGGTTGATGATCAGATAGCTTCCTTGTGAAAATACCCCAGATTGTTTTAAGTGTGACTTAACTGAATTTACGAAAAAAATGTATATATATCAACAAGGGTCCCATTTTTTTTCAGAAAACATAGTGGGTAAGGTTATTAAAGGAAAAAAATGTGCGTTATTATTTCTTCAAAAAGCTCATCAAGCATTGTTTGTTCATTTAGTTTTTAAAAATTTATGTTAAAACGACCCACTATCATTTTTTCTTTATTAACTGTATCCAAATATTTAAGTATTTACTAACATTCGTCAGAAAATACTTACAACATATCCGTAAAATTTCGAGGTGCACATATATTACAAGCTAAATATTTTTAGTGAAAGCTGCATTTGAAATTTCAATAAATTGACCTTCCCATATTCCTAAAATCATTTATAATTTTATATTTGTGTTTTTCACTTAGGTTAATAGTTCAGCCACCTTTGTTGCTACAAGTTTACCTTGGGTAATGCATTAATAAACCTCTAATTGAAGGAGCGATAAATCACTCTCTGAAGAAATATGACATTCTTGGAAACCAATTCCACTAAATTTCATACCTTGATTTTTTTAGTTTATGTACCATGATCACAAATTCGTTTAATTTCGCATGAATGGAATCTATGTTTGCACTTAAAACACTAAAACATCGATTTTTCCGTGAAATTTGATCAAAGTCGTCAACATACGGAGAATTCGAATTATGTCCAGAACTTCATTATGTACGTCTTGTTGTATCTGGACAGTGTTGCTAAGTGAGTTTCCATCTATGGCACCCGTCATGTGTTGTAAAAAAGTTTCGTCAAATTGGCCATAGTCGTCCGTTGTGAGTTTACAATGTTTTAGACATTTCACCAATAATAATTGAATAAAATTAAACCAGCTTATGAAAATGTTCCAATCTACCGCCCTGAGTCTAACTATTTGTGTAAAAATATCTTATGAACAAACCGAAAACGACAATAACTGAACAGAACTCCTGACTATGTCCAGATTCCCAGAGACCGACTCGACCATCAACATTGTGCGAGTGTCTGCGATTTTCAAAACTTTGTTTTTACAGAGATAGAGGACAGAAGACATCTATGTATATATATTTGTGTGAAATGCAACATGAACTATGTGTCCCAAATAATTTATCGTTCAGTATCTTATCCCAGCAAATTCAAAGTGAAGAAAGGGTGACATATTATGACGGCATACACAAGAAGAACTGTTTTTTCTCTGCGGATTCAGATACACAAAACTAGTGCGTGGATCGCCAAGCAACGTAAACATAGTCAGAGTCGAACATGTCTCGGAAAATTCATTACGATCTATCACAGTATTAAAAATAAAAATAAGAAAATATATTGAAATGGATAAAGTGTTTGTTATGAAACATTCATATTTATGGCCACTCATACTTCCAGTTCGGCTTGTACCCGATGACTTGAGATAGATCGTCGATGTTGTTGATCACTAATTCGTCGGCTCCGAACTCTTTCCTTATGCATAAGGATCCATTATTTGTCCATGCTTTCATCAGCAGTTTACCATTCTTTGCTCATCAGGCATGAAAGAAAGGTTCTTACTGCTGCCTTTTAAAATTTTTATTTATGAAAACACTGTTCATCCCAATTGTTCTGAGTTTATTGCGGGAAAGATACAACTTTCCTCGATCCCAGAACTTGTTGAAGGTGATCAAAATAGGCCGTTTGTGGGAGCGGTTTTGTCCTTTTTGGCCTATTCTTTTTGTTTGAAAACGGTCATTTGAGGACATGTTGACATTTCATCTTTACGTTATGTTTGCAATTACTGCGACATTATTTTCCTCTTCAGTTTCAGTTACCCCTGAGATAAATTTTCTCCAACTTTACGTTGTAAAAATGATTCCTGTATTGACAATCAGCCACTTGCCCTCTGGGCGTAGGAATACGAAGGCCTTGTGAAATTACTCAATCGGCTGGATCTGAATGCCTTAAGCCTCTACCCATAAAATTTAAAAGGAAACCAGAGGAGTCCCCAAAACTCACACAGGTAATCTAATAAACACTATTCTAAAAAAATCACTACCTGGTACCACCATGTCAAAAGCTACAACAGCTGTTAGCAAACACAGTATATCATACTCACAGAATGGGACTAAAGCCCCTCCCCCCCCCCCAAAAGAAGAGACCAGGTATTAAAAAGAGGTGGTTCGATAACGAATGCAATTTATTGACGTCCAAATTTTAACAATTGAGTTCCTAGGCACACAATAACACCTTTGATCTGGACCTCTTAATGAGATTTTGCGCCTGCCGTAAAAGTGCAATAGATTCCTAAACTGAAAAAAGCTCATACATGCAACTGACAGTCAGTCAACTTGAAACCATACGAGACAATACCTCCCCCCCCCCCCCCCAAAAAAAAGCAAAACTATTCTTGCTATAATTGCCATTGTGCTATTCATGTATTTCCAAGTGCGATGGTGAAAGTGAATGGCCAGGAATGATTTTCAGTGGGCCAGTCACCCTGTAATATGAAAGGATCCCCTGAGCTTGAAGTTGAAGAAGGTTGCTGTATTTAAAAATTAGTCTGGTCTTAATTGTCATTTGGCTCATTTTAATTTATAAACTTGATTAGTTCAAACATAATTATTTGATATGTTACCACTATTTTTCTTCAGTTTTGCTAAATTTGGTGGAGCCGCGGTTACACAGCCCCTGGTTCGATTTAACCACCAAACTATCTCCAAAAATTGCAATACATTAAACAAATTATGAAGTCATAAAAACAAATTTGAATATTAATTGCAGAAAAATACAATGCTTAAATCGGTGGAACAATACTACGAGCCTTGTTACCATGATAAATACGACGAGTACTTATGGTTGATGAAAATGATGATGTGAAGCACTACGAGCGTTACACGAAGACAAATCCACAGACATACATTGATCCAATTTGATAGCACAACGAACACAGCACAATGAGATGAAGAATTGGGTGAAGGTCCAATCCGGCGCACATAGTGGCACTGGCGTCATCAACCTACAACAATACCGATTTCTATCAGGAGAAATACTGTGGTTGTGACAATTGTGCAGACAGCTCCGAGGAGAGTTAAATAATCAGAAAATTTAGTTATCAATTCTCCCACCAGATGCCGCTTTAGACACGCGACTTGCCAAGCCTTTTATGAATAAGTACGTGTTTTAATATGATAATTCGTGATGACAAAAGACGGAGGGAAATTTTATAATTACTTTGTAACTAAAAGGGTCTGAAGGACACAGTAGCTACAGGTATAAGGGCCTTTAAATTACTTCTTGGATGCTATTTCCATTGTCAACTGACTGAACATCTTAAGGCCTATATATTGATTATTGATAAATGTGGTAATCGTTCGAGTCTAAACTATAACATAATATTTTGATACAGGAACTTTTTATGTGATGATCATGACTGTCCATCACGACCATAAATACTAAAATGCAGTGTATAGGCCTATGACTTCTCAGTTGTCTCTGAACTTATCATATTGAATTACTAAGATCCAGGAAAAGTGTTTTATACAGCATATATATTTGACAGAACAGAAAAAAAAGTTCATAAAATGCAGTCCAATCAGTGTGGTGGTTACTTCAGTGAGCTTCCACCAGCTGTCGCGATAGCAACCAACTGGACACAGATCTATACTCTCTGACCTTATACGGTCAGACTCAAGAGAGTATCGATCTGTTCCCATAAGCCTTGTGCTGCTCATCATGCAGTAACACATATTACGCTTCTTTCATTAAGTTTTTCGAGCTACGTGTTTCCCACGACACAAAACAACCATTGTGTATAAAATGCACGTGGAATGTCTTTTCCGGGATTGTTGTTATTTTTATCTTGGCATGAGGAATAGTGAAAAAGAAGTAGACCTTAACGTGAACGGTTATGTAACCTGTATAGCATTGCTTCCTTAATTTCATTGTAGGACTATGGACATGTTCATATATATATATATATATATTTATTTATTTGTTTGCACGTATGTCTTGTATGTTCACCTGGTAGCTTGCATGTTTATTGTTTTTGATTACGCCAATAACTATAATCTCACACTCCATGTCATCGTGATAGGAGAAGCAAAGGAAACGAAAGAGAGGACCCATGCGGAATTCTTGGATTCACCATGACATCACAGGCACTGACCAACTAATCCCTGCGGGTAGATACAAATGTGAGTTCCCATTCACTCATGTTAAATTGGCCTTTTTGGATGCAAATTACTCAGAGCTATACATAGCTGATGCTTCTTAGCTATACTCTCCTCTCCCAACAGGAGTGAAAGAAAATGTAAACATGCTGATCAACAATATGCGGAATATTCAGACATAAGGATGGAAAGAAAAGTGAATTGATGACTGCGTTGAATGGTGTTCAAGTGGTACCAGTCCCAAGATAATATTTGTGCAAGGAGAGGGTGGAAAGCTTACAAAACTAGTGTATAGAAATGGAAAGTATTGTTTGGAGCGTACAGTGAATGAGAAGCACGTACCAATTTCCTTGGAGCCCCAACCCAATGAAACTGATCTTGTCATCATTCAACGTTACTACACAAATTTGAAGGCTTCCGGAGATTACAAACGCCGTGTCAGCTGGTTGTGCAGCCCAAATTCAGAAACGCCTGTAGCTCTGGTTGAGTATATTGGGAAATTTTCTGGATTAAAATTACATGGAAACCGCAACCATGACAACAGGAAGTATGTGCATACAGCAGGTGACGTATTGGAGGAAATTAAAGAGAAAGTGAAAACTAAGCAACCAAAGGAGGTTGATCTGGACATGATTTTGGATAATTCTACACATAGGGCCCAAAGATGTATGAAACAAGTTGAAAATACAAAGTACAACCAAGAGAAAAGATATCAAGCTCAAGATGGGTCAACCAAACGGGGAAACTTTGCAGATCACATATATCACCTGGACAACATGGTACACGACCATCCTTTTGTCCAGGGAGTCTTTCATAGGAAAAAAAAGTACCTTCAGGCATTTTGTACACTGATCAACAAAAAGAAGACCTGAAGTCAATGTGTTGCTCAGCCCCAGTTGGAGAAACTGTTGTGCTTCGTGTGGACAAGAAAGGTGAACTACATGTCATAGTGACAGTCTTCAAGCAGCAGAAAGTCAAGAGGACCACAACAGGTGACCATCCCATATTATGGGGCAAAATGTTTTTGCATGGCAACAGTGACCTTCACACCTATGTAACCTTTTTACATACCTATCTGCCCAGTTGTTAGACTGTCATTCACCCACAGTAGTTGGGTTAGATGATGAGAAGGCTTTACGCATAGCAAGATCTCTGGTATTCCCAACTGTTCCCCATCTTATATGTACACAACACCTCGAGTTGAATGTGAAGAACTATTTGCGAGACAAGATTGGTACCACCAAAGACATCAGAAAGGAATTGTGGACTCACTGTTTGACAAAGATGGAGTCTTGGAGCAGATGACAGCGTGCTATTTGAAGGGAGGATGGAAAATGTTAAAAGAATCTGTAGCAACAAGGCCCCAGCTTTCACGAAATATTTGGAAACAAAAATGATCCCAATTCTTAAAGAAAACCTTGAAGCTGTCCAAAGACCAGGGATTTCTGTCAACACTTTCTGATAGTGTTAATTCTCTTCTTGCTAAGTATAATCTAATGCAATTGGTTGGTGAGCGTTCTAGACCACCGGATCACTTTGTACTATCTTTTAAGTTTACAGATTCTTATATGACGAAGGTAACGGAAGAAGTATACACTGAACAGCCTTGTAAACGCTATTATTTTGATAAGGCCGGAGTGAATTTCATGAAAAATGACATATGGCAGCAAGGTATTAATGAAATAATTGATATTTTGTTAAATAATATTAATAGCCAAATGGAGATTGATTTGTTTTATGACAAGTTATGCAAACATATACTAAAGGCATTTGGATACGAATTTAAAGTATAAAGATGCAAGTCAGAAAGTGAAGAAACGGTTCAAGAATATTAAACCCTATTGGGATGATACTCTAAGTGTAATGTGGAGAGAAATGCATGAGGCAGAGAAGGATTTTACTAAATGTAATGGTACTAAACGTCAACGAAGTGGTAAGTTGCAAGTATATAAGACGATACTGCGCAGATTTGATAAGTGGTTAACGAAGAAAGAAAGGGCATACAGAAGGGATATAGTGCTACAGACTGAGGAGGTTAATACCAATAACCCATGGGAATTTTGGGACCGCATTAAGAAAATGGGACCGAGGAGTAAACAAGATATGCTGTTAAGAGTAAAGATAGAGGGGGAAATCCGTACTGATATTAATGTGGTTCTTGACAAATGGATCAGGATTTTGAATCTCTGTTAAATAAGACCAGTGATTCTGATGGTGCCAATTTTTATGGTGAATTTTATAATGATATTCTTGGGCGTATTACAGAGACCGAGCAAAAACTGTATTAGTAACAAAGGTGGTCCAAAGAATGAAACAAAGAAGGCTGTTGGTTTTGATATCATACCAAATGAAGCACTGAAACATAAGGATGTGATACGAACTCTTCACTTATTTATAAATGCTTGTTTTGATCTTTGGGTTATCCCCTATATTTGCAACAAAGCTATTATATCCCCAGTACCTAAAGGAGCAGATAAGAACCCGTACTTACACCTCCCATATACAGGCAATAGTCTGCTGTCGTGTATTTAGACAGTTTTCACTGGAGTTATGAATGCAAGAATTACAAGTTTTTCCAAAGACATGAATATCATTAATGATGAGCAAAATGGATTTCGTAAACAGCGATCATGTAGAGATCACATTTTTGTTCTAACATCTGTAATTCGGAATAGAGAGGTGAATAATCAAGATACTTATGCATGTTTTATTGACCTGCAAAAGGCTTTTGATTGAGTGGATCGCGATTTGTTAATGTGGAAGCTGCATAATTGTAATATTATCGGTAAGCTGTATAAGGCAGTAAATTCGATTTATGCTAATACGTATTCATGTGTAAGACTAAATGGTTTTACTACTGATTGGTTCCCCTCAAAATATGGTATAAGACAAACTCATACGCTTTCCCCAACATTGTTCAACTTTTATCTTAATGATTTTGTTGATGAACTAAAAGAACAAGAGTGTGGTGTTAATGTTGGTGGTAAAGTAATTGGGGGATTAAAGTATGCAGATGATATTGTATTAATTGCAGAAAATCCAACTGACCTAGAAAAATCATTAAGTATTTTTGAACGCTGGTGTAGTAAATGGAGGCTAAAAGTCAACATAGATAAAGCGAAAGCTATTCACTTTCGAAAAAAAGGAAAGCTGGCCACTGGGTTCCGATTAAGTCTGAAAAACAAAGTGATTGAGAGAGTAGAGCGATACAAGTATCTTTGTGTTTACTTAGATGAATACCTTGACCTGGAAAATACTGCTAACTTTTTGTCAGAGGCTGGTGGTCGTGCTCTAGTTGCCATTATATCGAAGTTTTAGAAACTAAGGGATGTGGGTTTTAGAACCTATACTAGTCTGTATAATTCTGGGGAGGTGCTGGTTATGGACTATTGTTCAGAGGTATGGGGTTTTGGCAGGTATGAGCACTGCAACAAAATATAAAATCGGTATTTTCTTGGAGTTCACAATAAGGTTCCCATTTTAGCCATACAGGGAGATATTGGGTGGATTACGCCAAAGTATCGTAGATACCTGAGTATGTTTATGCACTGGAACTACTTGGTGTCTATGGATAATGATAGACTGACAAAATGTATTTTTTAGTGGGATCTGAGGCAGAATAATAATAATTGGAGTGCGGAATTGGAACTCCTTTTTGATTCTGTTGACATGGCGCATATATATGAACAAAGGGGGCTTTGTGATATAGGGGCTGTATCAATAAAATTGTTTTTGTTATTCCAAAAGGAATGGAAAGATAGTTTCCCATCAAAACCAAAGCTCTGTACATATGTGAAATTCAAGGAGGTGCTAGAAAAGAATATGTAAAGAGCTGTTTGCAACGCAATCAAACGTCCATTTTAGCCCAATTTAGAGCAGCTTTTTGCCTTTAAATATTGAAACGGGCAGATATAGAGGGATACAGGCTGAAAACAGATTGTGTACAATGTGTGATGATCAAATAGTTGAAGATGAATTTCATTTTCTATGTAACTGCCATTTGTATAATGATCTCAGGGAAGTTTTGTATACTTTAGTTAAACAGAGAAATACTGATTATGAAAGGAAAACCATGGAGGAAAAGTTTGTTTATTTAATGACAAATGAATGTTATAATGTTGCAAAATATCTCAATTGTGCTTCGAGCAGAAGGAAGCAAGCTCTGTATAGACTCGTGTAATAATTGTGTTTACTAATTCTAAAAGTGACATATAAGCCAAGGAGGCTGGGTGCTCTTTATTTGACATTATATCTTGTATTTCATTGGTATGTATGCACATGTCACTATAATAAATAAAAATATACATACATACATACATACATACATACATACATACATACATACACTCTGTGGACCAACAACAATTGTGGAAGTGTGAATCATCAGCTCAAACAACTGGTCAATTGGAAACCTCAGGCCCTGACAGATTTAATTGACAAATTACACAAGGCAGTATGTAAACAATACAAAGAATTAGAGCACAGTATCATTGGAATAGGTGACTATGTCCTTTGGGAAGAATTCCAGAACTTCTCTGTGCCAGAGCATATCTGGAACATGAAAACATCTGAGCAGAGAAGAAACCACTTGACAAAATTACTGACAGCCCTAAAATGCAAAGACAAGCGTACAGTAACATCAACTGATGGGAGATACGCAGTGCTTTAAACACCAACGGGAGGTAAAAAACCCGGTCAAAGAAAGAGACAGAGAAATACCAAAAACAACATCAATAGCAAAAAAGCGGTTGAGAGTAAACTGAAAAGAAGCTGAGAGATTCTCTGCTTACAGTGGAGTTCAAGTTAGTTACTGAGATTGCTGTACAGGGACTTATCTTAGTGCAAAAATGCAAGACCATGCAATGTAAATGTTTGCATGCTGTGTTAGATACATTGTACTTCTGAATTTTAACATTTTAGGTCAGCTGACAGCTGAGCTTAGGTGACGGTTAGGTATCTATTGTCCATCCATTGGCATCGACAATTCACATTTTCAACTTCTCCAAAATCAGTGGCCAGATCCTGCTATATAAAATCAAGAAAGCTGGCTATGAAGTAAGTTTGAAAAGAATGCCCTGATCTTGTACAATAGAATGTAGTTTAAGCACTATATATATATATATATATATATATATATATATATATATATATATATATATATATATATATATATATATATATATATATATATGTATACATATATATGTACAATAGAATGTAGTTTAAGCACTATATATATGTATATATATATATATATATATATATATATATATATATATATATATATATATATATATATATACACACACATATATGAAGTGGTTGTATGGATAAGCCCTTGCATCTCATTTTCTGATGTCAGGAAAAAAGTTAGCTTAATAATGATAACCTGGTGGAAGTGTGGACTAGCCCTCACCTTTTACATGTAGTAAGATTGCTTCAGTTTTTGTGGATGCACTGAAGCTGCAAAAAGACACCTAGAGTCCACACACTAAAGTAATCAACAGATTATAGGAAACTTAGGGTCTAGGAAAACAACTGGCAGTGTGAATTAGCCCTCACATGGATAACAGATATTTTAGTTGGCAACATGGATCGTCCTCACTTTTATAGGTTTACAAGAACAGAAAGTACATTGTACATACCTACCCACAACTTCAAAAGTGCAAAATACAAGCTAATGGTTACCAAGGAAACAATTACATAAACAGATTAATGGAAGATAAAATGGACTCCGTATAATCTACATTCATGAATATCTGTATATCTTATAATTGTGGTTGAATGTAATAAATAAATGGTTTAAAAATTTGAGCAAATTATGCATATATAGAAGCACAAACAGTTTTTAGTTACATAATGTACACTTTTTCAGCTTAAATTGTGTACTAGATCATAAATATTGGATTGTGAGGGAAGATAATAAAGCCAAGCATGTAAAGTTTACAACATACAACTAGGTGATGGTTACTTTTGTTTATTACATATATAAATTTCCAGATGTATAGAATTTAGCTTCGTTACTGAGCATGCAGGGCATAGCATTACTGGTTGCCTTATTGCCTGAGGCAACCATACAGATTTTGTTAAAACACAGTTCAGAGCAAGTACAGTTTTTAATACACTTGGAAACGCAAAAGAGACTAAGATGTGTCAAATAATCTACGACATGAGAGGTTCCTGTAGGTGCCTGAAAAGGTTAGTGTTGATCCCCACTGAATGATAATTTTTGATAAAATTTCACAGATTTGTATGATAGAAAATTGTTCAATTTATTTTATCTCCTATCGTAATTAGTTTGACTGGACTGGGGAAAGTCATGCGTATGACTAGCATTGGGAATATACATGCAGTGGTACCCATCTCCAGAGAACATAGGCCTATATGCAGTGGTTCCCATCTCCAGAGACCCCTTCAGTGAGTGAAGCCATGTCTTTTTAAGGCTGCTCTATCAATGCACTACAAGGGCTTAGTGTTATTGTACAGACATGTACTTCTAATGAGAGGCCATCCGTTTTGGGAGACCACTTTTGCACATGTACCTGCTCTTGAGATTGTCTCAAGACAGGGACCATTGTTTGTCTGTTTCAGCCAGATCCTATCATATGTCCTGGTTTGAACTGAGAATGTTTGTTTTAATCTGTTTTGGATCATGGCTTGACACAGGATTGTCAGCTATGTTTGGTTGGTTGGCTGCCAGCCGGTTTTGGATCCTGAGAAAGTCCTTTTCAGTCAGCAAACTGACTCAGTTTCAATCTGTTTTCTATAGTGGGATCGAATGTCCATGCGGGTGAGTGTCAGTCCATTTTACCCCATTTTGGGAACATCTGGTTTTCCTCCTTGACTTAATAAACACGAGAAAGGCCCTAGTTTGTACCCCTTTTCACCTGGGCAGAATGGGGCAGTGGGGTGCATGGGGGATACCCTTGCATGCATAGCTTTTTTTTCTATAAAGGTGCAAGACAATCCAAACAGCTATATATTTGGCTGTCCCTTATTGGCCCATGCAGGCCCCCTCTCTGCCCATATTGTAGATGAGTGACTTTGTACAAGGTTATTAAGTGGGAGACTCCGCCATTCCCTGAATGTCATGCCAAATAAAAAAACTGTGACATTTGAACAATTTCCAACCACATCCGAAAGTTTCAAAAATTATTTTCCTGTGAAATATTTTCTATTAATGTGTCCTGGGGTTTCTTTTCCTCTCCCTGGTTTTCAATTTGGCCTGACGGTAATTAACTTTAATTGTTTTCAGAATATTTAACAATGCAGGATCCTATCACATTTTTCATATGGTATGGTTTCAGCTGGGAATGTCCTTTTCAGTAACTTGTCAGTGTGTTTGGGACCATACTATCATAAACCATATATGTAATTGGTAAATTTGGGATCCTATCTTACCTAGGAATGGATCTGTTTCGTTCATTGTGGACCTAACTTCTTGGCATCATAACTTTTAGGGTTTTGGTGTTATTGTTACCCCTTATAGTTGTACTACAATATCAGAAAATTGAGAGTTCAGGTGGGTTAAGGTGAGTTCTGGTGGGTTCAGGTGAGTTCAGGTGGGTTTTGGTGTTTAGTGTGCCCTTTCTCTATCAGTACACGGGTTTTAATAAAAAAATTGATGTTCGAAAAGTGTACTTTTGACTCTCTCAGTCCAGCATATTTCACATACAATGTGTAGGTTGCCATGGGTTGTTTGAACGTACTTCTTGTTGTAAATGCATACTGTTCACACCTTTTGATTCGCCGACTGACTGTCTACAGTGCCAGGATGGTGAATCCAAAAATAAAGGCGCAGTGTATGTTGCTTCAGAATACTTCGTGTTGCCCGCTTTTAAGGTTTCCCTGAATATGTGCATGAACCATACCTTAGATTGTATGGGCCTAGATCTTTGATATCTTTTTTTTTTAGACCTATACATGTATGTAGATTCAGTGACCCAATCGGTCTGTCTCACTTGGATGGCACCCCTGGCGGCAAGGAAGCGGTGCAATTGGGGTCAACATATAGGACTACTCGACTAGATACGAGGTTGTTCACGTGCCATTTTCTGTAGCCTTGTAGGCCCTACACTGTCTGTGTCCGCTGGCTTTCGGAGCTGATCGAAGCTATCAGAGCAAAGTATCAATAAATTGTTGCAGAATTATCGCCCAACGGATGCATCGGAATTGCCGGTATCGCCAGGGTTAGAATTAGAGTGCAACCATATCAAGGAAGATGGCAACCGAAGACGTCGTATTGGCCGGTTTGGTGTCACTTCTTGGAGCTTACCAAATGGGTTTGTTTTTGTACTTGTACATCAGGCAGTATCATGTTCAAAGATTGCTTCAGTTTGCAAAGGGTGCTTCTAAAATCTTTACGTTACAACCTTCCATTGGTTAGGCCTACACAGTATTTTTATTTCCGAATCAAAAGTAAGTATTCTTGGTTTCACCATGACATCATAGGTACTGACCTACAAATCTCTTCTGGGTGGATACAAGTGTGTATTCCCATTTATTCCCATGTTAAATAGGCCTTTTTTGGATGCAAATCACGCAGAGCTGGACAAAGATTTTGAGTTGAAAATCACTGATGCTTTTAAACTATACTCTGCTCTATTAGTACATGGGGTTTAATAAAAATTTGACGTTTGGAAACTGTACTTTTGACTCTTGTAGTCCAGCATGTTTTGCATAGAATATATAGGTTGCTACGGGCTTGTTTGACCCTACTTCTTGTTGTCAATGCATGCTGTTCACGCCTTTTGATTCGCTGAGTGCCTGAAGTGCCAGGATGGTGAATCCAAGCATGGGTGGGTAGGTAGATAGATAGCAGGGGCGGATCCAGAATTTTTACAGTCGGGGTGCTGAAAAACCTGTGCAGAACGAGCTGCTGGGTGCGAGCGCCTGAGGGGCGCGAAGCTTCACAAGAAGGGTTCGGGGACATACACCCCCCCCCCGTATTTTTTTAAGTTGAGCATGCAAAATGGTGAAATTTGACCTATTCTGGGGACAAAATAATGCAATTTTGAACAGACAAATAATTGTACAAACACACTGAGATATGATGTTGAAAATATAATTTACTGATACATGGCATTATCATAGAACTTCTAGTTTTACTGTAAAAACAATTCGTAACATTAAAGGTTTGTTGAACTTGAAGTATATTGTTAATAACATTGACCAATCCATATGGCTATAAAACATGTAGGTAAAGCTCCGGCCACGATCGGACTTGAACCTTTCAGTTCAATCGATAACAAAGCGCACATATATCCGAACATTACCGCAGCACTTGAAATAGGGGCGGATCCAGAAATTTTACAGCTGAAAACCTGTACAGAGCGAGCTGGTTGCAAGCGCCTGTCGGGCGCGAAGCTTCACAAGAGGGGGTCCGAGCCTACCTGCCCCCCCCCCCCCCCGTACTTTTTAAGTTGAGCATGCAAAATAGTGAAATCTGACACATTCTGGGGACAAAATGATGCAATTTTGAAAAGAAAGATAATTGTAGGCCTACAAACACCCCGAGATATCAGGTTAATATACGATTCTCTGATACATGACATTATCAAGTTCCATCATTTTTCTTTATTATATACATCATATTTACTGACTTCTGAATGGTCGCGGGAGTGATCTCCTTACATTCAAATCACACAACACTAGAAATTATTGTCAGGAGGAAACGACTTACCCACGCACCATCCAAGGTTAATGTTTGAAGGTAAAAGTATTGGAAATGTTCAGGAACATAACCATCTGGGACTTATGTTCTGTCAGTGTTTGCATATGTCTGCTTTTTCCCTTTCGACAGATGGATGTACTTTTGTAGCAGAGCAGTCATTAAACATTCTGCTTCATATGAACTATGTATGCGCAGCCACATGGGCAATGAAAATGGTCTGCATCCTTCGCATTTTATAAGTTAAACAGATGTATTTTTGTACTTTTCCTTCATATGCCCAAGCCGGGCGACAAGTCAAAAATCGGAAGACTTGACAGGTCTGGGACTCACTGTTGGATTGAAACCAGACTCCAGCTACTACTTTACTTGCCATTATATTTTTCATGTACATTAATTAGTGATATTTGCAGAGTTACAAAGAAAATATGTTTCACTTTGTGTGTGTGTGTGTGTGTGTGTGTGTGTGTGTGTGTGTGTGTGTGTGTGTGTGTGTGTGTGTGTGTGTGTGTGTGTGTTGGTGGGAGCGCATCCAGAGGGGGTGCGGGAGGTGCGCCCGCATCCCCTCTGGATCCGCGCCTGGGTAGAGAGAGAGAGAGAGAGAGAGAGAGAGAGAGAGAGAGAGAGAGAGAGAGAGAGAGAGACCTACTTTCTTCAAATTGTACAAGGCTTCCTTTTTAATAATAATGATATGATGATGATGATGATGATGATGATGATGATGATGATGATGATGATGATGATGATGATGATGATGATGATGTGCTGTCCTAAATGCTGCCATGCCTTTGATCCTATCAGTGTCATTGCCATTGGTGTCAACATTTGGGACAGCATTTTCATTTCCGAATCAAGAGTAGCACTGTTTTTTAGCGCTGCTGACCAAAGGTCGCAGAGCTTATGTGACCGTTCATGTCTGTCTGTCCATCTGTCCATCCATCTGTAAACTTTTGCTCATCAGCGCGATACCGTCCACAGTTTTCAAGTCAGCCTAATATAACTTTCAGGACTCGAGATTGTTCACAAGATTTTCACATTTTGACCCCAATATCACATAATAATGTAGGTGGCGCCACCAATATCGAACACGGCCTAGATTTTCATACACCCTATAAGTTATAAGGGTGTATGAAAATCTAGGCCGAGCTTGATATTGGTGGCGCCACCTACATTGTGTCATATACGGGTCAAAATGTGAAACGCTTGTGAACACTTAAGCATCTTTTAATTTTAGCGGATCTTCACCAAATTTGGTGGGATTGGGGGGGGGGGGGGTCAGAGTCTAAGTCACTAATGATACTAGTGACACCACCTATAATTTGACAGAAGTTACGAGCCAAAATGTGTTTTAAGATGTAAAATTCCATATTTAGAAAAGTAATTGTATTAGACTTGCCAAATTTATATGATATATAGACAATGGCCAATGGTAGAATGTTGTATAATATCAGTGATCTTTACCTAATTTTGTGAGGTCAGTATGCATGTAAATTTGAAAAGGTGACTTTGTAATGGCTGGGTGTAGCTTGGACATCTATGGTAAAGAGAATTGAGTCTCCAGATCAAAATTGCACTTGATTACAGAATACATAAAACTGTACTTGGTGACCTGCTTTTTGGGTCACTGTGATTGAGCAATTATGGAGTTTGGCGCTTTTCCAAATTTATTGTTTTTCCACAATAACTCAAAAAATTATGACCCGATTTGAACAAACAGGCTATATATAAGCTGGATATGCGGCACATATTTTGAACACTAACAATTTTTTAAATCCGAGTTGAAGGTCAAGGTCAAATGGCCAGTTTGAATATTGGGGTCATCTCGTGAATGCTCTGCACACATGTAACGTTTAGGAGAAGTTATAAAGTGTATAAAAATCTTTGTCGAAATCAATGTTGGCGGCGCCACCTATAGTATTATGTAATATACAGATCGAAATGTGAAAATCTTGTGACCGCAGTGCTGTCCAGATTTTTTTAAGTTAGCCCAATATAACTTTCAGGACTTAAAACTGTCAGGGGGTATAAAAATCTAGGTTATTTTCAATATTGGTGGCACTACCCACAATATTATGCAATATAGGGGTCAAAATGTGAAAATTTTGTGAACACTCTAGCATCTTTAATTTGTGAGAGAGGTCAAAGTCTAAGTTGGTAATGATTCTAGTGGCGTCACCTTTAATTTGATAGAAATTATGAGCCAAAATGTGTTTTTGAGATATAAAATCCCATATCTTGAAAAGTAGTCAGATCAAGCTTGTCAAATTTATAGAATATACAGACAATGTCCAAAGCTAGAATCCTATGTAATATCAGAGACCTTGGCCTGTTTTTGTGAGGTCACCATGTCTGTAAAGTTGAGAGAGGTGATTTTGTAAGGGCAGGGTGTAACTTGGACTTCAATGGCAATTTCAGCAGAGCACCAGGCGGGCCTATGGGCCTATTGTATTACATAATCTGGGTGTCCTTGATCTTTAGTCCCAAGGTCACTGCGGACAAAGTTAAGGACTCACTCATTGTTGTCTTGGCACATGCAACAATATTCATCACAGGAGTTGCACAAATCAGCTACTATTACAGGTGGAGCGTAGTGCCATCTGGTGGACAATTTTTACATTAAGCTTTATATGTTCAGACGCCACTTGAGGACTCGCAGCTTTGAAATAAACAGGTGCAATACAGCCACGATGCCAGCAGAGCATTAGGCACATGGGCCTCTTGTTTTTGAATTGTAACTAATTAAGCAGGTTTCCAGTGGTCACATCCTTAGTAAAAAAAAAAAAACCACTTTACACTGCTTTCTGGGCTGATAATCATCTGGAGATCGAACTGCACCTAGGGTTTCTTCGTAAGATGGATAGTGTCCACTACTAGCGATTTGATGACCCCCCCCCCTGGTAAAATATTGACTTAATAAAATTGAAAGAAAGTGACAATCCCTCAGATTTACGGTTCTCCCACACAGGCAAGGGCATCTCTCTCTCTCTCTCTCTCTCTCTCTCTCTCTCTCTCTCTCTCTCTCTCTCTCTCTCTCTCTCTCTCTCTCTCTCGCTCTCGCTCGCTCGCTCGCTCGCGCCAAGTAACCAATGCCGACATATAAAATGAATCTCACTCTCTATCTCTCGCTCGCTCGCGCCAAGTAACCAATGCCGACATATAAAATGAATTGATCGGCTCATCCATTTCTTTGTTCAGTCCTAAATATCAGCCAAGAAATTAATTCAGGAAAAAATGTAGATAACCGCAGTTTGTGCGCTGTGTTGGCGGACGGGTACTCCGATTCCATTACTTTGTCATGATCCAAAATGATTTTAAATTCATTTAATTATTCTGTTCCAAGTTATTGATGATCAAATGCACAATAAAAGCATTCGTTGTCACAACTCCGTAAACTAGTCATGCAGCGTGTATTTACCTTTTAATCTTGACTTTATAACGGATTTTTTTCTCACCCTGTGCCCTTCACATCTTGAGGACAAAGTTGCAAAACATAGGTAGGGCCTAAACAAGTGAACAAGCTGAATCATGCCTGAGCTATGCCATAGGCCAAGGCCTACGTGCTAAGACGTGTGGTAAGCACAGACATTCAAATTTAAGCTGTACGCATATATTCAAATTCATAAATTACTATTTGAATAATGTATGTTTTTATGTTGTATGCCTATTACGAAGAATGACGAGTATAAGTGCTCAGGTCTGAGGTGGGCTGGCTGCTTGCTCATTGATCAGCCAGCCTGGGGATCTAGATTGGAGTAATTTTTTTTGGTGTTGTGCGGCATATCAGTAGGCCTACAGCTATAAGTACACCCCATGTTGTCACATCACTGATTTATGTTATATATTTTACAACTATTGAGGTTTGCTCTTCAGAAACGTTTCAACTTTGGCAACATGGACATCAAAAGTTCGTCGTTTATATCATCCGTGGATAAATTGCCCCCCCCCCCCACCAAAAAAAAAAAAAAAAAAAAAAAAAACCAGCACGATTTTGTCACATGACTTTCGAAAAGCGAAAAATGGCTAATGGGGGCCTACATCCTCACCCAGTTAATTATGTGCACAATGTAGGCCTATTGAAATGTAAGATCGGTTAGTAGGCCTATAGTGTGGATAACTTCTAAATCTACCCATTGTTGTGGATAATTCTGTGCCTATATCCATGGCTGTTGCCTGATTACACCACAAACTGCAAAATATATCAACTTATGCCTAAGTTGCCAACATTGGCCGTAACACAACCCAGGACCGCAGGAGCGCTGTCTCCTGTTGTCGAGATTCCTAATTTAACAGCTAAAGGTCACCACAATTAACAGGCAGATAAAAATTAATTTTTGTCCGTCAAGTGCTTA
Source organism: Hermodice carunculata (assembly GCA_964020975.1). NCBI lineage: Eukaryota > Metazoa > Annelida > Polychaeta > Eunicida > Amphinomidae > Hermodice > Hermodice carunculata. Next base: position 32,867,124 of record OZ026619.1, on the reverse strand, counting down.
TAGCACGGACCTTTCATCAGGCCTTTATATTGGGCAGAACACGGCCTTGAAATGTGGCTGAACCACTTGTTCATTAAATTTTAACCTATTCAGAGAAGGAATGTTCCAATTCAGGCAATAGGGTGATATGCTGGTTGCCACAAGGGATAGATCCAGGCACTTGCATTGCTCAGCCAATCACAAGGTGTGATCTATTGACCTGCAGCCATACATGAGCAAAGTGACATACTGTAACAACTTCTAGGCCTACATTCATAAATATGCCTCAAAAGGCTGTTCAACTTGGGGCCTCATTTTTTAATACAAAGCTGGATACAGTATAGTATGGAGTTCAGTGCAGATCTTCCGTTATTTCTATCGAAAGTTTGGAACACGACGAAAGACTTGTTTCAACATAGGCTACTGTTAAGACAGAGATTCATAGCCTCACACTGAGATCCTATGTATAACTTGGTTAAACTGGGCATTAGCCCAACACAGATATTCGATCATGTGCGGCGTATAATTAAAAGCCAGGGAGTAGTTGTTTGTTCTTTGTAAAAATATAGTGTAAATAGTTGCATAGGGTCCATAGAATAAGTAAATGATAAGAATATGGAGTGTTCAAGTTTAAATTTTTGGCTGTATGTGCTTGTACTGGTAAGTAGGTTAGTTTTATTCTATATACTGTAAGGCCTCAGGCCTATGGTACTATATAGAAGACATGAATATATTTCGTGTTCTGAGCGACACTTAACACTTGTCATGACACATATAGATTCTGTGGTTTGAGCAGTCATTCAAAAGATTCTTGCTTCTTTTGAATGCTTGGTATACATAAGTAGGTGACTGCTATATTGTTGAAGGGTTTTGTGATGTTAAAGTTTGGAACTTTTCTCTGGATTGGTATGTTAATAATATGGTGGCACCTTTTTTCTCATATCATGGAAACAGACACACCAGAAAATGACACTCTTCTTCAATGGACTTTCTCAATTGACTCTAAACCACAAACTTGTAATAATCTGGGCATATAGCCTATCATCTATTACATGTCATGTCCACCTGTTTCAATTTTCAGATATTGGTTTGATATTCTGAATGTAGCATGTAATACAGCATATTTCTTAATTCATAAACTTGACAAATATTTCTCTGGTTCCAGGAAAGATTTGAACTGTCAATATGTTCGTAATTTATCACATTTCTGCATGCCATTACACCAATGTTGCAAGTTACAACCCTTCACTCTTTGTATAAAACTACTTAAAAAGTACCCAGTACTAAGTTCTTGATATATCCACACATCACTAAAGCCATAACGATCTAATAGATTTTGGATGTGTGTTGCACAAGAATGAGACCGCATTCCTCAAATCTTTTAAGTATATTATAACATGCCCTAGCTTGTTTGTAGTGGGTCCCGTATCAACACTAACATTTGACCTTGAGCGTCGTTTTTCACACGGCTAGTCTGTGTGACGAGTATGCTCCACATGGCAGGTTTTACTATTATCCAGTAACTGGTTCCCTGATCGTTTCCATTGCTCATACCAGAGACCCTCAGGGAAACCAGGCTTTCCTTTCCTTTTCACTGTGGTCATATGGACAACATTACCCTCTTTTTCAGAGTGATACACCTACAGTCACTGGATTAAATAATTAATTATTATTGATACATGTGTGTAGTCTGAGTATGGCAGTCAGATATGGAACAAATGAGGTAGAAGGGAGGAACAAGGAAATAAGACGAGATTATAGTATTCTTGTCCCTAGGGTAATACTAGATTATTCCTGTATAATATTTGAAAAGGAAGACAAAGGTTGAGCATGGCAGCCAGATTGGTAACAAGCAAGGTATAATGGAATGGCTGTTAGGTCGTGTTTAGGCTTTTATATTACTGTAAAGTGATGTAACCTTGTTATCTGTGGATGTATGTAACAAGAAACGCTGGTTAAGGCGTTCTTGTAATTAGATACTAGTTAATAGAACATGGTTATTCAGAATAACAAAAAAGAAAAACGTGTTGTATACAATAATGGGTCATACGGCTGGATATAGTAGGTGATGGTTTGTTCAAAAGAATATAGATATTGAAAGAATATCATCAAAAGAGGGGAGGAGTGTGCAGTTTATAAGGCGACAGTCTACTACAAACACATTTTAAATGATGAAAAGAGGTAGAGATGGGGCAGTGGGGTGATTTTGGTTTCAAAGATGATTGAATAGTTCAGTACAGACTGTTAAAGCTAGTAAAGTAGAAGTTACATATGATGGGATCAAGAATAGGAGTGAAATAAGGGGTGTATATATATTTTTGGGGGGTGGGTGGGTGGGTGGGAGGGGGGTAAGTGGGGGAGGGAGGGTTCGTTAGATTTAAAGGGATGGGGTGCATATGGGATAACAGGAGCACAAGTAGGCAGGTGAAGGGAAGGGGCTAGTGGTTTTTTACGTCAGCAGGCAAAGACATAATGTTTAAAACAATTTTGAGTGTCAGGTTTAGAGCGGAATGAGGCATGTGAACATGTTTCGTTAAGGACAAAGGCACAGGGTAATGGGAATAGGGAGGGAGTGGATGCAAGAGGGGGATATCATGGAAAGGTTTCCGCTCTAACAGCTAAAAAAGTCACTGAAAAAGGGGGAAAGACTAGCTCAAGACGAGGGAGAATGTTCGTCCAAGGAGGTGTCCAAGGGTATAATGAATAGGGTTGTGAGGATCCATCAACCTGGTAATTCTATCGCATAGGATTAGCAGGTTGATGAATAAAGAAGTAAGAGTTGGTTGAGTCTTGAAGTTGGTTACTGCTTAGTAGTGTCGGTGACTATATCAACAGGTGACTTTAATATGGGTGCTTGCATGATGAAAGATATGGTGACTATTACTATTCACGACTCGAACGCACAGGAAACACAATCATGTACCAGCACTACAGAAAGGTAACACATATCAGACCCCAGTAAACCTGAAGCCGTCAGTGAGCAGTTTAATTCAATATTCACCCAGGAAGGTACCAGTTATCTGCCGGATCTGGTCATTTTACCATATTTACCTATTGAGAACATTTGCTTTACCGAGAATGGAATTAGCTCATTACTATATTACCTACGCTCTGATGAAACAGCCGGCCCAGATGCGTTTACCCCGCGAATTCTGAAGGAATGGCATAAGCCAAGAGGCAAAGCGTAGAGAGCAGCACTGGTTAAAAAAAAAGGTCATCTGACCTATACTGACCAATATATGGTCAGAGTATGTCATGTTATACCCCTTGACCACTGCTATCATTTGTCTGTTCCTGTCCCTGGACATATGCCATTGGCTCGCAAGATTTCTGGCCCACTCACTTTTCTTTTCCAACAATCTTTTGAGACACAGATAATATCACATGATAGGTCAACACCAACAGTCAGTGAAATATATAAAAAGCAGATAAGGCCAATCGATAGTATTATTGACCAGTGTCATTAAATTGTAAAAATTGCAAAGTGATGGAGCATATCACACTGTATATAGTTAAACAGTATGGGCGGAGGTGTAGAAATTATAGGAGGGGATGCTTTGAAGTATATGAGTGACATATGCTTATAGTTAGTTTGTTTATTTTCTGATAATTAATTTTAACCTGCCTTAGGTTGTGAGTATAGACTCGAGTACTCCATTGTTTCTTAACAAAGGATTGTATTCTCCCAACCTGTCAAAGTTAGAGCAGTTCAAAATGTTAGGTTACTGCTTTATAATGTTCCAAGTTTCATGGTGATTCCTTGGCGCTTGTTTATACCAGTATTACAGGTAAAGGGTACAAAGAAGTGGACGACTTTTCTGGAGGTTTTTAGCTCAGCTGACCTTATCTTATGGTCCTCCGTCCGTCTTCCGTCGTCTGTCCGTCGTCCGTCCGTCGTCCTTCAACAATTCACATTTTCGACTTCTTCTCCAAAATCGTCAGCCAGATCCACTTCAAACTTGGTGGGGATGTGCCTTGGGTGGGTGTCTACCAAGTTTGTTCAAATGGTCACGGTCCAGTGATTTTTGGATTTTTAATGAATTTTTTTGATTCTTTTTTGGGCAGATCTTAAAACATCTTCCTCTCTGAAACCGCTCACCCAATTGCTTTGATATCACACAGGAACACCCCCGGGGACTCCTAGTTCTTAATTTGTTCACCAGGTGGTGCGTGGCGGTGCAAATTTTTTCTATTTTTTTATGAATTTTTTCGTGTTATAGCTGTTTTCGACTTCTTCAGAACCGTCACTCAGATTAAGCTGAAACATGGTGGATATGCTCCTTGTACAAGGGTCAAACAAAGTTGTTCACTATGTAGGAATACTGCGGATTCCTGATTTTTAATGATTTTTTCAATTTGGGTACTTAAAAGGTCAATGCAGCTTTCCTATTGATTACTATGGAAGTCAATGAGCATTCTAATGCTAATACACATTTTCGACTTCTTCTCCAAAACCTTCATCCAGATTTAATTCACACTTGGTGGCAATGTACCTTGGGCAGGTTTCTATCATGTTTGTTCAAATGGTCATGCTCCAGTGATTTTTGGATTTTGCTTAAATTGTTTTTGGACAAATTAAAAAAAAATCTTTTTCTCCGAAACTGCTTACCCGATTGCTTTGATATCACACAGGAAGACCCCTAGGGACTCCTTGTTCTTAATTTGTTCACCAGGTGGCGCTGTATTTTTTTTCTAATTTTTTATGAATTTTTGTGTGTTATAGCTTTTTTTCGACTTCTTCTCCAGAACCGTCTCTCAGATTAAGCTGAAACATGGTGGATGTGTTCCTTGTGGAATGTCAAACAAAGTTGTTCACAAAAGTAGGGATGCTGTAGATTCCTGATTTTTAACGATTTTTTCAATGCGGCTCCTTTTTGGTAAATGCACCTTTCCTATTGATTACCATGTAAGTCAGTGGGCATTTGAATGCTAATTTACATTTTCGACTTCTTCTCCAAAACCGTCATCCAGATTTACGTCACACTTGGTGGGGATGTACCTTGGGTGGGTGTCTGCCAGGTTTGTTCCAATGGTCATGTTCCAATGATTTTTGGATTTTTTTTATGATTTTTTTTCAAAAATCTTTACAAAGTTTTAATAGGAAAGTTTAACATGGGAATTTCTTGTAATGGTTATAACTAAAATAACTTTGGCCAGATTTACTTCAAACTTGGTGGGGATGTGCCTTGGGTGGATCTCTACCAAGTTTGTTCAAATGGTCACGCTCTATTGATTTTTAGATTTTTAATGAATTTTTTTGTCCTGTTCTGGGGCAAACCTTCAAAACTCTTCTCCTCTGAAACAGCTCATCGAATTGCTTTGATATCGTACATAGACACTCCCAGGGACACGTAGTTCCCAATTTGTTCACCAGATGGCACTGCAATTTTTGTTCTCTAATTTTTTTTATGAATTTTTTGTATGGTTTTGCTGTTTTTCACTTGTTCTCAGAACCGTCACTCAGATTAAGCTGAAATGTGATGGATATGTTTTTGTGGAAGGGTCAAACAAAGTTGTTTACTAGGTGGCACTGCTTTGGATTCCCGATTTTTAAGGATTTCCAATTCAGGTACTTATCGGTCAATGCAGCTTTCCTATTGATTACTAGGTAAGTCAGTGGGCATTCTAATGCTAATTCACAGGACAATTGGCACGAAATTTACTGTTTACTTGATAACAAGAGATCTGTTTTGAGTTAGTACCATGATGCTGCCCATGTTAATATGTCTGTATGAAGGTCATGCTTAGACGGTACATGAATGACCTTGACCTTGTTTCTGGGGTCACAGTGCAACATACATGAATTTTACTCTTCATTATAACTTCAGAACTACTTGAACCTTGATGTTGCACATGTTAGTGTTCTATAAAGGTCAGACGTACTCAGAACATGGGTGACCTTGATCCTTTCCCAAGAGCAAGAGCTGCAAGTGTGATGAATGTCAAGATCAGCTGAGCATGGGCTGTTAAAGACGTTCGGTACACCGCGATATGCGCAACCATTTATGGTCCGATGCCTCTATACATTTAGAGCTGGTATTTGTCGATACCTGCACTAGCTGCTGTTCGCTTTTCCTATTTTGCACAGTTCCGTTTGAAAAAAATGGATTGTTTACGAACAGCGAAAAGGAAAAAGAATGGGCGGTTTGTTAACAAATACCAAAACAAAGGACTAAATGCTTTAAAACCAGGCAGAATACGTCAAACACGGCAGTGGTAGACCAAAACGCATGTACACAATCAGCGAACGCTGACCAAGCCACCGTCGAAAGTGCCACGCCCACCCCCCAAATGCCACATGCACATGTAAACACTGACAGTTATAACTTGGACGAAGGTCGTGGAATAGTGGAACTAAGTATACTACCCGATAATCTTGTATGCGAGGAATGTAAAATAAACCCCCAACATTGTCCCTAAAAAATACAGAATCCTAAAAACGGTATGGCTTGGCCAGTGTACTTTACATTTCTTGTGAATGTGGTGCGATAAACGCTGTCCCAACTGGGGGAGGGAGGGGGAACCACAATAATACCCCAGCGTCAAAAGGTGGCACAGGCATATTTGATAATGTGCTGCCTGTGGTGCCATTCGACAATGTATTAAGGCAACTATAATTTTGATATTCTTATTTTTACCTCTTTTTCCACATTGCTGTATTGGACTATGGAGAGAATCTTAAAATTTTTGCCTCTTGTCAGTAAAATTATGAAAGTATATATTATGACTGGAATATAAAATTAACGACATACTGCCGTTTACTTAGCCCACATACATGTATATTGATATAGTATCGAAGTTAGACAATGAATAGATACCTTGTACCTATGAACTCAGAACAAATTAAGTCAACATGCAAGAATTCTTTGTACAATTGCGGAAAAAATAGCACTGTATGATATCTTTTTTCGTTAATGAATGAAATCAGTGCATATTTTGGAAACCGCCTACAATTTTTCAGGGATTTGCAAATATTTTTTTCTATTTCAAACTTAACAAATAATGTGAGCACTTTTGCATGTTTGCAAGACGAGATGAATTTAAAGTCACATTCCAGCATGTTTTGTCTACATATTTGTTATTAAAAGGCTTAATATACATTGCATACACTCATACTGAGTTATTTTATGCATATTTTTGCATCCTTAATTTATATTTTTGCTTTTACCCACATAAATAATGTTTGCTATCAAATTTCTGTAGGCCTTACATGTAGCGCCACCTAGCGACAAAAGTAGCACCGTGACATGCCAATTTTTTGCTTGCATTTTGTTTCAAATGCCAATATCTTGGTTCACACCAAAAACCAGAGATTTCTAAATTCTTTTGAGCAGTGTACCGAACGTCTTTAACACAGCCTTCTTTTTTTTTTTTTTTTTGTTTTGTTTTTTTTTTTTGGTTGCGTGATGTCATGCTACAGTGGTCATGTGACCATAAGCTCCCTTGTATCTTTTCACGTGACCCTTGCGTAGGTACCATTGGCTCAGGTGTTGCCGACTTCCTGGGCTGAAGAGAAATCGTGTTTGCTGGCCTTCCCCATGCATTTAGCAATACATAATCAGCCCGCTGGTAGCAATGGCACTTCTTTTTTCTTTTCATAGGCATATTTATCTCTTAAAATTAGCTCGCAGAGCGTTTCATGTTCTTGAATTGCCAAGGTTTTATTAACTTACTTAATTTTATATCTACCGTTTTGTATGAACAGGGATGGTATTACTTAGTTCAAGATTTTGTAATGGTGCGAATACTTAACGGTCATTGTTACGTGCTGACTAATATCAAAATTTAGGAAATTGTGTACATTATGTTTGGTATAAACAAGTATTTATGTTATATTATCTGTGACGAGGCACTTCTACGCAAAACATCGACTGATGGGTTCCAGAAACTACAAGGTTAGGTGGTCCATCAGGGTTATTATAATTGTATGCTTTAATTATTTTCAAGTAGACATTTTGTATTTCTGCTATGGCAATTACAGTATACCTACACTTTTGCCTTGTGGGTAATTGTACGATGACCAAGTTGTAGAGGACGCAGATTCCGTGCGATGTACAACATTTAGTGTTTAGTTTTTTGGGTTTTTTTGGCCTGTGGGTAATTGTACGATGACCAAGTTGTGGGGGACGCAGATTTAGTGCGATGTACAGCAACATTTAGTGTTCAGTTTTTTTTTGGTCTTTATTATAGATTTCCATTCTTATCTGGCAAGATATATTGGTTAGATCTAGCCAAATAACTAAGTTTTTCATACGGCTTCTGGAAGTATAGGAAACGACAACCAAGAAAATATAATGTTTGGTTGTGTTTCTGTTACCCTCATTGTAATACCTTAGTAACCAATTTAAATTTCAAGTTACCCTCCTCGCAAAACCCTGAAGAAGCGCTGCCCGGTTGGGGGTGGGAGGCATGTTGGGGGAGGAGGCCTCTATGTATAAACTGTTATAAATTTCATTTAAATTATCATTACTCATTCATGAGGTCTTAACCATGGCCAACCTGGAAGCCAGAAGTTGTACCTGCTAAGCAGTGGTGGAACTGGACTACACCCCCCCCCCCCCCATGTTTTTGTTTGTTTATTCAGTTAGGTATTTGTATTGTTTGTGAGGTCTTGCTCTGAAAACTGCATTTGACACTCCTACCATTCAAACGTCATGATACTCTATGTCACAAAATTAAAAGGTGGTTCATTGTTTTGACAGCCGACGCATTTTGATAGAAGATAGATTCAAACACGCGTGTTTTCAAGACATTATACTGTATGAATTTCGTCATGAAAATTCTGCCTTCAGCTACCGGTGCAAGGCGTGTGGGCGCAGCAAGGAGAAAATTCAAAATAGAGCCACCAGCCACTGATGGAGACCCTGAGTTTGTACGCACCTTCAGGGCGCAGTGAGTACCGTTACAATATATTAACTTCCTGTTGGTAGAGCCACCCTTGGTATGGTCTTCCAAGGTAAAATTTTAAGTACCATTTGTGTGTGTTTTTATGACTCCGTAACTACACAAGTGTATAAGGAATGGTTTTGCATTTGCCGTTGTATGTGCACTTCCAGGACTCTTATTAATTTGTATTGCATTTCAAGGCTTTCAAATTACAGTTGATTCATACGTTGATCTTCAACAGGAAGCAATTATTTTAAACTGTAATGTTATCAAATTGTTGTCAAGGATGGATGCAACTACACTGATATGTACAAAGGCATGGGGGTTGAAATATTATTTAAAAATACTACAGGAATGGCAAAATTTCGAACATCTGCGATTTCAAGTTCAAGTTCAAGTTAACTTTATTTAAAGTCTGTTTTTAGTACAAAAATGAACATGAGCTCCGAGGAGCTATCTCACCGACAACACTGCAGTATAAAAAGTGTAAAACATAACCTCTACGGTAAAAAAATACGTATTGTAAAATGAAGTAAAATACTCGAGACTCGACTCAGTAGTTATAGATATAAATATGAGACTTTGCTTTGCTTTGCTTTTGCATAGTAGCACCCAAAAAGTGTGTACCACCAGGCTAATACAGGGACAGAGCTAAGCGATGAAAACCGTACGGGCGTCATCCTGCACCCTCAGATCCGTGGGACCCACCGGCAATTTGGGAGCCCGTGACTTTATCACAGCAACAATATATCTTAAAAAATCCGACGGTCCTGTCAGTCGAGATGCTGACCTGGGTTTAATGAGATACGAGATCAGGGGTCAAATCAGCAGCCTCGTTTTCAGTGGCATAGCTGGGCAGTGCTTATGCAAACAAAGAAGCATGGGTACATCTTGGTCCCTGCTATTTGGGAGTGTTGAGGTGTAATCATCTCAGAATGGATGTATATTTACCAAAACATATCATTTTGGTATTTCTCTGCAGTTACAACGTTGAACAAACATTTTTTGATGTGCTTACCAGTGAAATTAGAGACAAAAATGACAAAATAGGGCATCATTTTACTTCCTATGACGCTGCCATTCCCGGTTTCATGATTTCTGTATTAATTCAAAATGTATTGTATGCTGTTCCATCATTCTCTGTATAATGATGCAAAACTGGATGAAATACTGGCCCAGCATCGAGCAAAGGTGAATGCTTGGTTCTTGTTACCATGGGAATGGGGGCCATCTTGAGTGAACTGCCAATCACAGAGCCCCTGTGCCTATGGCACCAGGCAAAATGAGCACCCTCTGTTTATTCATCTCTCAACTTCGGATCACGTGAAAGGGGTGTGATAAATAATTTATCACTAATGTAACAGTCATTTTACGAGCTTCCCGTCACCCAACGCCCCACTAAAGATGAAAGAGATGCCTGTTTGGAACACCCACCAACCAGATCCTGCTCTGGTATTTTAACTCAAAACAGATCCATGACCCATTCAGGCTGTAACTTGACCAACAAATGTTCATGCTCTCAAGAGGGTATAAAATTGGGCTGGGTTGGGTTAAATTTTCAAGATACAAGTGGTCCAATATAAATAACGTAACAGTCCATTTTATAAGAAATAATGGGGGTTAGGACAACATATAGAATAAAACCTTTTCTGTAATAATATAGCTTAGGCCAAGTTTCATACTTATTGATATTTGAAGTTGTGGAAAAATATTTTTGAGTATTCTAGGGCAAACTCTACAGTTTTGTTCAAAATTAAAATATCCCTACCCCCTAAATTTGGAATTTGGGTGTTCCATCCTTTTTGGCTAGAAGGTGGACACGGGGTTGTTACTATGCCACCAGCCCCTTTAGATTATGGATCGGTATGCTTTGGCAGTGTATTTTAGGTACCAATTACCGGGAATAGACATTATGTTACAAAAGTGGAGCTTTGTAGCAAACGTGGATTTTTTTTTTTTTGCAAGCGGAAAGAATATTTGAAAGATTTATGATCTAATAAATTATCGAGGTAAACTGGTCCTTGTTTATGGTAATAATTCTCATCCTCTTGATTCTGAGAGATGTGGATTTGGAATTTTGAAGAAATTGTTCGAATGGGGAGTTCTGATCATTATAGATAAATCTCAGAGCCCTCTCTTGGATCCGTTCTATTTTATGAGTGTTTTCGTCGTTGGTAAATTCCAAGCAAGAGGTTAAAGCGGGTGATTACCGTTACATATTTGATGTTGATGTATGATGCGTGCCGAAATAATGAATCATGTGTGTGTGTGTGTGTGTGCGTGCGTGCGTGCGTGCGTGCGGCGTGCGTGCGTGCGTGTGTGTGTGTGTGTGTGAGATACGGTATACGGATGTACAGTAGGAAAATATTACCTTGATGGTCATTCGGCACTATGCAAGACTTGTGGTCAACTGACACTAGATTTACACGTAGAATATGATGAAGGTTAAACCTTCGGAAACTTAGAAACGTCGTAACAGTGATGTGTTGGACTGTTGTAAAACGTTTTAGCTTTCTGTTCACACTCCAGTTTAGTAGAGTACAAAAGTCATAATCATCATTTTAGGAATCACTGGATTGAGATTATTCATTTTCAGATGAGAATTTAATACATGTTCAGCTATATATATGAAATAGAAACTAAAAAAAGCTCGTTTAGGATCGTTCATGTGTGTGTGTGTGTGTGTGTGTGTTGCTCTTAACCGCTTTCGTGTGAAATGACATTAAAAATAAGCCATGGTTTGTTGGCCTTGGCGAACGAACGCCGCAATTGAGTCTTTGGCATCGTTATCCCCCAAACTGAAAATGTTAAAGTATCTTTTACAGGACCATTTGTATACTGTAAACGTCTAAACAGAAAATTTAGTTTGTGTGTTTATACCGCAGCAGGATAAGATTGGTCCAGTATAAAGACGGGACATATTCAATGACTGATGATTGTGTCTTTACTTTTCAGGGAAAATAACATTGAATTCTTCCCGATGTTTCTGGTGGGAATGTGGTTGTCGGCAATTTTTTTTCATCAAGGTATGATTCCTTTTCAAATGCACAAGTAGATAATAATTATGTAGAGCAGGTTTAGCTGTCAGTTGTGAGAAATAAAGCCACTTTTTCCAAAATAATTCTATCAAATGTAGACAAATGGTCGTACTTACAGATTCAACAACATTTTTGTGATAGGAACAGTCTTGGTCCAAACAACAAAATTGCCATAAATTTCGCGGCAGTTCTCAGTCCTGACGGATTTTTTTTAAAACTTCGCGGTCAGAGTGCCTAATGTGCAACAAATCCGGTATATTTGGCTGAATGATTCAAAGACAAACGGGCAACCATGTGTTTGTCAAAGTACATGCACCCTGTGCTGAGAACGTTTCTTCTCTGCCTGTATTCATTTAATCATTGCCAGGTTGCAACTTTTTGAGATTGGAAAAATAAATGTTTGAAAAAATAGAATGCATCATGCCTTTGCGAATATGTGCCAGCGCTGTGAAAAACCAATGTGCTTTAAAAAAAATATATATACTGATGATCAAAAAAAAAAAAAAAAAAAAAAAAAAACCAGAGAGGAATTGTTTCCTGCAAGACCATTATATTTCCCTTGAGACTGAAGTGACACATTTTGTTCCACACATGATAAAAGGACCACATTGAAATTATTGTTTCTGTTTCATGAAAATAGCAACGACAAAAGATGTATATATATATTTTTTTCTAATTTTTATTTTTTTGTCTGTTTTGGACTTCTCCTAAATTATCCTGTGTTCGCCTACAGTTTTTGTTTAAATATTTTGTTATTCAGTTGTTAGACGATGTCAACAATAAATATTCAGAATGAAAAAAAAATATGCAAACAGATTATTGGTTTTTGTATATTGTATGATTTATGATGGACCATAGGTCTTTTTATCTCCTCCGTCAGCGTCCATGTCTTTGTATAAATTAATTGTTTACAGTATGTCATTGCAAGCAAATGATGGTGAATTATCGTGGCATCAATTTTTAGTACGACAATTTTTACTAGTGGCTTGATACGATTCATTCCATATCGCTTGTCGTTTGCATTGATGTACCAAATGTGGCAGTCTGTTCTGCCCGCGCGCAATTACCCTTTGTACTCGAAATTATTAACACTGGTGGATGCTCTTCAATCTTACAAACGGTATGTCTGTGACTGATGAGATTAATCTATATTTTCAAAATTGATAACAGCTCTTCTTTTCTTATTGAAATATGTGAATGTTCATTGGAGGGTTTAAATTCTGGGGGAAATGGGAAGAACTGGGGTGATCCTTGATGCCTTGTAGTTTCTACCTTGATCTTTTTGGCCCAACCACATGTTAAATTCAGCTAAAAATTTAAATAGCTCCTGTTGGTCTCTGTAGAATTCCCACGCGCAAGTTTGGAAAAAATCAACAATTTTACACAAAGAAATTAATGGAAGCCTAAATAAATGCGTTTAAGTAAAAATATGTTCGAAATGAAACTTTGTCCTTAAGCTCTCTGCTTTGTCAGCCCTTCCCCCGTCTGTTCCAGCATGTCTGATCCCTAGTCTTAATGGGTCGATCCAGGTACCAGTCGAATAACATTATCAGATTATACAAGGTCTACCATAGACAGATCAATGGCAAACAGTGGCAATCTATGAAAAAAAGTTGTGCAACTGCTGAAAAGGGCAAGCAAGGAGAGCCATCCAAAGAGGCTTAAGCAGACAAATGTAGGCCTAATGTTATGTTTTATGCAACTGCAGTAGTGACCGAGTAAATTTAGCAAACCAGCGTTGCTGATGACGAAAAACCGTTTGCAAGTACGTACCACATAAAATATTTGAAACCCGGCCCCGCAATACAATAGTGATTTGAGGGCCTCAAATATTTTCAGAGAACCTTTACTAGTCTTCCTTGCTCTTCGTCCGGGCAGGTCCATATCATCCACAGGCATATGTGGTCACACGAAGGTGAAGTGGTGCATGTTGACTTGTCCTGACAAAGTTATTCCAATTTCCACATGATACCACAGGCGTAAGCCTACCCAGGCCTGTTAGCTTTGAACAGAGTCCTTCCACAAAAATCCTGGGATTTTGCCGGCATGGGCTGACGTACAACAGTCTGCAGAAAGCTCATCAACGATCTCCCAGTCCAGTGGGCGTATGTCTCAAACATCATTTTCCGTTCACAGTAGACCACACAGTCAATATGGGTGGACAAAAAGCCAGAAAAAAATCTTACGCGTAAGGCCAACTTTAGTTAGGCCTATGGGTAATTTTGACGAAGGTAACAATAATATTCCAGTCAAACTGATAAGGGGCCTAATACACTGACCACCATGCCAAGCAATGTAGGCTCTTATCGATTTGTGTTCAGTATACCTCACCCTGGTTCGAGTTTCAAAATCCACGCCCTTTTTTAAACTCGCACATCACGCACGTAGGCTTTGAGGTAGTCGCGCTAGTCCAAGCTATTTGTATCATGGCATATTGAAGTTTAAAAAATTGTGTGTAGAAGTGTGTGATTTTCTTTGGTGATAGATACACCTGACTCAAAACGTATTTTAAAAAAGGTTTTAGAAATTTCAAGAAAAGAAGTCACCAAATTCTTAACTGCATGGAGAAAAGCCACGGAGTAAAGAATTTAGGCTCTACTTGGAAAATTCCCTACAGAACTCATAACACCTTATTGTCATTTATCTGGGAGATTTCCCTGTTGAAATTCAGATATATTTATATAAATGTTTTCAGCAACATTTTCGATAAGGGTACGGATAAAAACAATCTATTGGAGAATAAGTGTGGCTTTCTTGCTTTGGAAGGTATTCAGTCATCGGTATGCAATTCGCATAATTATACTTCAAAGAAGTATGGGTTTGATAAGTTTTAACTGAAACACATGAATTTTCAGTACGTCATTCACGCCATCATCAGTAATAGTTGGTGGGTTAGTGGCTTTGCCCGAGAATTATGTCTTGCCAGAGATACTAAACCTAGCACTAATTTTCTCGACCGAAATTTTGCGATGCTATTGAGGTTCTGTGTGTATGGCAATATGGGTTAATTGCATTTCATACTCTAAACAATAACTACTCGATCTATTTTGCCTATTGTAGATGGGGATAGTGGCCTTTTTAATCATGCTCCTCTCGCAGTGATTTACTAGGTCTATAATTAACATAAGGGTACCCTTTGTGCACATTACATACCGTCATATACCTATATATATATATATATATATATATATATATATATATATATATATATATATATATATATATATATATATATATATATATATATATATATATATATATATATATATATATATGTATATATATAGTATATGTATTCGCGTAAAAACAATGTCAAATTTGCTAAATTAAATACCTGTGTAATTTAATACATTTCCAATACGTTTCTGTATGTTTACCACAGAGTATTTGAGTGTAAGAATCACTGTTACATATTTTAGTTCCAGCAGCAATTGCGGGAGTGATCTATCTGTACGCACGCCAACAGTACTTCAATAATTACATCCAGGAAGCACAGAAAAGGTATGTGGGTAGTAAAATGTTACAGCTATGAAGAGTAAGTAACTCAGGAGATCGTTTCACATTACCTAACCTTACTTTTTCAGTGTAGGGAAATAGGTTTTGGCCCATGCAGGTGCCGCAACATATAATGTAGCCGAAGAAATACACGAAAATAATAAATTGAAAAAAGGTCGAATTTGTTCAAAGACTTGGCGTACTCAGCAGAAGGCATATAAGCTAAAAATCCTCCCTTATACTCTGACCTATACTTTGCCTCTTCGGAGTCTTTGTGGTGGTTATGTTATCCCAACTTGGTAGGAATCAACACTGGGTGGGTCTCCACCAGACGACTCAAATGGTTCCGCTCCAGTGAATATTTGACTCTGCTGACCGCAGGTCGCAAAGCTGATAAGATCACACGTTTGTCCGTCCGTCTGTCCATAAACGTATGCTGTGACCACGATACAGTACACAGTTTTCAAAAGTACGATGCATTCTACAGTTTCCAAGATAGCCCCACAGAAGTTTCAGGACATGTCAAGTATATGAAAATCTATCTCGAGATTTATATGGGTGGCACCGTCTACAGGATTATATAATATACAGGTCAAAATGTGAAAGTCTTGTAATCAATCTAGCATCCTTAATGTTGATAGATCTTCATGAAGTCTGGGCGGATTGTGGAAGAGGTCAAAATTTCAGCTGCATATGAAACTACAATTTGACGGTAATTATGAACCGAAATGTGTTTAACGGTATATAATTCCATATCTCGAAAAGTAATTGAATTAGACATGCCAAATGTATAGAATATATAAACTATGTCCAATGCTAGTATGTTGTATTTTCTCCCACAATGGCGCCTATCAGAGGTGAATAACGGGTTGGATTACAGCTATGTGTTATTGCATAAAGTAACCCATTCCAACCACGTCATTACTTGTAGCACTGCGTCAACATCCTAAGCCGGTCAGCGGTATGCATGTTGCCTTTATCCGAGCTACCACCAACTTCAGATCCATCTCCTCCGTTATCTGCATCAATTCGTGGTAATCTTACACTCAGAACAGACCCAGCTCGTCAAATTTATTAGATGGCATTTTTGCCGGCGCCCTTCTCGTAGACAATGGTAGCATTCATGTGCATATAAACATGCCGGGACTTCCCGTTGATCATGCAAATGCAACAGTTCTGTGAAGTGAGCAGGCGTCTGCTGGAAGTTTGTAGCAGATTTCGTTTGTTGACATTTTATATTCGTGCGCGCTAATGTAGAACACAATGCATCGCAATTAAAGTTGTTTTCCAGTGCTGAAATCTTTGTTTTTGTTTTCTTGTATCTTAAAATTGTATATTTTATTCTAAAATGATTGAGGATGCATGACAGCGAGTGACCCATAACATTGCAGGATTGAGATCACCTGACCAATTTTTACTAGTTTGAGTTGATATGACTCAAATGGTCTAAAGTGTGCTGCAGATCTAATTGTCACACAAACACACACCCACCCCAAATTACTATAGTTGATGCGTAATATTGTGCAATTGATTTGTATTTTTTGGTTTCATTGACATGATTTTTTTAAAAAATCATATTCTTTTAATATATGGTATTTTAGCATTGATTAAACAAAAGACACATAAAAATCAGTAATTGGTTCTGTTTAAATCAACCAACTTAAGGCCGACTGATTAATTTGCGTTCATAGCCACAAGATGGCTCTGCAAAACGTGTGGGGGCACGCTCAATTTTCAGAACAGCTGAATGAGCGGCGAAACATGGACGAATCTTGTGGATTTTGTGGAAATATTCGTGGTTTTGTGAGGTTTGTGGGGAATATTGAAGGACTTTTCTGCAGCAGCATTTCAGCATAAGCTTTTATAGTGACGCTTTTCAGTTTTGGTTGCAGAATTGAAATCGTTCGGGCAGCCCAGGAACCGAGAGCAAGGCATTCTGTTCCTGGACTGCCCGAACGATTTCGTTTCTGCGACCAGCACCGCAAAGGGTCCCTTTAAAGCTGTATCCATGTATCATTATGGCCAAAATATAAACAACCACTCCCACTCAGTGCTTGTTAGTCACAGGAAGCACTCGCTGCAAGTGGCTCTTTGCAATGGTAGGGTGTAGTTTGGACAGAGGTGATTTTGTAATGATAGGGTGTAGTTTGGACACAAATGTCAAAAGGAAGTGAACCTCCAGTATAGATTGCATGATGATACATAATATTAATAATATTGCTGTGGCTCTCCGCTTATGTGCCGCGGTGCTGTGGCCTAGGAAAAAGTAAAAGAAAGTAAAGAAAAATAGATGAGGTGGAAGAAACCATGGTTATCCTAGTCAGCTCGTGTTACCATGTTTTCCAAGACCAAAGCCGAGGCCAAGGGTCCACCACATTCACTGTCACAGCTGTGGTGGGCCCCTGGCCCTGGATATATGTAAAAAAACCTTCCCTCATACACCCTATCCCCGCCTCTCTAAGGCTCAGGCATTTCCCATGGGGGACCCCATGGGGGCCCTTATAAGGGCTACCACCATTCCTTCTTCTCCCTGCGCTCTGAAATTCTAATTTACCCTGTCGCTATCAAGCCCTTTCAATTCATTTTTTTTTTCTCCCAGCACCCTACCAGGTAGTCCTGTAAACTTTTAGTGCCTTTCCTGCTTCCCAGAAAGCCACCGTTCAAACCTAAAACCCATGCTACACGTTCCTTTTCCTCCAAACACTGATCCTCTTCTAGACCCTTGTTATTATAGTCTATCCTGTGCCACTTTCTGAGAAACTCTTTTCTTATCTCTCTATATGCAACGCACCACAACAGCCAATTATCCACTGTCTCATCTGCCTCTTGTCTACATACCTTACATTTACCATTACTACCTGTTGTCCACTTCTGTTTTCTCTAGATTGATCACTCCTGCTTTACTTTGTAAAAGAAGCCTGGATCGCTTCTGTCCATCCCAACACACACTTCTCTTTGGCTTTTCTAGTACCTTGCACGCTTTTAATGCACTCTTTTCCCTGACTCCTCTTTTTCAGTCTTTCTTCCAGCCCTCTGTAACAGCCCTACCTATATACACTTTCCAGTCATCAACCTCATCATATACTTTGAATTCGTATCTCTCTGCCAGCTTATTTATATCTTTGACCCATCTTGTCTGTTCCTTGACTACTTCATTGTAAACCTTCCTGCACCACCTGTCTTTATTTACTGCTTGTAAATACCCACTTAAGCTTTGCTTTGACAATTCTGTCTGTGATTTTATTCCATCCTAACTCTCCTAGGACTGCTTTTGTTGCTGCACATGGTGGTGTTTCCAGTATCCATTTCCCCAATTCGTTTTGTGCGTTTACCATTTCCTGGATATCTCTCTCACTAATTGACATCACATCTAAGCCATGTATCATCCCTGGCGCATGCATCTATGTTCCTTTTGGTATTGGTGAGATTGAAGTGGCATGAAAAATCGTATATAGGAAAGGTGATTCAAGAGAAACATGTGGAGCAGTGCAGAAGAGGGGTTGAGGAGAAGAGCACACTGAAAGCATATATAGCTGTAGACAAGCCATTGATAACTAAATGTTGGGATGATAGCAAGGGTTCTAGCCTGTTGTTTCAGGGCAGAGCAGGATTGATCAGTCTGGAAAAGAGGAAAAAAGTGGACGAATGGGAGCAATGGGAAATGTAGAGTGTGTAGGGAGAAACGTGGATTAGACTATTGATAACATAACATTGTGTACAGGTTATAGAGCACTTAGAGACAGGCTGTTTGTATGGTGGAGAGAAAAAGATGGACAGTTTAAAAGCTTAGAGCAAGTAAGGGACATAACCGAGAATGATAGGTTAGGATGGATACAAGGATTGAAGGGCAATTTTCCAGGGAGCAGAGTAGGTTTAGAGTCAGTCAAAGGCTTCTTGGTGCAGTGCTGGGAGAGTAGAAATAATACCTTAGCATTAGTCACCGAAGAGAATAGAGAACCAAGTTAGAAGGGACAGGAGAAGGTAGCCCTCATTAGGGCACTCATGACCCTGCCTTGGTGGCAACATCAGCAGGGGCTGTGGGCATGCCGAGTGCACAGCTGCGACAGTGGGATAGGGCCGAGTTGACTGGTAGGTGGTGTTTTTTATTCTTTATTTTATAAAGGCCACCTGACTAGCTAGTCAGTACTGCGGCAAAGAAGCGAAGTGCTTATTATTATTATTATTATTATTATTATTATTATTATTATTATTATTATTATTATTATTTTTATTACTACTATTATTATCATTATTATCATTATTATTATTATTATTATTATTATTATACGACTATTTTCAGAAGTTATAAGGCTAATTTTTCCAAATGTTCATCAAATATGTATCATGTGTGGAAGTTGACTATGACATAATAAGGGGAGTTTGGGCTACTTTCTCCAGGTCACAGAGGGAATATATGTCAGGAAACTATATTACACATTTTAAAAATGTAAATTTGTGTGTATGGTAATGTAATCTTTTGACGAAAGTTATCTTTAATGTCATGCTCTTGTTGTTCTGTTTACCTGGTTTCAAGCCCAATATGCAAATGAGACAATGCATTTATTTTCAGGGTTGGACCATTTAAGCTGTCAGCGACAATGCTGCGGGTGTTACTGTTGATGAGTCTGCTTGGGCTGGCCAACTCCCTGGCGAAGTACTTACTGGATGTAGACTTAAAGTTGACAGTACTCAACCTCTACTATGGCACAAAATGAGATGTCATTTGGCTTCGATTTTATCTCATTTAATATAGCTTGGAAAATAATCTGGTGATACCTATGGACACATGACCATTACCTTTTTACCAAATATATGTCGTACTTCGAGAGATTTCCTTCATCTGTTAGTTAGTATTGTGAAGACACTTTGCACCTGGCACCTTCAGTATGTTTATATCCTGTCTGTCAAGTATTCCACGAAGGATACTCTCTCCTACAATGAAATTGCTGTAACTGATCACACGAAGAGTGGTCAGGGTTCGATTGAATGAGGAAAAAACACGCAGCAATCACAGCCATACGAGAGTGAAATTAAAGAGCAAGTTGCTTCATTTGCAGAGCACTGAGCTTGCGAGCGCTGAAGGCGCGAAGCCTGGAAGAGGGGAAGGGAGAGGGGTCTGGGGGCATTCCCCACCCAGAAAATTTGGGAATCAAGGCTTTCATATTTGCTGCTGTTTCAGCCCCATTCACTACCAACTGTTCAGAGCGAAAATGGGTCTATTAAAAGCTTGATTTATGCATAAATATTAGTAATAGATGCTTTAAGAGGTAAAGAGATAAAACTCGGGATATATTATTACTGTATTTAAACAAGATCATCTTATACTATTATGCCATAGTAATGGTGTCAGCGTACTTCTCTACATAGGAAATGAATTGTAAGCACTCTGCTTAGATATGTTGTCGCATACAATTCATGACAAAATTGCAAAGGTGCAGCATTTTGTGAATCGTTAATGCCAAAGTTATGCCCTGTTCCTTCAACCTTTGTGTGGTATTTGTAGAAATATTGCCAAACATCGCCAAAATCACACAGAGAGGAAATTATTTTAGCAGTGAGACAACTTAAAACAAAAATGACTGAATCTTTTTAAGAGTAATCAGTAACTATGAATCAGTAAAAATTAAGTGAATGTAAATGATGTTATGAAAGCATGAGTCACCATTTAGGATATATTTTTTTAATTTTGACATTGTGTTAATAGGTCGAACACTCAGTACGGGGATGTGCAAAGGTGTTGTTGATGTCAGTTGAAGAGGGAAGGGGGAACATCGATAGGTGCGACTGGGGGAGGGAGTATAAATATTTTATGGGCAATGCAACCACTGGGAAGTGAAGGAAAAAATTACTACAATTTGAGAAAAGTAGGGCCACATTTTAATTTTTAAAAATGCTTTCTTAAGTGCTGACATATCCTATGATATTTGAATCATTTAGCACAATTTTTTCCAAATCAAAAGTAGTTTAATAAAAACAATACACTGTCCTAATACTGACTAGTCCTAAATATTAACATTTGAGTCAACATTTAGGATACCATTTTAGTTTATGAATCAAAAGTAGTACTGCCTTGTCAAGTTGTGGAGACTAGTTCTTAACCTTTCACAGTGATCAATTCTCAATGAAAAAAAAATAATAATAAAATAAAAAGTGAAAAATGCAGCAAATATTTAACCTGGGCCGATAAAGCTATACGGCAGAGGCGGGGATAAGTAACGCCGTAGAAAAAGTAGCTGATATGCATATCTGTTGTATACTGTGAAACTGGACTAAAGGGGAAATATTTAAAAGAAATTAATAAAGGTATATGGCCGAGGAAAGCCACAAGAAAGTAGTACCATTAATGCTTGGGAAGTAATAGGGTCAACATTTTATCGACAAGGCGGACACTTAGAGAAGGGTTGAACGAGGGATGCACGCTGGGTAAAGGGGGGGGGGGGTAAATATATTTGTGCCATGAGACCACCAAAAAGGGGAGGAAAACGTTATTACAGGTTGAGAAAAGGAGTACTACTGTTGTAATAAAATTATGCTATCCTAAATTAGGATGTGTCAATGCGTCCGCATTAAGGACAATTTTTTTTTGCATGGGTACAGTATAAGTAATTCACTATTTGTGTGAATTCCAGTACACGGCTCTCGGGATTTCGTCCCAATGCAACAGTCCACATATTTTGTTTACCATCTTTACGTTTTACTCCTTTTTTTGTTCTGTGTTACGGATTTGTTCCATTGAGACATTTTGATCAAATAACAACAAAATTCCTTTGTTTGTTACAGATTAGTGCCATTCGAACATTTTGATAAAATTACAACGAATTTTCGTTGCTTTTAGCAGAATTGTTCCATTGGACCATTTCGAACAAATTACAATGTATTTTCGTTGCTTCAAGTTGTTAGATTTGTACCATTAGAACATTTTAATCAAATTATAACAATAAATTTCCGTTGCTTGTTACAATAACGCGGTATGTCTTTTGTTTTTGGCATATTGCTGTCACCCATGATACCAATAAACATGCTGTATGTATAATACCCCTGCCCCCTCCCCCCGCCCAAAAAAAGACAAAAAAAAAAAAAAAAAAAAAAAAAACAAAAAAAAAAACCAACCAAACAAACCCAAAAAGGCACCCCCTTAGTCGGCATTGGGTATTGTGTAAGGATGAGTGTGGGAAATTTTAGTTTATTTTATTGTACTAGTGCATTTATTTCCTCTTTTGTGAGGTTGTGGTCCTGAAAAGAAGCCTTTTTGTTTTTTAGAAGGCTGCACACACAAGAAGAGGGTCTGACCACCACGCTTCTTCCAACAAGCCTGGACCCTCTTTGGCATGCTGGTGGCGAGCTTGGCTATTTGCCCTGGAGAATTTGATTCCACTGGTTCGTCAGTCACTGTGCCAGTTATTCGGGGCTGGCCACAGGTTGGTCGTGCTCGTCCTAGACTCAATGGCCAAGCACATCCCATAAATGTTCAGTGGGGAACAGGCAAGGATATCGGGCTGGCCAAGGCAACATTTGGATGTGGTGCTGCTGGAGATACTGCATGCTAACTCCGGCAGTTTGAGGCCGTTCACTGTCTTGCTGTAGCAGCAGCTAAAGATGCTGCAGGCACCATTTGGCGACTGTTGCCAGGGTTGCATTCACATAGCGCTGGCCCGTCAGAGTTCCATTTTGGAGGAAATATTCCTCCAAGGACTGATTTACTTCTGCGAATTCTGTACGTCCTGTCGCTGTGATCGCCCCTCACCACATACATTATGACGCTGCCTTCTCCGTAGTAGTAATGTCTCACCATTCGTTTATCCACAAATCTATTGAAGGCATATGTCTAGCCTGTATCCTCCCATCATGGAGATCGTGGCTCATCCAACAACATCACACTTCACTGTGTTTTGGTCCAGTCAGCATGTTCCTGATACCACTGTATCCATACAGCCTTGTGTTCAGGACCAAGATGGATGCGGATGACAGGGCGGTGTGACCTCAGTTTGGTGCACATCAGTCTCCTGTTGATTTTAAGACATGAAGCTGCAATGTTGCTGGCCTTGCACCACTGCTGACGAAATTTTTCTGCCAAGACGAACCTGCGTCCCCTGACGTACAACACCAGGTAATGGTTGTCCCTCCCATCGAAAAGTCTTGGTCCTCCAGATCAACTTTCCTCATGCATCCTCTTGTTTCTTGAAAACGGCCCCCACCTCCGCACCACTGACCTGGAGCACCCCATTCTCCTATCTTGAAGAAATATTGCTCTTCCAAGCTCCTATGAAACTAACACTGGAGAATATGGTCCTCCAACATGACTGTTATCCTGCCTTTGTCTTGTTGAAAGAGCTGTGAGTAACTCATATGCTGTGGCATGATCGATTCACACTGATCCCTGTGTTGCTAGTGGCCCCTTATAAAGCCTATAGGCACCCCAATAATTGGTACACTTTTCGCACCTTTGAGGCTGTTATCTCATTTCCAGGACATTTTGTATTTGTTTGACCGCCCACAAGCATACTCTTAGCTATTGTGTCCACGGTTCATAACAGTCCATATGACACTCATAATTTCCACATAAACTAACATTTAAAGCAGCCCATATTAAACCAATGAGGAGCGGGGGGGGGGCAGCAGTACCTGAAAATACGGACAGCTAGACATACAGACTGACGGACAGACAGACAGATGGCACAGGGGACAAGAATACTCTTCAGCTTCATATAAGGCTGGAGGATAAAAAAAATCCTTTCTGATTTGTGTCTTCTGGTGGCATGATGCACACCTCCAAATGTACCCATAACTTTCCGGTCTTGATAATGTTTATGTTCTTTTCACATTTTTCAATCGTGACAAAACTTGCCATCTGTAAGTAGGTTTCTTTGCCGCAGAAATCCTATTGCAGACTTTGAATTTATGTAGACGTGTGGAGAAATTTACAACACTCATACTGACGTATTTCCCTATGCAGTTGGTGGCAAAATTACATAAGTGTAGCGGACAATACAAATAAGACACCAACCAAACATATTCATAGAAAAAAATGGAACTATTGTTAGGATTGAGCAATCAGATGTAAGGGAGCACCTTGTTAGCATATGTTAACAAACAGATTGAAGGTGTTTTATGAAAGACAGAATAAATTATGACAAATCGATAGCAAGTAATTAATAATAATAATAATAATAATAATAATAATAATAATAATAATAATAATAATTAATAATCATATCTTTATTCATGCTAAAAGCAAACAGAGGCAAAAGAAGATATAGATATGAACAATGGAAAATAATATATGCAGTGAAAGGGAATGTAGCAGATGAAGATAAATACCCCTTGAATGAGACCCCCCCCCCGGAAAAAAAAAAAAAAAGATGTCAGGCTTATGCATTACCAGCTTGAAAAGTCCAATCCTCACATTCTGATGCACAGAAGTACCCTCACTCATCCGGGAACCAACTCCAAACTAGGACCACGACGTACTGGGCATTTTCGATCCCTAGGGTGCTATAATTCTATACTGAATAAAGAAAACATGGCTGTTGGTGTGGGCCGAAACACGTGGCCTATAGCGGGTATGGACATAGTCCCACCAGAGGGGCAGACTCGTGCAGAAACTTTGGTAAACCATGAACAATAATGGGACATTGTGTTTATCATATCTTCACATTTTTAAAATGTGGCCACAGTGGCCAGACATGTGGCCACAAACTTGGACCCGTCCCTTAACTATCTTGGATGGTGTATTAATAACATTATACTATGCGTGTGTCCACATATGCACTCTGCCCCTATCATTCAGTATCGCCAAAATATCCTCTGACTCTGAGGCTGAATTATCGCATATTTACACGAACCACAGCATTCAGGCTACATGTATTACCACTCCTGACAATGCTGGTGTTGAAACAAGGCATATAATGAAAGTGAGTGTCAGCTGTTACATGGGATGCCCTTTGCAACACAAGGCGGTCGTAACGTTCAGTCAGTCAAGCATTCGTGCTAATATACGCGGGGTGCGTGGGGGTACAGGGGGGAACCTGGAACATTTGTACGTGCAATGGCCCACATAGGACCTTATCTTTAATTAAGTATTGTGCATTCATCTTTGCAGTCAATCATTCATGCTAATAAGATGGGGGAGGGTGGGCCTAAAACCACTATGTCGTCAGATGGAGCCCCTACACAGAAAGGTTTGAAACAAAGTTCATATCTGGACCACCATCCCGCTTCACATTTGACATGACTTCTCTGTTTCTGCACATACCAACAAGCTACAACTCACCAGTCTATTCCTAAACTATTTTTTACAGGAATATCACACATATAATCCGTTTTTTATCCTGTATTTATTTCCACAAATTGTGCAACTTGACCAAACTTGATCCCGCCAGTGCCTCTGCTATTCATCAAAAGTCCATTTCCACAAATCGTGAAACCTGACCAAAGTTGATTCCGCAAGTGCTTCTAGAAGCCGTCAATTTTTTTTTTCACAAAAAAAAAAACAAAAACAAAAACAAAAACAAAAAAACCTGACGGATTCAATTAGCACTTGCAGAATCAAATTAGGTCAGGTTTCACAATTTGTGGAAATGGACACTGGACAAAAACGCGAGTGGATCAGAGGCAGTTTGATTGTCAATGGAGAAGAGTTGTCACACGGCTAATGCCACAGAATGAACTTGATTCGGGATGGGTAACCCGTATGAATTTGGCGCTGGAATGCCGGACATTTTGACCGAAATGGATTATGTGGGATATTTGCGACAATTATAGACGTGTTGCGATGGGTATATATGGATTTCAATAGATTATCAGTGTGATATACCTGTAAAAATAGTTTTGAAATAAACTGGTGAGTTGCAGCTTTTTGGCATGTACAGAAATGGAGAAATCATGTCAAACGTGAAGCGGTATGGTTGTCCAGATGTGAAATCAAATCTTTCTCTGTAAGAGTTCCTCCGTCTGACGACGTAGTGGTTTTAGGCCCACCATCTCTTACTTATTAGCACGAATGATTGACTGCACAGTTGAATACACAATACTTGTTTGCAGATAAGGCCCTATATTGGCCATTACACGTACGGCTGTTCCATGTTCACCCTCTCTGCCAGGCCCCACCCCCTTCACCCCTACCCCACGTATATGTGCACGAATGCCTGACAATCTGAACGGTACGAGCGCTTCTGCTTTGCTCAATCAAAATGAAATCCCTGTCACTACTCCTGGGCCTTCTTCGTCTAGTCACACAGTGAAAAGCTTCGATAATTCCATGGCACCGAAAGTGGATGAAACAATCGATGCTTTTGACTTAGCAATGGAATTGAATAAATTATCAAACAGCCAAGTGTGCAGACTTTTGGGGGAAGTTTTCCGTGACATTACTGCATCTACTGGGAATGAAGGTCAAAATGCACCAGAAAAGCATAGCAGTGCTAATGTTAACGTTTGTGCTTTTTGCCCATCCCATCCTGAGGATAATAGCTAGGTTCTGAATACTAATACTGATACTAATACTAATAACGGTAGATCTACTGGGTAATACAACTTGAATTTCCAACTCAATGGAAACAAAGGTATCTGGGGGCACGGTGTCTAGTCATTAGCCACATATGCAAGAAACCACGGTGATGGGATTACATAGCAATCACAAAAGCCCTGCTTTTGACTTTAAACCAAATTTCTGCATCTGCTGTGTTGTTTTATTAATTTCAAGAATTAATATGGACGTGCCTATCATGTACCTGCCATGATGAATTATTAAGTGTTTATCGTGTTAGAAAACGCCTGCAAGCATATTGATTTCTATTGTTACCGTTGACTTAACAAAGTGCAATGAGGCTTGTAGGCCTTACTCGTACTTGCTATTATTTGTTACTTCAGACCTTTTTCTGATGGTATTAAAATAAATTGGTTGTTATTCTGATATCAAAACTTATCCACAATTGCTCATTTTAAGGGTACGCCCAATGGGGGGACCCTGTATGTTTTGGGGTTGTCTGTCCATCTGGGTGTCCGTCCGGATGTGCACATTCTCGTTACCGTGATATCTACAGAATGCCTCCACGTATTTTGCTCAAATTGGATAATATGCTTATCTTACCCAGAAGGTGAACTGATTAACTTTTTGTGTCACCATGACCTAATGTGAGAAAATTACAGCCTAATTACATGCTCATTAGGGCTTGTACCGCAATATCTCCACAGTGGTTCAATATGTTGTTCAAATTTGGCAGTATGTTTATCTAGCATGCCAAGCTGAACTGATTAGATTTTGGTGTCGCCATGACCTAATTTGAGCAAATGGCAGCATATTTTTATGCCCGACCCTTCAGTCGACGGTTTGCGTTGAAGGTATGTCTAGTTGCTGTTATAGATCTACTGCAGGGGAGCCCATGTGTTATTGAATGTATGCAGTCTTCAGAGACCAATAACAACTCGGCTGACGCGGCATTTGTGTTATTGATCTCTTCGGACGAATAACCTTCAATAACACATGGACTTCCCTGTATTATTTGTCTAATAAAATATGTCAAAAGACGTCAGAAAAGTCCTCATAATACATGCACTCATTAAACCCATAGTGACATGCAGTATATTCCACGGTCCATTGACAAGCATGTTTTAATTGCCCTCCTAAATGGCGCCAGCCACATTCTACAGGTTCCCTGCACTGTATGTATACGCATAGGCTATGTGTACATATATGCATATCCAAGCAGTTCATATAGCTGGCGGGCATCTTCCAATAGACCCGTTCTCTCTGAAAAATAGATACTGGCTGTCCATTTTGTCCAAGACATCTTTGCTCGAAGTGTTATTGTAATGGGGTGCGTACTAGGCCCAAGAAGCACATGTTTGTAACTAGACTGAAGGACATAGTAAATATGAAGATATAGTCCCAGACTGCACTGATTTTGTACATTCCGACTTAAAGGGGAATATTAAAGTATATGAAAACACAGTGAGATCAAATAATTTAATGGAGAAGATATATAGCCCACTATGTTTGGTAAAGCCCTTTTGTGGTCTTTCCCAACATGGGAACTCCATATTTTTTAGGTTGTTCGTATATTAGAATAAAGATACGTGTTGTGCACATATATCTATAACAATGAACATCGGAATATGATGTATTTCTCAAAAATGGTGACAATTACAGCAGGCGCCCTGTAACATAAATGTGCTTACAGGTATATAAAACTAAGCACTCTATGTTCCTTGGATTTATGATAATAATTTAATAGACCCCATGATTTTAACTAAAATAAGCTAAAATAAAAATGCAGTAAACACATTCATTTAATGCGAATCCTATTATTTTTCCACTCAAAAACGATGACAGCCTGCAAGCAGCGTATGCTACACATATGGATGCAAATATGCATAGCCTATCCAAGCATTCTGTTTGAATACCTTAGAATTCGTGATGCCCTCCTTCTTTCTCCGAAAAATTAGATAATGAATTAATAGTCACCATGTAATAATAACCCATAACAAGGATTATTTTGTTTCTTTTCTTTTTACATCCATGCACCTGTTCGCAAAAAAACCTAATGTGTTGTCTTTCGTTGGTCATAATATACCTTTGATGCAGTACCTCTGTGCAATGCTTGAAATGCATACTTTTACAAATTTATAACAACAATTTTCAAATATGCACTTTAGCGTTTGTATGGTATAGGTTCTGAGGAATTCATGTATTTCATCTGGATGAACAGAATACAATTGCACTGTGCTTAAGCCCGAATCTAGGTTTGCACGTCACAAAAAGCATTTTATGACGAAGAGCAAATATGCAAGAATGTGATGCATGCATGAGCAGGTCCACTGTCAATAGTTCATACGAAACATAGTTCTGATAACCATGACCTATGTGTGCTTCATATTGGTTAATAGATTGGTAGTTCTCCGGTGGATTTAGTTATGGACACACAGACACATACGTCACAAAAAGCACATTATTACAAGCAAATACGCAAGAATGTGATGCATGCATGAGGACGCTTACTGTCGTTAATAGTTCATACGAAATATAGTTCTGATTGCCATGACCTATATGTGTGCTTCATATTGGTTAATGGATATAGTTCTCCTCTGAACTTACTAATGGAGACCCACCCATATATATATATATATATATATATATATATATATATATATATAAAATACAATGCGACATAATTTATGCAAAATGTTCTTGCAGCTTATATATGTATATATATATATATATATATATATATATATATATATATATATGTATATGTTTGTGTGTGTGTGTGTCTTGTGTTACACGTATATATCATCTGTGTATGATGGAGAGACTCTTGAACTCCAACTTATCATCCATATACAACTGATAACAAACTTTAATAATAATAATAATAATAATAATAATAATAATAATAATAATAATAATAATAATAATAATAATAATAATAATAATAATAATTGAACATTTTATACTGGATAGCCTATTCATCCTATGGCTGTTCTTCCACGGGGTCCAGTAGGCAAGATCTTAGCCCAGTTATCCCAAACTTAAGGGCGACGAACAAAAGCGGTCAACGGGCCCTACGTCCCAGATGTCAATGAGGTGAAGATGTGTTGTCAGACATCAGCGAGAAACTCACCATGATGTGAGAAAGGTTCAGCACTCTTAACTCTACAATGTCAGATATGTGCTATCAAAAACAAAAAAAAACCCCAAAATAAACCTGATTGAGGAGCTGCTAAACATAAGTGAACCTACCTTATTTATCCCGACAGAAGAGCAAAAAGGAACAACAGATGCTAACTTTTTCTCGACTTCCACAAAATTGGAGGGGACGGTATCAAAGTTAACGAATTTATTCCACGTTAAACTCCCAAGTGGGAACACAAATGAACGAATTCGTAACTATACAACTAGAAAGAGAAGCCCCAACACTAAGACAAGAAATGACGGAAACTTTAAATAAAAGAAAAATGGAATTTTTACCTAGCGACTTGGGAAAATGACATCGTAGACATGTACAACGCATGGGTGAAGGAAGACCCCGCATTAATCCCCAAGAAATTCAAAGTAAAACGCGTTGAAAATGAAACAAAAAGGGAGAGACAAATCAAAGTAAGAGAAAAGGTAAAATCAGACGTGGAGATTCGGTGGTTGCGTGCAAAAAGACACAACTAATTTTACCAATCTCGACGAAAGAATGTCCAAAGATATAAGAAAATATGGAAAGGGCGTAGTATTGACTATGCTGCACAAAATGTTGGAAGAAGATTGTGGAAGGGAAAAAGAAAAATCCATACAAATCACGAAAAATAAAATGGACAGCTGCGAGCAGAGTTAGATGCAGGAAGATCGAAATATGCCTAATATCGATATGAATAATCAACTCCAAGTCCAAGAAATCTGAATAAGCAGAATAATGGACCAGGACATCAATCCGAATGGCAAGTACCAAGATACAAATACAAGCCAAGACCAATAAAACAGGGAAAAGGCCTAATAATCATTACGAGGAAAACAAGGATCCGAAATGTACAATGGCGCACGTTTTCCATGTGCGTCAACACATAGCAGATGGGACCAATTAGGCAACAAAGCCAGAATATGTATTCCGAACCACCAACTAACAAATTTGACTTCCATATTGACATCGACAAGGGGATTTTCCGTCTTTTAAAAGGCCACTACCAAAAAAACGAACAATGGTCAGAATACAAAAAATCACTCAAGGGCAATATTTGGGCAAGGGAAAAAACCGACAAGACGGGTCTAGCGGATCCCACAGGCAAACCGAAGGCCCCGACCAAGAGCAGAGCTACAACACACAGATCCCCCCTCCCTCCCTCCAAAAAAAATCAAAGATTCCAAAATCTAAGATATTAAGCAAGAACAAAGCTAAACCAGTGGAAGAGAACTGTGTACCAAATAAAGGTGAAAGATCTGTCCAGTAAACAAACAAACAAACAAACAAACAAAAACAAAAACAAAAAAAAAACACACAAAAACAGAAGGACTTATTCAACTAATTATATTTATGGCTCAAAGCTTGCCCTTTCACCAAGAAAAAATACGGAAGAACTAGGGAGTGACATTTTAAATTTTGTTTTTTAAACCCACAGCTTAAAGAATTCTTTCACGAAACAAATACAAATGACAATGAGTCTTTACTCAGGGGCAAAGGATCTTTTTAATCCATCAAACGGTCGCAACGAACTCGACAAATATGTCCATAATCTAAACCAACTGGCACACACATAAGGTAACTACCGTCACCTACAATGAAAAACAATTTATATACAGAAGAAGTAAAAGCACTTGAGGAATTTTGCAACGACAAAGCAATTATAATAAAAACGGCATACAAAGGTGGAGCAGTGGTTATAAAGGACAAAAACATATTATCCGTAGAAATCCACAATATACTTAACGCTACAATTCGTTATATCAGTGCGAAAACAAACTAAGCCTGGAGAGAGATATAGGTAAGAAAATAAAACTTTTATCACTGAATACCGAAATAGTATGTGAAAAGTTACATCTTGAGAATTTAGAACCAAAAACGAGGACGAAAATTATATGTATGCCCATTCTTCCAAATGAAGAGTGAAACGAACATTGAAAGAGACAGAAAAGAACTTTTTTTTCAACGTAAATATAGGCCAAAATTTGAATTTACCTACAATATTACAATGAAACATCGACACAAATAACGTCTTCATGCACCAATAGCGCCATCTAACGGCAACAGGACAAGTTTGATTTTTTGACGTAGACCCAACCTCAAAGGCCATTGGCCTATATAACGAATGGGTATGTGGCGTAATAGATAGAAAGTAACGCTTAAGCTATCACTAACTATGAAGCTCTTTATTCTGCTACACAGAGAGCTTCAAGAGGGAATAAAAATTCCTGAAACGATTTGCGTAAAATGTCAAAACATAATTGTATATATAATATGGCTCATTTTCTCATTTGTAAAAATCAAACAAAATCCTTGTAAGCTGACTTTCCTGTGAAACAAATGAAAGATACGGTTGCATTTGTGGAAAACAGATGGAAAAGTTGTTTGATTTTCACGTACTGCACTTTTATAAAAAATAACTGAAGCAAGTAGTTCATGTAACATTTCTTCTGATCTAGTATCATAATGTCACCAACGTTATTCAAACACTTTAAATATCAACAGGATACATGGACCATTTTCCTAATGACGTTTGACAAAAGAGTAAATAAAAGGGTTCATTAATGTGTGTCACCTCCTCCTGCCGTTCACACAGTATCATCTTTTTTATGTAGAAGGCATGGGCCATAAAAGGCACATTTGCTGATCTAGGTTGTGGGTCTCTATAGAGTCGCCTCTCTATAGGGTCGTCATGGCTTTTTTCAAAGCCCTCACAATTTGAGAAGGAGACACGTCCATTTTTGCCTGTGTAAAGTAACAATTCACAGTGTCTTTCCATTTAGAAAGACATTGCTTTCAATGTGATCATGGTATTCACTGAAGTCCAATTTACAACTCTCACAGATGTCCTCTCTCATGGTAATAAATATCCTGAGTGAGATGATACAGACAGAATCATTTAATGAGATAAGCACGAGGAGGCATGTTGCTCTATCTGTTTATCAATGGTAAATCAACAGAATCTGTATCTTTGTTTATTTTTTTATTTTTATTTACAGAAGGTCATGCATGCACCAGGACACTTGTTATACAGGAAAACGATTATATACGTTGAAACAGTAAACATTTGTTATACACTAAGACTTATTTAAAGAAACCAAGTTTTTTCAGTAGGAGGAATGAATCCTCTTGGAGCATATACTGTCTTCTATCTATAGGAGCACTGATTACATAAATATACGATAATTTTGAAGCGAATTAGTCTGTTTACCAGTTATTGATGTTCCCAATGTGTAATATAAGACATTTCAAACGGATGTATCAAGATTGCATTTATTATATGATTTGGCACTGATTTTAAAATATATGATCCATTATATAATGTTGAAAACGTTTTAAACTTAGTTGTCAAATGTTGTACATGAAATGTGCATGTTTATCTGGTATTATTGTTATGTATACTTGATACTCGGGTCATAGCGAATAATTTTAATTCCTATTTAGTCAATGTTGGCCTATCATTAGCTAATAAAATACATCCTGTAAATCCTTAATTCTATCTTCAAGGTAACTACCTTAACTCTTTCTATTTGACTTCAAGTACTGAACAGGATATAATACCATTGTAAGGAATATGAAAGATTCCAGTCCAGGTTGGGACAAAAAACTTCTTCAGTGTTGACTTCATGGTTACCTGATAACAGATTCTAACGGCTACCCCTTAAAGACTCTGACACAAGTGTACAAGCCTTTGAACATAGTGCTCCAATTGCATTAGTGCATATTCAATTCAAAATTGAACGATGCTCTGCCATCTAGCATTAGGGAATGAAACTACATTATCGACCAATTTCTAGTGCACCATCTGGCGTCAAATTGGTACAAACAGTGCCAAACTGGTTTTTGTCATACATCATCTGAAAAGTTCACTAGCAATCATATCACATGACTGGATTGTATCCAGGAAAAAGCAGGGCACACTTGTGTCAGACTCTGTAAGGCGCAGCTATCTGTGTTTGTCATCAGGTAATCATGTAGTCGACACTGAAAATTTTTTTCATCCCAACCTGCACTGGAATCTTTCAAATTCTGTCATCCGGTAAACTTAATGGAAACACTTCTGGCAAGCCTTTTTGGCAAAAAGCCATTATTTCCTTGTGACTATGGTCACTTCTGATCCATCACGGTAATTCCATACCATTATCCATTTGTTAAAGGGTGAGCAGAGGTTCACCATGAGACTTTGGCTGTTTTTGTCTGGTTCACATTCGGTTGCTGCGTATCCCTTAAATTTGGACAGACGTCATGTGGAAGCTGGTAAAAGTGGCTATCTCGGATTTCATTCTTAAGCTCATATAGCAGGTCTCCTTCACACACACTGGGTATGAGAGCCAATGACACAGATCAGATTCTGATGTTGCATCTCCTTTCAGTACAACCATGACTTTGAGTAAGCCTGCACCATTTAAATATGGCCTGTGTAAAGTGCTTGTCTACACTGATGTCCCACTCAAGCTGCCAGCGTCCTTCCAGGGCTCTCTTTTACTGTGTGCAGATGGTTCACTGGCAGTGAAGTTAGTATCTTCCAGGATGCCATTGATCGTCTGGAGATGATACAGATATAACAAATTAATCAGATCAGTTTATGGAGGCATTGGGATGTCCTTGGTGATGGTTCTGTCCACCAATGGTCCATTTGCTCTATTTGCATATATTTTGTCCATGTGTTTCCAGCAAGCTGCCTTGAAGGAAAACCCTTGTTTGTCTGCAAATTGGGTTGTTTCTGTCTTCATGCACTTTTGCTATTGATCATTTGTACATAAGTTTGGACTTTGAATCTTACAGCCTGGGCTGCTTAGATGGTAGTTCAACAGACTAAGGATCTTTTTGGGGTGTGGCGATGGCATCCAGGGCATGGTTGATGCATGTAAGTTCCTCACTAGGTCGTCCACTCTTGTAAGGCAAGATTTATTCCTCTATATCTTACTTGCTGACCCTCACCATGGATAGCGTGGGGACTCATATAGTGCTTGTCATATAACTTTGACGTGGCAACCAGCAGCCTACCATTCAAGTGAAATCTCACTCATTTGCCCAACCCCTGCCCTAGAACATAAGCAATGGATAAGGGATGCTGGCGTCTGTCATGTCCTTGATGTATAAAACACCCACTGGGTTGAGTTGCTGTGCATTCTGCCTGGGACTACATACCATAATCCAGTTCCTGGTCTCACCTCCGCTATGGTGAACTTGCTGAGCTTTATGGAAGCCACCTCCAGATCTGCTTGGACAACTTTAGAACAACTGAAGTACAGCTGCAAAAGTGGGTCCCTTCATATGCATTTACATGTCATTTTATAAACATGGAGTCATGTTCTACTTTCAGCCCTGTTATTATGCAAACAATTCTGATGGTGTTAACCTCAATCTTCTTTTAATATAAATTTCCTTTGATATTCAAAATGACACAGTGAATATAGACATCTTTTTAGAGAAATGAAGCCATGTTTTATTTTTGTGTCATTAACCCATAGTGTTAATTGTATGCCATATATATATAGTGTGATACTCATTAGGTATAGATATGAAGTGAAACATTTAATCCTAGGCAATGGCGTTATTAATTGCTGTTACACAAATGTTTTTAATCTCTATTGTGTAAATTATGGATGTATACAATTGTACATGTACTGACTTAGCACCCAAACTTTGATCATCAGAGTTATTCTCCAAAAGCATTTTAGGCTCACAACACCCAGTAAATTTTTTCATTGTGTCACAATGTGATTTACCATGCCATGTTCAAGCTGTGATAGCAGTGGCCTTCATCAGCATAAAACAAAAACAAAAACTGAACAAATGTTAACTATGTGCTATTATCTTATCCGTAAACCTGAGGAGAGTCGTCTTTTTATTTTGATGCTTACATAAATTGGTTAAGGGCTTTTGTAAGTTCGTATTGAATTATTCATGTCTACATCTGCACATTTGGAAAATGTTACTTCAATGTAACTGCATCATTAATTTTTTTTGGGGGGGGGGGTGTTTTGGCAATACACTCCAGGAATTGAACGCATGCCTCTGATAGTGCTCCCAGCATTACCTCCCACACTTTAAGCAGACTTTGTATTGGCATGTTACCTTGTTATGGCTGAACGTGTTGAAAATCTAATTTAATTCGAGAGCCTGGATCACATGCATCTTTTGTGAGATGATGACCTTTCTCTGGCTCATAGTTGTAATGGAGGTAGATTGTGTTTATAATGTTTCAGATTCATCAATATCACAAACGAAGATGTAGGCCTTTGTTCTTTTGCTATAAGCTCAGCTGAATGACGAGTCAGAACAAAAAATGACAGACCTACCTTGTCTCTTTTAATCTTTGGCACACGTGATAAAATTTGGGTTAAAGTGGTTAGGCCTATATGCTTTGGAAAACCTAAGGTCTGTAGTTAATGAAGCCTATTTTAAAGGTTGATATGACTGGTTTGAAACCACCAGTTGCCTTTTATGGGTAACTGCCTGTCTGAAGTCAGGAGGGAAATTCATTTCATTGTGTTCGTATTGGGAGATGAATGTTGGTTTTTTTATTAACTCTTGTGTCTCTTTGATGTAGTCGTCGGGTTGAAATTTATGCATATAGGAAATGTTTTGCTGAATGATTTAGCTGAATATTCATGTTTTGATGCTTTTTGAACCTCTACCTTTTGCAGTATTTAACTTTATTGTCATTGTTGAGTTGGAATTTATGAATGTAGGTAATTTTTTTCTGGACTATTTACCTGTAGGGATTCACTGGCTTTTCATCTTCATTATGTATAGCTTGTAGACCACATGCCCAGTATTTCATTACCTTTCAAGGCCCATCCCTGGAGGGTAGCACAGTACCAAAATAAAGCATTGGAAATAAATGAAAGTATAAAAAGGGGTTCTGAATGCAGTTGTCTTGCAAATGTCTTGAACCAGATGCGCTGGATGTACTATATAAATCTGTATATCGTATCCCTATAGGGAATCTATGTTGAAATGATTCATTTACTGACTCCTTAGAGTCATTCTGGCAGTAGCATCAGTCATCAGCCCTATATTATATATATTTTATATGTATTTATGTATGTACATTGATGCTAACTGAATAAACTCAAATCAACCAGTCATCCACTCTGTCCTACATGTTTTTGATCTGCAAGAATCAGGGGAAGACATTGAAGCCAGCTGTATACCTCTGACTGATTAACAGTAATCCTTTATTCCCAAAACCCTTGTGTTAGGATTATCCTACACCAAAGAAGGGCCAAAGTCTACAGTATTCCTTGCCAAACATTCAGACATCACCCATGCTAGGCCGAGTTTCCACTAGGAGAGACTGGCTATTAAGTGAGACTCCTGCTGCAGACACAAGTCATGGGGTAGTCCTAGGTCCACAGCATGAAACTAATTTCCGGACAGATGTTACAGGAGTGATTGATGGCTGTGGGAATCAACTCAATGCATATTTAAAGTGGCAAGACCAAGACAGAATGAGACTTGTAAGTACTATGCCATCCGTAAGTGCTGGGCAGCAGTGATGCACAATTTTTGTATGCAGGCTCTGAAGAGCTTGGGTTGGATCTGTTGAAGCACTTGGTTAGTTACCTGCAAGACCATGGTCTCGGATTGCTGTATCCAGCATTTCTCTGCCATAAAGAGAGGCTAAACTATAGGCAGTCCTGTATCAGTGAAAAGGAACCAAAGTATTGCCTACATATGCCCATTTGATTGAGAAACGTACTGTACTGGCATAGTGTGATATGACTGCTTGGTAAAATACAGAGTCAATTTGGTCAAACCACATCAAAAGTTGAGGTCAATTCAATCAAACCCCACGAGGAGCACATTTATATTAAATAAACAACTGACGGAATAAGGCACCTTTCCAGGCTGGGATACACTGTACAATTACTCATGCAATTTAAGTTATAACTACTTTATGAAGGGTGTGCATCGCAAAACTAGATTTATAGATTAGAGAGTTTTATTTACATTTTTTTTCAGGAAATCTATCATCTATCTGTTTGTGTTATCATTTAGTGAGAAGTATGGCAGATTACGTTGTGGAGCATGTTTATGTATATCAGAGTGTTTGAGGTAACATATTCAGTTGTTATATTATTTGCTCAGATGCATATTCTCTAGTTTTAAGAGCTCGAACTCATGGGCCACATACAAAAAGGTCGATGGTCCCTCCAGGAGTATTACTGTCAAGCATTTCACAACAAAAGATCCTTTCTTTGATTACTATAATCTCACAAGTCCATGAAGATCATTGTTTGGGTGCAGTAGAGGTGTCTTGTATGTTAGTTGCTTTATTCACCTTGGGACCAGTTGAAGCTGGGGAGGGGTATTGTGGTGAACTAGCATGGCTGTTGATTTAGAACAAAAGTATTTGGGTCCATACATGGCCAGTTCAGTGATACATACATCAATTATATGTAAATATACATTTTTCATTCAGTTCCTAGAGTAGTGATTCCTTTTTTAACATCAGAGAAGATGAGAGACAATGTTTAAGGTGGAAAGTCAAGTTGGGTTGCATGCATCTGGCATGACCAAAAAAGACGTCTGCCATGGACCAGTGCCATGATAATTTATTAAAGATGTTATTCTGCCTAATGCCGTATGCATTTAGAAGAACATTTGATATGCTGATATGGAAAATATCTTTTTACAATATTATTCTCCATGCAAGCAGTGAAACAGTTGAAGGTACAGATAACAAAACTGAGAAAAAGGAGTCCCCCACAGTTCCGTTTGAATTTCTTATTTATTTTCACCCTTCCTTCAACAAATGTTTGTCAGTTGACAGTTGCTTGTAAATTAGGTGTGCATCATGGATAATCATCCCCACAATTGGAATCAAAGTGATTGTCACCACTATTCCTCCGATGAGAGTAGCCCTTTCTGCTTCATCAGGCAATTGTTGAATGTAGTCCTGGAGTATAAGCAAAGTAATGTTCCCCAGTGGGTATTGTGGCTCCAGTTGCTCAGACGATGTTGCATAAGATCGTTCACTCATCGCAGTGGTTGGTTCTCTGTTGTATGGTACAGTCGCTTTGACACTGGATGTCATCTCTGAGTAAAATGACATAAAGAAAAATTTGTATTAGAAAATCTTAAATTTCAGTTAATTGCCCCTAATGTGAAAAGTTTGGTTACAGAGGTTCCAAAGTGAGCCAGAGAGCCCCCCCCCCCCCCCCATAAATGTCCAGATAGAATATGTTCTGGGTTTGGGAAGATTTAGCCAGAAATAATAAAAAAAACTAAAGAAGAGCAGAGTACAAGGAAATTCACCAAGACAGGAATACTATTCACCAGGCTGGTGAGATTTGACAGTCTTCATGCTTGCGTGAGGATAGCTTCGCCTGGGAATAAGGCCAGTCACTATGACTGGTATTCCCCTCATGGTTGGTTTCCCTTTTATCCAGTAATTACAGCAGCCATTCTACTTGCAAACATAAAATGAATACAAACAGACAAATAAGCACAGTTTGTTTGAAAATATACACATACGCACATTGTGTCTTGGTTGAGTACAGTACCATGGTGTGCAGATGCAAAGTGTCTTCATATTCAGCATTTATGGCAACATAGTAGTTTTTAAATTTTGAGAAACGCGAGTGGCATCACATGCTATTTGTGCCAGAGACATACCATACCAGCAACAGAGATACATTGAGGTCATTGTAGGCACATGGGTTTAAACAGAACCAAATAAATGGCAACAGCAAAATATGCAATTAACTGAGGTCACGAACATCCATATAATGCTTATTTTTAGTGACTGAGAAGTAGTTCTGAACATCTGGCATGAAATTTGCTCTGTTATAATATTGATCTTATCCTCCATTTTTTTATTTTCCACTTTTTGGACAATACAACTGCCAACATAAGAACTCAATAAAAAGGATAATTTTATATCAACGCAAAGTCAAGAACACCAGACCAAACTGTAGATAATGGAGTGACTTTATCATAAAATCTATATGAAGCCAAAATAATATTCAAGGTATTAGCGTCAGGCAGATCCAGTTTGCGATAATAGTGTATCATACAGAATATGGATTACAGCAATCTGTTCAGATATTGATGATTCTCAATCAATAGGCTTAAGTCTGAATGACCATTTGACTTTTGCTGAACAACATGTCATGAGATTAGGCTGGCATATATCTATTTACAAGCACAACCAAAAAGTCGTATAAGTGTGCTACTGTACCCAACACATGGCTTTGGAACAGAATTTCTGTTGAAGTTTGACTACCATCAAGCACAGTACTTTGACAAGCAAAACAAATTAAATATTTTTTTTTAAATGCCAGCAATACTTTGGAGCAGTGGTAAACCAATACAAAATCACAATATTTTTATAGTAGCCAAGAAAACAAATACAGCATTCACTGCTGATAGATTATAGCTCAGGGGTACCCAGAGGTATGTAGTTCTATACAATTTCGAAGAAACTGACCCAGTCGCTTCAGAGGAAAAAAAACGGTTATGATTTGACTCGACATGCACCAAAATATTTTTCAAAAGAAACACAACTACAATAACACCAACAACACACAAAAACAAACACACATGCCCAAAAACCGGCAGAGCTAAATGAAGTCAAACACAAATATAGGAAAAAATCCACAAACGCCGCTACTCTTCAACCAACTCCCTAGATATCACTTGAGCATGACCTGTTGTACCAATTGACAGACACCCAGCAAACATATATCCCCAAAGTATAACCTTTATCTTACGAATAGTTTTTGAGATATGGAATTTGTGATTAGTTGATGAAGGGTAACAGGTTGCAGGCAATCAAAGGATGGGCAGGCAATGTAGAAAAGATCATTTTATGATCTTAGCTGACTGACAACCCAGTTGAACTAAGATACAAAAAGATCATCAATGCACAGACAGACAGATAGATAGATAGATAGATAGATAGATAGATAGATAGATAGATAGATAGATAGATAGATAGATAGATAGATAGATAGATAAAGAGAGAGAGAGAGATGTAGATATGTGACATGGCAAACTAATGTGGTTTATTTTCTGAGCGCTGCCATCAAGTGGCAAAAAGTGTTAAAGTATACCCAACAGGCTGGTAGAGCTCGTTTGCCTTTCTTTGCCTCATTGTATATACTTGTGACTAGTGAGACACACCTCTGGGGCTGCTTCAAACAGGACATGTGTGTTCTGCGAGAAATGGGAAAAGGTATGGACATTTATGCAAAATTTTATATTTTTTAAGTTTCTAAATTGTTTTGTAGAGCAGGTACATTATTGTTAAAATATAAGACATTTTGTTTTGGCATAATTAGAGTAAATAAATTTTAAGAAATTATTATGCCATGTGGCTGTAATGATTTAAAGCTGTAGTTCAGCTTGTAGCAGCGTGTGAGCACAACATCTTATTGAGCTATGTAGCTGTCTTGACAAGTCACAAAATATGAATGTGTAATTATTCTTTTCTTTTCTTTTCTTTTCCTTTTCTTTTCTTCTTTTTTCTGTTTTCAGCCAGGACTTATCATTTGCATTTTATGTGAGGTGGGCTACACCACATGTTCAGTGCATGCATGCATTTCACACACAATGGTGCACATGCAGTTTTCATGGTATACAGAAATGGTTTCTTTCCCAGGTAAATGGAATAAACATGTTAATCCTTAAAGCTATGTGTTGGTATAAATGTACTAGAGATGTGGTGGAAAGATTAGATATTTCAATACGTTTTCAAGACATTATGTGTAGAAATTTCAACAACACCTGCATTCAATTTGTGCAAAAGCTGGTTCATCCACTGACATGCCCAGGCCCTGTTTGTTCATTGGGCTTATGTAACAGATTTGCATTGAAGTACATCTGGTTGGCTATTTATGGTTTTGTTATGAACTGCAACACAATGCAATGAATGATGTGTGATACCTCTTCAAATTTTTCAACATTTGTTTCTTAAATGGGTTGAGAAATGATATACTGAGATGATGGTATGAGATCAGAAAAGGGATTTCTATATCATCTCTTTTCTCTATTGTAGCATTTGCAGTGTGCATGCAAGCTACATACATGAGCAGTGGCATTTTAATTTATGCGTGAATTTTCATCAGGGTAAGCTTACTTTGCTTCATGTTGGTTCAGCTTTACACAGTTTAGCTATATGTTGCTTCTATTTATGTCAGTTCAAATTACTATTCAAATTTGTGTTTTATTGACATTTGCAGTGTTCACATTTTTGTTTTGTTGGCATCTGCATGTTATAACTTCTGCTTCCTTCATTAATATTGACCTACTCAAGTTATTTTGTTTTATTTTTTCCATCAATTGATGACAGATTTGTTAAGCTGAAATTGATTAATTTGGCTGATGCTATGTAAAAGTTGTTCACTATATCAAGTTATGAACTTTTAAATTTAATGGGATATCCCCACACAGGTTCAAAAAATGATGCTGTCACACAGTGCTACATGTATTTGATGATAATGTTGCTGATGTTATCATCGCCCTGTATCTTTAAGTTGGTATGGGAGACTTTATGCTTTTAAATTTGTGGAAAATGATACAGACTCATGTAGTTGATTATTTGTCTGTTTGTTTATTGTTACTGTACATAGTCACAAATTGTGACACACGTTCTACATATAGGTGGACAGTAAATGTAATGGTTGTGAAGTACATGCAAGTAAGCATGCTGAAATAAGTACAAGGAATTACATGTGTTACTGCTTATTGTGAACTTGAATATTTCTTACATAGTGTATGAATTTTCATTTATATTTTTTGTACCTGTAATTTTTAGGATCAATTCAGGTTACCAATAAATGTGTTATTGCCAAGGAAGAGTCTTATGTGATTTTGAAGCAATGTGCTTGAAGTGGTTTCAGAGAACATCTGTTTTCAACATTAGCCAGGAAAGAACTAAAGGAATAAAAGTTAAAAAAAAAACTGTTAAATGTGTAACAAATCTTATAGAGGTAGTAGGGATCCCTCCAGGGTACATTCCCTCGACATTTGAAGAGAATCAGGGTAACCATTCAAAGACAAATGCATCTGCAGGCATTTACACTGGTATTCCTTATGTTTACCATGTTAATATAATACATACATACATGCATGCATACATACATACATACATACATACATGCAGTTACGCCCGGCTAAAAGTTAACAGCCAAACGCTTTTTTCGCGTTTTTCTGTTGTTTGGCTTGTGTTTGGAAACGTTTGAAAACGTCTGGAATGTGTTTGGAAAGCGTTTGGAAAGCGTTTGGGAAAAATCTCAAACACTTTTACAAAACGTTCGAACACTTTCACAAAGCTACCGAACATTTCTCCAAACGCGTTCAAACACTTTCCAAATGCGTTGAACAATTACCCGAACGATTTCAAACACTTTCACAAACGCGTTCAAACACTATGCATTTTAAACACTTCCATTTAAATGACGAAGAATATCCAAACGTATTTTCAACAGGTCCAGCAATATATGATGTACCTACATGTAAATGTGCACTTATCCAGCATTATAGGTTGTATATATTTATATAAAACACGATCCAAGTACGTTTACCCAAGTGTCTAATTCAACTAAAATTAATTAAAGACTCAATTCTTCATTTAAGATGTCATGAATACTTCATCTTTCAAAAACTGTTTCGGAGTAAATTCATAGGCAATATCATGATCAGATCATGATTCATGATCTGATCATGATATTGCCTATAAATTTACTCCGAAATAGTTCCTAATTTTCAATTAAAATATATATGATTACTCCAAGGACCAATGGAGTATCGCCTGGCTTACTCCACTGGAGCTAATTCTATTGCTTGGTTTAGTAAGCCAAACAATACTTAAATTGAGCTGCTTCTGTATTTCCATTCGAAATTTTAAAAGTTAGCCTTTTTTCAAGAACTTCACTTTCAGAAAAAGTATGATAGCAACTGGGTATATTTGCTACTGAAAGATCTGTAACTTTATAATAAATGAAGTGTTAAATCTGTTAATGTAGGCATATCATTTGTTTTCTTCTACCTATACTTATTTTCTTCCTTATTTAGGTATGACCATGTCATTATATTGTTGATTACCAGTAACAATATAAAGCAGGTAAAGGTGACAAATACATATTTCCAGGAATTATTT
This sequence comes from Hermodice carunculata, assembly GCA_964020975.1. Lineage (NCBI taxonomy): Eukaryota > Metazoa > Annelida > Polychaeta > Eunicida > Amphinomidae > Hermodice > Hermodice carunculata. Next base: position 32,822,950 of record OZ026619.1, on the reverse strand, counting down.
GTCACTGACTCATTTTTTCTTTTCTTCATTTCATGTTCATTTGAATCAGATATAAAGCGGAATTGATTTGTGGAGCCCAGATTAGTGAAGTTTGCATCCCTGAAAATCCAAATAGTCCGTTTGAAAATGCAGTGGCAAATGCCAGGAAAACGCATATGAGAGCATCTATTATTTATAATTTTCTGGGGGAGGCCCCCCAGACCCCCCCCCCAAAGCTTCGTGCCGTGGCCACTCGCATTCGGGCTTCGCCCTCAAGTCGCTGACACCCACACCCACACGCGGAAAAATTCTGGATCCGCCCTTGAAGCCAGTATATCTGAGGCTTTAACACTTTCTAGTCTGAGTCAACAGCTTTCCTCAGCCTGCTCTGGGCGCCGGCGCCCAGAGTGCGCCGATAAAAGCTGTTGACTAGTCGCTAATGGCAGATATGACATGTTGGTATTCGTTGGAAATGTCTTTTGATGAGGAATTCAAATATGAAATCTATTGATAGTATATCATCTGTGCGAGTCCGCATATATGTGGACTCAGACTGCAAAGTGTTAATTTTATGTTCCCACCAAACAATCAAATAACTTATGGGCTGCTCATACCTAAATTCCAATCGAATTGAAATCCCACATGTTGTTGGGATTTTTAGGTGCTGATAAGCTTTTTAGGCACTTGTTAAAAATATTCCTGTCATTAGAATTAGATTACCAAGTGTACATGTACATGTATCACATACTTTGGCGCAAAGTATAAAGTGTTTGAAAGCGTTTGGAAAAGTGTTTGAAAACGTTCGGCTTTCACCAAACGCGTTCAGCAAAGTGTTTGAAAGCGTTTGGAAAAGTATTTGAAAGCGTTTGGCAAAATGTTTGGAAAGTGTTTGGAAAGTGTTTGCTACGCGTTTGCAAAACGTTTGACTTTCACTGAAAACGTTTGGGAAACGTTGGTGCGTTTGGCGTTTGTTAACTTGAACGCGAGCGTAAATGTACATACATACATACATCATCCAATAGGCAGTGCTGCAATCCAGAAATATAGTTTACACAGTACATGGTAGCATGTATCGAGACAATCGACTGTAAAGCACATCCTTTGTTAAGATGATTTCACTTACCTTTGATCCCCCCCCCCCAATTGGAGACTATTAGGTGTGCCATATTCCAAATACAAGAGGACTGTAACTTGAACATACATAATTTTTCCCTGATCTGAATGAGTTTCGCGAAAAGCAGCTATTGTTCATATCCTGCCGAAATACAGAATGCCATAAAACCACTCTGCCTTCATGTGGAGAAAACAAGTCATACCACAAATATAGTCCGGGTTTGGGGTGTAAGTTGCATATGTTTGTGGCACTTACCGACATGAGTGTGGAGACAACTGGCTACGCAGCAGATCCATTTGGTGGTATAACAAGCTGCATTTGTTGTTAACTGTGTTTGTATTTCTGCAGAAATACAGAATGCCATAAAACCACTCTGCCTTCATGTGGAGAAAACAAGTCATACCACAAATATAGTCCGGGTTTGGGGTGTAAGTTGCATATGTTTGTGGCACTTACCGACATGAGTGTGGAGACAACTGGCTACGCAGCAGATCCATTTGGTGGTATAACAAGCTGCATTTGTTGTTAACTGTGTTTGTATTTCTGCAGAAAATATAGGATAGGCTATGATTCACAAGAAGCAGCAGTGATATTCCCATATTCTGATCATTGTTTTTATAATGCATATTAACTGCCATAATAAGTTTGATTCTTGAAGTGAATTTTTTCAGAACTACGTTGTGCATTGTCCAGTCATAATCCATGGTACAGTTAAGTAATGTTAATGTTTCTGCCGTCCACTTCTAATTCAAATCGTTGAAACCACTCTGTGTGAAAATGATCAAGCTCCGTTCAAGTACATTTTGTTGGCAACAGCTAGCCTTTTCATATACTCGACCCCCCCCCCCCCACTGAAAAAAGGACCTCAGGCACCCCCATTGCTTGAACATGGGGTGCTCTAAATATTGATTTATAACATAAACAGGATATCTAAAAGTATGCAAGAGCGGTCAAACAAAAAAAAAATCCTGAAAATGAATTAACGCCACCAAGCTGCAAACGTGTGTCTGGTATTGGTTTGTTTATTGGTACAATAAGGGGCTGCTGGCAATATAGGGTTCAAGGTGGATCTGAAGTGCAACTGTACATGTTACTCACAGCTCTCTAAATTCGACAGATGCAGAATCATTGACATGTTGGAGGCTGGTCTTTTCCAGTGTGAGGTTACCAAGAGAAAGAGATACTCTAGGCTACCAGCACAGAGGTTGTGGGACCCTCTTTAAGAAACAAAAGCATGCAAGAGGAAACCTGGATCTTGAAGAGGAGGAAGACTTTCAAATGGGAGGGACTACCGTTACCTGGTACAGTACATGAAGAGACATAGGTTCCTCTCTGCAGAATTGTTTCATCAGCACTGGTGCCATGCCTGCAACATTGCAGCATCATGGCATACATTCAACAGCATACTCATGTTGACCAATCTGAGGTCACACCACCCTGTCTTCTCTGTCCCTCTCGGTTCTGCACACAAGGCATGGATATAGTGGTTTCAGGAACATGCTGACTGAACTGGACTGCAGTGGTGGAGTGTGATGTGGTTGGATGAGCTACAATTTTGCCTCAGTTTCCACTGGAGGATACAGGCTAGATGTATGCCTTAAGAGGCACTTGTGGTTTGGTAGATGGTAGAACATGACTGCTATGGAGGAGGCAGTGTCGTGATGTAGGGGGTGATCATGCTGACAGGAACAACAGAATCAGTCTGGGTAAATGGAACTGTAACAGGCCTGTGCTATGTGGATGAGATCCTGCCAAAAGTTGCAGAATGGTTCCAGCATCGTCATGGGCAACTCTTCCAGCAAGATAATGCATGGCCATATATTCCACGAGTCAGTATGCAGCATCTCTTTCAACTCTGTCAGCACAAAATTCAAATGTTGCTATGGTCGGCCTGATCTCCTGACCTGTCCCCCATTGAATAGTTTAAAAATTTACCCATATTTATAAGTTTCAAACCAAGAATGAGGGCAAAGTTAATTACACCCAAAGGCAGAGATTCAAGAATTACCAAAGCATCAATGTTCATCTTCCAATACCAATGTGAGGAAATAAATTTCACTCCTGATTTGAGATAGACAGTCACCCATAAGACAGCTGGTGTTGAACATTTATAGGATGTGCTTAGTCATCAAGATAAGTATGACGAATTTGCCGCCCACCTGGACCCACTGACACAGTGACTCAGAGACTAGTGGAACCAAGTTGCCCAGGCCAAGATAGCCAACTCACCAGCAGCATACCAAAGAGTTTCCAGGCTTGCTTGAGGAGGTTTGGTGGTCACACCCCCTGCTGATGCATTGCATGCAGCCTTCAAACAAACAAAAAGGTCCTTCTTGCGGACCACCACATCCTGTCAAAAGAGATAATAAATGCACTGATAGAATGAAATAAACAAACTCCACACACATATCCAATGTTGATGGAAGCGGGGGGGGGGGGGCAAAACTATACTGTATTTGAGGTAGGAATTTGAGAAAACTTATGAAGTGACGCACTTGTAAAGTAAGTAAATCTTGGTGTAGTATGTTCTTGTGGAAATTTATTTATATGAACAGCTGGTCCACAGTTGTCTTCACATTCAACCCAAAATAATTTCCATCCTGGCCTAGGGGTGCCCAGATGTGTCGGTCTGCAATTTAAAAGCCAATTGCTTGAAGATGATCACGTTTTGATGGAACAGTTTGGAAGTATGAGGCCATCGCACTTCCCTCCGAATCGGCAGGCATATTGGATGAAACTAGGGCAGGCAGCGGAAATACTTTCAGTGATAATATTGAATCTGTTATTAAGCGATATCGCAAAATGATTTGATGATATCACTAAATATATTTAGTGATATCTCTTAATCATTTAGAATTATGGCTAAATATTCAGCGATATCACTAAAATATCACTAAATGATTAAGTGATATCGCCAAACAGGATAAAAATTCAAAACGGCTTGCCATACATAACCAGGTATATTCTGCCAGGAGGTTGATAGCTTCAATTTGGGAAACTTAAATCTTGGTGCACTCCCTCCCCGCAAGTTTTCCGCCAATACCTAAGACATTGTATTTCCCGTGTTCTGGCCCAGGTTAAGAGAAGGCAAACTAGGGTCCTGAAAGTATTCTCCGTTACTTCCTTTTCAACCTGCTTTCAAATTATTTTCACGAAGTCTAGAATTGTACCAGACTGAATGAAACACAGGACATTCAAACTACCGGGTCGTTGCCAACCAGTTTAAGCAGGAATGTGTTAACCATTCTTGGTGTGTATTTTTCTGGCCCTGGTGTAAAAGAAAATTCACATAGCTGTTTTCGCCGTAGTAAACTGAATCCAGAAGACCAGCAAAGTGTTTGGAATACATTGGCTTCTACTCTGAAGAAATCTCCATACAATGATGCACAGTCCAATTCAAACTTTCATTGGTACAACTATACATCTATATCTGCAGATATGGTCGGCATGTGATCATACGAAGAAAATCGGTTCTGTGTCATACCTCCTGTGAATTATACCGAGACTTCCCCATTAAACAAGCTATTCAAGCATCATTCATGTTTCTTCTTTTTGAAATAAATAAATGCATATGATAATGAATGTGTGGTAAATGTGAACTTAACATTAAGCGCTGAGCAAAATGCTGTATGTGAGTGTCTGAAAACTGTTTGGAATATAACTATTGCATACTGTCCTCATCAAGCCCACATCTATTCATCACTTTGCATTAGTGTCTACAGCCTCTGTAAAAATAGCAGTCACAATAAGTGTATGTGAAAGCTTGGGGACTGTAACGCGTTCGAAGCTGCCTTTCACAAACGCTCAGATCTTGCAAACGATCACACCATTTCATAGACATAGGCCAATTTTCATATTGGGGTAATTTTAGCACACCTTTTCATACACATAGGCCAATATTAATATTGGTCTGTCAGTCTTAGGTCTGCCAAATTTGTCCATATACTTTAGCCAACATAATTGAAATGTAACATTTATATGAATCACAGCTATTCTGATATACAACAAAATATATAAGACAATTTGCTCATGTGTGGGACTGTACGAGGGACATCATAAAAGTAATTGGGTAGAGATTGCGTCCTTGTTACAAGTAAAGAATCATACTAATTCATTGATTTGAGTGTCAATTTCATCTACATATAATTGGCTTTTGTTAAACTCATGAGTTCAGTTACCTGTTTACCACAGTGCTCATGAGTAGAACATACTTTTCATACTAGGCGAAATTTGATACCATAGGTAAAGACCATGGTTTTTGTTGAAATATTTATCACATTAATTTATTTTCAAAAGGGCAAGATAGGATCTCATAATTGGCGTCATTGTAGAAGAGTCCTCAGTGGTCGTCTTGTTATATTACGGTACATTTATCATAAGGTAGAAAGGAGATGCGTTTCCATATGGCTTTTTCACAGTGCGGTAGAATGAAGATACACACCGAGTTATGACTTATTTTAATCATTATTATGGATTGTAGATGGAATATAATCAAAGAAAGAAAACGTATGGACTTGTATATTTGGTGCTACCCATTTACACTTTGTACCTGTGCAGTGGGGACATTGTCGGTGAGTGGACTAGTATATTGTACCAGATTGGAACCAAAACGTACCTCTGTGGGATTGGATCAGCACCACATCTTTCAGTACCACATTGGACTCAAACGTACCTCTGTGGATATGTACCACATCATTTGGCACCTGTCATAAGACTTGGAACTGTGGGACAGTACTAGTGGATAACCTCACCAGGGACTAGGATTTATCTGTTTGACTGTTGAAATACCAGTGTAGATAAGTTTACCTACTTTGTACATATTTTGATTGTTAATGTATTGTTATTGTTAAAGTTATATAATTGTTCTCGTTCTTTGTCGAGTTCTGTTAATATTCTAAAGGTGGGCATCTTCAAAAATTGTGGGTGCTCGTCCTGGATAAATCCAGGAAAAATGGGATCAAAGCCAAGACAAAATATTGAATTATTTTACAATAAGCACATAGTGGTTGAATAATCTGGAAAATTCCGGATGTTTCTAACTACTGACTCTTACAGTTTTAATCCAACAAAGAATATCTGATATTTACAAACATTATTGTTGTTCAATACACAGACAATAGGACAACATGCCAATAGATCCAAGCGTGTTTCTGGCTAATGAGGACATCACAGTTTAAGATTTTGATAATTTGTCAAAGACAGACCTTGAAAATGTGGCCAAATACTTGAATTTAGAAGTACCATCAGGTATCAAGACAATATTTTTGAAATAAATAATGATTTCACATTTGGTTAAAGAAGGTTTCCTTGAAGATGAGGGATCAGAGGATAAAAGTATAGCAATTCAGCTGGAATTAGCTAAATTAAAACTTTAGTGTGATGAAAGAGCAAGAGAGCATGAGTTAAAAATAGCCCAGGCTGCAAGAGAGGAAGCAAGAGAAGCTGATGAAAGAAAAGCACAGGAAGCAAGAGAGGATAGAGAACAGGAGTTAAAGCTAAGAGAGCTTGAACTTGGGCATTCTAGATCAGACAATTCAGCACAGTCAGGATCTTTTGATATAGCCAAGAATGCACGTTTAGTGCCAAAGTTTGAAGAAAAAGAATTGTCCAAATTCTTTCTGCCTTTCAAGAAAATAGCCGAGACTTTAGAATGGCCTAGAAGGGTGTGGCCTCTTCTGTTACAAAGTGTGTTTATTGGAAAAGCATGAGAAGTTAATTTGCCCTCTCCATAGAACAAAGTTCTGAGTATGATGTGTTGAAAGATGCTGTTCTGAAAGCATATGAGTTAGTACCTTAGGCTTACAGACAAAAATCCAGGGACAGCCAAAAGGAAACAGGTGAAACGTATGTGGAATTTGCCAGAAAAGAAGAAAATCTGTTTGACATATGATGTGCCTCCAGGAAAATAGAAAATGATTTTGACAAATTAAGGGAACTTATTTTAGATTTTAAAGGTTGCATTTCAAAAGAAATTAAAGGTGTTGAGGGAAATTACATAACCGTCCCGCTTCACAAAGTTTACCTGAAGTCTGATTTCAAAATTGGACCAGTGATTGTAGGTATTGTACCTAGTCTCCTGATAGTTGTGACCTTCCTTTTAGGGAATTATATAGCAGGAGATAATGTGAGAGGTAAGTCAGTACCATATTTAACGGATGAGCCAGTCACAAGAAAGGACACAGAGCATCTTGAGCAGGAATTTCCGGACATTTTTCCCGCCTCTGTTGTGACAAAGTCAATGGCTCTTGAAGCTTCTAAACAAGAAGCCAGTGACAAGGATGATGAATTTCTATGGCTGGCAGAGACATTCTTTGCTGGTAACCTGGAGAACCAAGTAAGCCATGAAGGTTGCTTGAGTCCAGAGAAAAGCCATGACGGTAACCTCTCTGACCAGGTAAACTAAAATTATCATCTGAGTCAAATGCTTCATTTGCATCGAGATAGGCTGATTAGGGAGCAAAAAGCTGACCTTCAGTTAAGAAAATTGGCAGGTAAAGCTTTAACTGAAGAAGACGCACAAAAAGACCTGGTCTGTTATTATATTTAATCAGGAGTGTTGATGAGGAAATGGAGACCTCCAGATGCTTCCACTGATGAAGAATGGAAAATCGTTCATTAAACAGCGGTTCCTTCATCATATCGGGCAGAAGTTTTAAAGACAGCTCATGATGTGCCTATGGTGGGCCACTTGGGTATTAGGAAGACTCAAAATAGAATATTATAACACTTCCTTTGGCCCAAATTACATCGGGATGTTGCAGAATTTTGTAAGACATGTCACACATGTCAAGTGGTCAGAAAACCCAATCAGAAAATAAAACCTGCTCCTTTGATTAGTATCCCAGTTCATGAAGAACCATTTAGCAGGGTTATTATAGATTCTGTGGGACCACTGCCGAAAACAAAAGCGGGAAATAAGTTTCTCCTTACAATCATGGATTCATCCACTTGGTATCCTGAGGCTATCCCATTAAAAAACATTAAAGCTCCTACGATCAGGGATGCTTTAATGAAATTTTTCAATACAGTAGGACTGCCCATACAGATACAAAGTGACTTAAGTTCAAATTTCATGTCTGCAGTGTTTCAGGAGGTTGCCCACCAGTCAGGCATTAAACAGATAAAATCTTTAGCCTACATCCCAGAAACACAAGGGCCTCTTAAAAAGGTATCATCAAACACTGACAAATATGATAAGAACCTATTGTTTTGAACATGAAAGTGAATGGGATAAAGGTATACATATGTTATTATTTGCCACCAGAGAGATACCAAATGAGTCATTGGGGTTCAGTCCATTTGAACTGATTTTTGGACATACTGTGAGATGTCTGCTAAAGCTTATGAAAGAGAAAGCGTTGGTGGAGACACAAGATAAACCTATCTTGGAGTATGTGTCCAAATTTAAAGAAAAGTTGAACAAAGTTGTGTGGTAGCATAATCACACCTGATGAATGCACAGGGTAGGAGGAAAACATGGGATGATAAGAAAGCGAGGAAAAGAAGTTTTAAACCAGGAGCCAAGGTATTGGTACTTTTGCCTAAGCAAGGGCATTCAATTCGGGCAAAATTCAGTGGTCCTTATCTGGTTGAAAGAAAGCTAAATGAGGTGAATCATACAATATCTACAACAGATAGGAGGAAAGCTAAACGGCTTTGTCACATCAACATGTTGAAAGAATACCATGAAAGAGGAACACCAGTAGGAATTGTCAGTGCCACTACTTTGCTTTGAAGAATGATGAAAATGAGAACGATCCATTCTCAAATAAAGACTTGAGTTCTATTTCCAGTGTAAAAATGCAGAACTCTGACATATTACAAAATCTTGATTGTAAAATCAGTGATTTGGAGCCTGCACAGCAAGCTGATCTAGAAAAACTTATTCATGAGTTTGAACATTTATTCTCAGACCAGCCTGGTCGCACCAAAATATTATATTCATGATGTAGATTTGGGTGATGCTGGCCCAATAAAGCAACAACCTTGTCGGATGAATCCTCTGAGATTGGCTGCAGTTCGAGAAGGAATGAATTACATGCTGCAAAATGATATTATAGAACCAAGCCAAAGTAGCTCGAGTAGTCCTATTGTATTGGTTCCAAAACCTGATGCTCAATGCGATTTTGCATTGATTATAGAAAGGTAAGTTCTGTGACTAAATCAGACTCCTATCCAATCCCTAGAGTGGATGATTGTATTGATAAGAAAAAGAAAGAAAAGTTTCTTTGAAATGATCGGTGCCACTGTGCATTCCAAGAGCTGAAAGCTAAACTCACCAATGCTCCAGTTATTTCAGCCACAGATTTTGAAAGGCCATTCAAGATTGCAGTAGATGCAAGTGATGTGGCAGCATGTGGCCTGTTTATACAGGACAGTATCAATGGTTTTGAACACCATGTGAGTTATTGTTCTAAGACATTCAACTTCCGTCAAAGGAAATATTCCACCATCGAGAAAGAAACACTTGCTTGATTATTAGCACTTCAACATCTTGAAGTATATGTTACCTCAGGTTTATATCCAGTGCTGGTCTACTTTGATCACAATCCCTCAAAGTTTTAAGATAAGTTTAAAGACAAAAATCGGAGATTGTTGAGATGGAGTTTGTATCTACAGGGATAGAATCTGAAAATTGAGCATGTCTGCGACAGGGACAATATGATTGCTGATGCACTTAGTAGGGTGAAAATTATATAATGTCACTCACCTGAATGTGTTCACATTATAAGACAATTGTCCGTAATATTGTTTATATAAGCATGTCAAATTGAAATATGTGCAGAATTAATGTTTAAGTGATTGAACAGGAGATTAGTTCTACCATGATGCAAAGGAATTTGTATTGTTGACAGTAAAGCTGTTCCTTAGTTCGATGAAATTTGTATCAATAGTGCCACTGTGTCAAGTAGAACCATGTGTGTGTTTATTACGGTGAAACCTTTGAAGATATGGTATAATTAATCTATATGAACGTTAATGCTACTTTGTAAGAAGAGTAGATATTTCTTTTTGAAAATCACTGTGTCTTGTAGGTTAGAGTACCTAAAAAGTAACATTGACAATTGGGAAGAAAAATTTTCCTTATATGTCCAATTTTTCTTTCTTCAAGGAGCGGGATGTGTTATGAAAATGTGTATGGCTGTTTGTTTTCATTTGGACAGGTCACTGGATTCATTCAGTGTGTGCCAGGTCATTTAGTTCAATGAATACTGTGCAGGGTCACTGCAGAGCCACTGAGTTGGCCTGTTTTGTGGGTGACTCACATGTAATTGGTAACATGTGGAATCAGCTAGAATGCTGATCTACATTCATGTGAGGTGATCCAGGCAGATCTCAAATTGCACTGTGTTGTGTGACTAATTGGAAAACCCTTGAACTGTGTTGAAAATCTGCATCTAAATATAAAGCAGATGTTTTCCGGACTGAGGAGGAGAACAGAGAGGAGAAAAGGAGAGAGCAGAGAAGAAGAGAGAATTCTGAAGGATCTGACAGAAGCTGTGTGTTGTCATCAAGCCATTGGGACTGTGAGCTATTGTTTACTTTCTACTTTTGAAGTGTAGACAGTGTCTTGAGTGGACTTGTATATTTTGATGCTAACCATTTACACTTTGTACCTGTGCAGTGGGGACATTATCTGTGAGTGGACTAGTGTATTGTCCCACATTGGAACCAAACCATACCTCCGTGGGATTGGGTCAGCACCATTTCTTTCATTACCACATTGGACCCAAACCATACCTCTGTGGGATTTGTACCACATCATTTGGCACCTGTCATAGGGATTGGAACTGTGGGACAGTACCAGTGGATAACCTCACCAGGATTAGGATTTATCTTAGACTGTTTGACTGTTGAAATACTAGTGGAAATAAGTTTGCCTACTTTGAACAGATTTTGATTTTTAATACATTGTTATTGTTAAAGTTATACAATTGTTGTCATTCTTTGTTGAGTTCTGTTGATATTCTAAAAGTGGGCATCATGACAATATATATATATATATATATATATATATATATATATATATATATATATATATATATATATATATATACATATATATATGTATGTATATATATATATATATATATATATAATATGGCTGTTAATATACATGAGTACCCAGGTTACGACAAGATCTGGCTGTGGCTGCACAAGTGAGCGACGTTATTATCACATAGAACTATAAGAATTGTATTAAAAGGTGTTTTTTTCTTTTTCTTTTTACGTTCTATATTAGATCAACATCACAGTTGCCTCTGACATTGCTTCTTAAAAATGCAGAAGATTAGTTTCTGACACACAACTATGGTACATGTTCTGTGTCGTCCAAAAGGCCCAAACACGCTTGAATGCTATCTTTATTATGTGTTTATTAATTTGGGTCACAAAATCGGCTAATGGTATTGTTTTCATTTTTACTTATGCTTAAACACTGCTTAGATTTTCCTTGAACCCAGGGCTGTAAATTGCATTGAGACTGTCGACGACACTGCCTCGGCTAAATTTTGTCTTCAAAAGAGGAGAGAAAAATGGTCAAGATGTGGAAAAAACTGGTTCTCATGCTGTGGTAATAGACCCAACATTTGAATCCTGTTGTTTTCACTTGGCAACCCATTTTTTTTTTTCGAAGTAAGTCTCGTCAAAGAACTTTTTGCGAGACTTTGATGAATGTGGGCCTGCACGTGCTTAGCATGTACTAAGAAGATGGGATGCATCTGGTCATAGACAGATCATCCTTGCATTTGACACAAATGAATAAGTATTAGTTGGATGCTGGTCACCAGGCAATCATGTTTTGTATTTGACAAGGACTAAGTGTTACTTCGATACATACATACATACATACATATATATATATATATATATATATATATATATATATATATATATATATATATATATATATATATATATACATATACATATATACATATATATATACATATATATATATGTATATATGTATTTGTATATATATATATATACATATATATAATACTTCTTAATTAGCATCATGACTACATGTTCTATGGATATGGTACAAAATGCATCATATCCATAGAACATGCTATAGCAAATCCCTGATGTCACATGGTTATGGCCACTTCAGACAAAATATTTAAATTATGTTATTAGGCAGTGCTCTACCCATGACTCAGATATAGTCAATCATACACATTTTCAAAATTAACACAAAACACTATGTGCCAAAACCAATTTTACATTTGCTTGTCTTCCTATCGGGAGAGGAAAGGAGAATTTCGTGCAAGTTCATGTTGGAACTTCTGTGACTCAAATATCTCTGATGTGTTGTGAAGTATCAAATATTTTGTTGTTTTTCTTCAGTCTCGTAACATCAACAGCATTGATAAATTATAGAACAATACAACAACCAAGCTTCACCATCGTTACCATTAGGCCAATACCAATCACACGTCGCTGAATATGCTGACACAAATTTTACGAAAAATAACACCCTACAAGCTGAGAAAATTTGTTCAGTTGAAATGCGGGTACTATTTATCAGAACGTAAGAAGTAACACCCTTGTTTTGATTTTGTGCATATTTAATGCTTTGACATGTCATATTTTTGTATCTTTAATCCACTACATACGTCATTTTCTGATATATTTTTCAAAATTTCTTATCTTTGGAGGGAGAGACCCCTCCACCCCACCCCCCAAATCCGACCCCTTTCACACCTAGCCTTGGCTACATTTTTCCCAATTTACGATGATGGAACCTAAAAACAGGTAGGTAAACCTAGGCAGATTCCAACAAGAAACAGTTCATTCTTGGCAAGGAGTACCCTCATCCTCCCTTGACTGGCCACAAACATTGACACACCATGGACCAACATTGACACACAATGGACCAACATTTATATATCTTTGATATGCAAATGGCTAATATGTTACTAAAACAGCAACAGTTAAGTCAGTGCTAGGATTGTAAAACAGCAAGCGTCAGTACCTAAGTTTATCTAAAAATTCAAAATGCCACGCATAGCACAATAAGGCAGTTGACCATAAATTGATGGTCTTCGTACCAGTATGCATCCCAAAGTAAGTTGGTGACTTGGTGATTCTCATTTAGCAGTCGAGTAGCAATGTGTTATATTAGTCTGTGGGTAATCGTATCCTCAGTGTAACCTAGATTTAAAGAATTTGAGCTTATGGGTACTTTATGTCTTACATAACGAATGTCGATGCAACGATGATTAGTATTATCATTATAACCTGTAATTAATGGTCCTATATATAAGAATCACAAGGACAAAATCACTTGTCCTTCTGTATGGACACGTAATTGGAACTCAAAACTGGACAGCTTCTACACAACACTTTTAAGTTCGTTGGTAAAAGTATGTCCTGGCCTTGCGTTCTTTTAAGTAATGCACTTGCATTACATTCATGTACATATGCCATGTTTGCACTAAGGACAGACTTAATTTAAGGATTCAGGGTGCATCTAACAGGGCTTTTCATTTGTATGGCTGGTTATCTGCAACAAGAGCAGGTACCATAGAACAAAACATTAAGCTCTGATCAGTTGAGTGAGGCCTTGGTTGCATCACGGCCTTTTTGATCTCATAATGAGACCAAAGGTCAAATTGAAGTCTTATTTCTATGGACAAAGCGGCGGTCGATTCTCGTGACGCATACAGTTTTAGCCGGGTAATGTGTAAGACGAGAGCATAGATACAACACAAATGATAGCTTCATATAGGCTATCCTATCAGTGAATCATAAACCATGACAGCACAGTGGTCAAGAGCAATGAAATTTTTATGTCTTAAATTTAAAATCAAAATGATCAATGGACGACTCTTATGTGTTCACATTTTCGTAAAGCGCTTGCAAATTATTATACCGATAAAAAAAGGTTGAAATATCTAATTTGCAAGGCATTTTGACCATGATTTCATGCAAATCAGCCAAAAATACGTATACCTATCTGCTCTGTTAAACACCCAAGTCACACACCTGGTCTATACAATGGCAAAATGTAAAATATCAGCAATTGCTAATTCATAAGCATTTCTTAATTTGACTGGAAGACGTTCTTTACGAACAACGTTATTTGTTAATCCACACCTGAAAATTAGTCAAACAAATATCTTTCAAAACTAAAAAAGTGTGATAAAATACTTGTATCATGTTATATTCAAAAGGAAACGACAGTTACATCGAACCTTTCAAGCATGAACCTAATGAAGTGGCATATGTCGCAAAATACTTTTGGTGAAACCAAGGGTGTTCCATCCTCTTTTAATAACGGATATATGTCGAATTTCAATGTTTTAAATTAAAGTAAATGTACCAAATCAACATAACAATTTCATCATCCAGTTTAACACAGAAGTTGGATGTCTTGTTGATGCAGTTAAAATTCTCATAAGTTTCACTCCAGAATATGACAATGACAATTAACTTTTGAACATGGAAGTAGTTTCAGCATTTACTTACCTGATGTTCCGTGTAGGGTCGTTGTGATTTGTGTCCGGGTTGATGCTCCAGGTGATGTGCTTGTTTTTACTTTTTTTATTGAGGTTTGGGGTGCAGTGGTTGTTGGCATATTGGTTGAAGTTCCGGGCACAGTCACTGTGGTTGGATGACTGCTTGAAGTTTCATGTCGACGTGAGGTTGTCGTTTTTGTACTTGTTGAGATGTGGGGAATAGTTGTTGTTGGTTCAGTTGTTTTTTCGACTTGGGTTGTTGCTGGTTCACTGGAAGATCCTGGCAAGGTTGTAGTTTTTAATGATTTTGATGTGGTTTCACTGGTTGAGGTTTCAAATAGTGTGGTGGGTTCACTGGTCGAAGTTTGGGATTGGCTTGTTGTTTCTTCCCTTGTTGTGGTGAGCTGGACGGTAGTTGTGTCTCTAGTTGAAGTTTCTGATGAAGTCGTTGTGGGTTCACTGGTGGTTGTATCAAGTGATGTTGATGTTGTAGGGTAAGTTGTCGATTCTCTAGCTGATGTATCAGGCAAGGTCGTAAAGCCTAAAGAAGGACAATTTTGGTACTATTTATGGAACAAATATGTGTAACGGGAATACATGATACCACACACACACACACACACACACACATATATATATATATACGTATATACGTACACACACGTTCATTACAGATACGTTTCCACTTTTTGCCCTGTTTTGTTTTACAAATAAAGTTAATGTATCTATATTTGTGGGTTAATATAATTTCAAAGTCTTGAGATCATATGTACACATCATGTTTATGAACGGTATTGCAGAGCTATATGGCCTGGAACAGAAGTCAGTTTTATGATTTTTATATCACCTTAAGGTTTTGGTAACGTAATTAAAGTGACTTCTCTTCAGAGACAAATGTACCTGCAATATGATAAACCTGTGCATGGCCATGATGTCAAAGGTGTGCAACTAGACACCATTGTGTGTTATATCAAATTCCTAGCTGAAGTAATTATTGACTAATATGTGGGTGGAAATATTCACTTAAGTGATCCAAGACCTTTAGAATTGAGATAAGTTTGCCAATTTATAATCTCTATTTAGCTTTTTTGGAGGACTGTGAGACTCCACAATATTAAAAACCTAGCTTAAATGTTTGTCTTTTTTTAGACACAACACATACGCTATATTCATAATATTCCTGTGACCTTGGGGATTTGGTCCATGTCATTCCTATGCAAGATCAATGGTGGCCCTTGCAAAGGAAAAGCATCATGTGGAATAAGTAGTTCCTGTGTTATCATCAAATGGAATCCACAAAGATACCCTTTGGCCTTCTAGTTTTATTACCTAAACAGAATATTCATTGAACTAGGGGGTCGTAGATGTAGCCATACGTTCTTGTCTCAGGGAATATCCCTTTTGAATGATTTGTCTTAAAGAGTGCAAAAATCAGTAAAAATCTTAAAGGCATTGAATATATTTGCTGGACACCCAATCAAGGTACATTTCCGCCATAACAGATGATCCAACTGACATTTTTACAGAAAACTCCATGCCATTAAAAATAAACTGGTATAATTAGCATGCCAACATATATACTAATTTATCATTGTATCATTTAAAAAGAAATAAGGAAGTAACGCATTCTCACTTATTAGATAAACTTGGTGCAAAGAAAGTCATGGTGCATTCCGACCACGTTTGAAGAATACCTAGAAAGCGGAGCTTGAGTAGTAAACACACGCAAACACACACACGAACACACACACACACACACAATGGTTTTGTACACACAACAAAACACCAGTGCCACTTGAGCTAATTGGGGTTTGCTAAGGGGTACCCAGACTTGTTCTTGTGCAATTTAAAACAATTGACCTTGCGGTGTAAGAGGGGTCGGTTTTAGAAGACTACCCTTCCATACAACTAAATAAAAAGATTAAAATAAAATACAAGTTGTGAAGCATGAGCCAATTTGCTGATCGTTTTCCTGTTTAGCTGTAATTTGAAAATATCACCTATTAAGACCACATTTTAGCCCATTACATGCCTTAATCCACTTTACATTATTTTATGTATCAAAGATGGATTGCTCGATGGTGTTAAAGGTCGAGGGTTCATATCCCACGGGAGACCATCGTATTCTTCATAATTTGAGAATACTCTAATAGTTTATTAGAGGTGCACTTACTTGCACATTATACAAAATGTCAGTCGAAGGAAATACCCGAATGTGTCAATGAACATGCCATACTTGCTATAACATCACTCGGGGTCCTCGGTCAACCTTTCCGGGTTTGTCCCGATGGCTCAGAAGTCAGAGTGTAGGACTTTACGTTCTCCTGGGCGATGTTGCCAAAGGTCGCCGGTTCAACCCTCTGGAGGCTGACCAAATGGTATTTTTCATGATAAAATATGAACATTGCCTCCTCTGTGATTATGACACAGTGCCGCTTCATGGACTTGTTATTTATTAGCACTGCTGCAACCCTCAACTCCAACAGTTACGTTAATTCTTTTGAAAGAGTATTCAATGTTTTCATGCTGATTTGGCATCCCTTCTGGCAATGATTCGCTTCCTATCACGTTTGTTGGACACCGGATACGCGTGTCATTCTCTCCCTTTTTATCACAATGAGAAAATTGTCTCGTGCAAATTTCACATCCTGTGTAATCCAAAGTCCCTCTAGAATGAACCAACAGTAACTGCGCAAACACCACAGAAGGTGTATCGTGTTGCGTTCACTATCTTTCATGTACACATGGCACTTAAACACACATCGAATCGTGAGTTATTATGTGCTGCTCACGTTCCACTAGGTTCGAAATAAAGCATATGCAGCACATATACTATTGTGCAATTTATGATTTTAGTCTTTTGACATGTGTCATGCAATCAGAACGAAGCCAAGTGAAATTGCACCCCGCATGTCTTATACAGGACAGATAGCAGAAAACATGGAGATACAGAATGTATGCAAGCAGACATTGAAAGTTTTTGGACAGGTACCAAATTTAGTTGATCACATTTTCAATTTCGTTATAAGATTTATGCTAACTCAGAACATTGATTTTTGTTGTCGGGCACAAATTCAGCTGTCCCTTCATTCAAAGTCCTTTCTCCATCATATTCTCTCAATGCTGCACCAGTCATCTTAAAAAAGTGTAGATCTTGTGAATCGATCAATGTGGGTCCCAAAGGTCTCAGAAATGAACATTTGATTGAAAATTACATGAATGTGCGTGAAGGAGCGAGACTCTATTTCAAGTTAAGTATATACCTCTTCTTTACATATAAATAATAAATGTACGTATTTTCTTGGCAATTTCTGCATTTAGGGGTCTTTCTTTATTCGGAGTCTGAGTGCATACACATGTAAATGGTCAGGTTAATTCATAGCAGCTTAGTATAAGCTGCTGTAAATAAACATGAAATGTATAAATACAATTTTTGCCATAATCATTTATTACTTCAACTTGGGTGTTATTTGGTGTCCCTTCTGTCAAGGTTCATGGCTATATGTGGAATCCTTTTGACGGGGTTAGGAATTTTGCTTTTATTGCATACACATATAAGTTCATGCATATATTGCTAAGTTTCACCATTGCAAGCAAGAAATTCAAGTGGGTGTTGCCTTTTCCTGCAACCAAATATAAACAGTCGCTATCATAAAAAAGCGTGTCCGGGAATTTTAATTAAGGCTATGAAACATGCTTGCTGATGGTTTACCGCAGTTGAAGGCTTTAATTATTAATTTGCAAATCGAACCATGATAGAGATTAATTAAAGTGTATATTTAATGCGCTGAGGGATTGGAATTTTTTTTGCCTCAGAACTATAATGAGGATGCGACATTGATCCATTTCTTTGTATAATAGCAATTGGGCGCCACTATGGCAAAAACGTCAATGAATTAACTGTAGCCTTTCTTAGATTCATGCATTGAATATTACACGACTCATCAAATTCAGATTCAGTAAGGTAAATCTTAAACCAAAATTAGACAGACGAAGTCCAGATACACTGCATTGTACCTTTCACTCATTCTGTCAACAAAAGATTTGATCAAAAGCGCAAATTGGGTGGAACAGCTTGCCTTTACTTCAGACTGAAAAAAAAATTGGATTTTTGAGTGATACCTTTGTTTGAATTTCTTTACAAACAACTATGACATGTTCATTGGCAGCTTTTTTAATCATCTTCGAATCAACTTTTACATTTATAATGCATTATAATTTTGAGCCTGTTTTCCTTATTGTATTTATGAGTGGTCTCTGCGGTGTAGCTTATGTTTACTTATTAAATCTTATTTGTAAATGGTCAGGGCAATTTATTTGTTCGTTCAAAACTTAACTTGTCCGAGTGGTGGTTCCAGTTGTGGGAAATGAAAGATTGGCTTATTTGTTTGCATGTTCTCGTTAAGTTTCTTCAAATGCTTTGTTGATTTGGTTGGTTTTTTTTTTGACGATTTTTAGTGTTAATTTTTTATCAAAATCTTTAAAAATCTGCTAAATAGCTTAGCCCTCTGAAACTGCATAGCGGCGATTCTGGGGACCCCTAGACCATAATTTCTTTAACAGGTTGCACTGGACTTTTTTTACTAATATATATCAAATTTTGAGTGTTATCGCTATTTTTGACTTCTTACCCAAAAGCTTTGCTTAGATTGTGCTGAAACGTGTTGGAAATGTAAGTTGTAGAAGCGTCAAACAAAGTTGGTCACTTAGTGGTTTGGTCTGGATCTCTGATTTTGTGCGATTTTTTAAATTTTTTTTATCAATTTGGGTACCGGTACTTTTGGATTAATACATACATGCCTATTGATTACAATGTACGTAAATGAGGATTGCACTGGTAATTCACATTTCAACTTTTTCCAAAACGGTCAGCAAGTTAACGCTTTTTCGGTTTTGGGGGATGTGACTTGGTTTGGGAGTGGGTTCTGCATCCCCCCTTTTTTTGTTCTTTGTTTCGTGTCAAATGGGTCCCCTCTATTGGTTTTTTGTTTTGTTTTTCAAAATGATAAACACATGATCTCCGAAACCACTAACTTATAGTTTGAAGTTGAATGATGGACATTCCTCGGTACCCCTAGACCATGGTGGGGCTTACTGCAGGTTAAATATCAAGTCAAAGTAAGACTGAGGTGTTTAAATAGCCGTATTTGTTGTCTTTGTTTAAAAAAAAAACATCTGAGTGTGTATGTCACCGGGTAGGGAGAGGTCAAGGAATAAGCGGATCTTATTAATTTAGCAGTGCCTTTTTTCAATCTCAAACTACATTCAGGGTGATCTTTCATCTGCCGCTTAATTTTGCAAACGCTTGCGTGATTTTTGTGGTAGTGTTACAGATGTGTTAACAAAGTCAGAGGTGTGTACATCACCACTTTGTCACAGTAGAAAAGAATGATTTCCTACATACTCACGTGAACATGCGGCTCCGTTCAGAATACCGAACAGCTTGTTCAGGTCAGTAAAAGTGCTTGCCTTCCTGTAGTGGGAATTGTCAGTTGCAATCTTTTTTACTTGGGCCTCGTCAATACCATTTGTTACACCAATACCAAAAACTTCATGGTAATTCTCTTTAAGTCTCTTTGTAAAACAGTCTCGTTCATCTGATGAGTCAAAACTTTTTCCGTCCGTAACCACAATGGCTATTTTGTATGCATTTGGTCTCGCCCCATGGGATACAGTGTTGAGATCAGCCAATGCTCCTAAAGCTCGTCCAATATGTGTAGTGCCGTCGCAGCAGGTTAGACTACTGACAGCACGCAAAAGGCTGTCTGACGAAGTGTGTTTATTGAAATCAAATTCGGTTTTAGGATTTCCACTAAATGTAACAACGGCAACACGATCCTTCTTTTGACCAAAAGAAAGTTGTCTTGCAATTTCAGCCACCAACGTTTTTACTTGGACATAATTATCGGAACCAACACTCCCTGAGGTGTCCAACACGAATCCCAAGTCTAGCTGTCCACAGGCTGCAATGTAAATTTCCGATTTATCACTGACAATACTTGTAATGATCAATTTTCACTCCTATCGACTTATCATGCGAGGCTGCAATGCAAATTTTGAATTTACCACTGGCAAAAAAACCTATTATGATAGATTTCCACTCTTACTGACTTCTAAGGTGAAGTATTAAGTAATACAGGTTTGGCATAATTAGCACTGCGAGAACAGAATTTTTTCCTGTGTTTGTGTGTGTTTTAAACGTGTTTGTCGTTTTATCCTGGACATAACTTCTGAGAGATCATGTTTCCATAAAAACAAACAACTGTCCTGATAATATGATTATATATATATATATATATATATATATATATATATATAATGGAACGCCGTTTCTCTTTATATTTAAGTATTTGAACATATCGAATATTTAATAATATCATCATTTCTATTCAATGCTATCATTAAATATTTGATCATTACATTAATTGTTTCAAGATATCATCAAATATTTACAGAGAACATTAATTGGACTTAATCTTATCATAAAATGTATTAGAAGATATGTCTAATTCTGGAAAAAAAACTTTCTTTTATTTAGTCATGAGACAAAACTGATTCATTGATTTCATCAATTGCATTGAATGATATCACTAAATCTAATTATTGTTATGAATTAATATGGTATATTCAAACACGTCTTAACATGTTTGGTCATACCATCAAATCGATTTGCTCATATATTGAGATACCAAGATAATTAATCTCATCACTTAATATAAGGAATGATATGTTCAATTCGGTTTCATGTTATGTTTAAATGGAAACAGGGCCACAGCAAGTTAACAAATGCTGCCTCAATGAATGAAGATAAATTCATAAAAGCCTTCCGAGACACGGAACAGTCATGGCAGTCTCCGCAAATCAAACAAGTAACTAATTATTAACTTTACTAACATTAATTTTTTATATACTGACTCAAGACGAACAAATGAGTCATATTTGTCACATTGGATGTATGGCATGTATGTTTTTATTAAAATGGGCCAGGTGTGCAGATCATGAAACGTTTCCATTACCCATTCTGTCTTCTCCGTGAGCAATAACTGCCCAATGTGTCTCCACCATTCCAAAATGGCGGCATCAACTGCGACCGGCGCTTGTCTCGGTGCTTACGAGGCCATTAGACAAACAGTATGTTCGATCTCTATCAACCCAGAGGAGGGTAACATTATAAATGACTGTACAAAGCAAGTTGATCATGCATTGGTTAACTTGTATAGAATGCGCTAGCAGCTGGACTCAGATAGGTCTACATATAACTTGGCGAACGTCGGAAGTCACGCGTAGAAGGTCGCCCGGAAGTAATTCAAGAGAATTAATCCTATCATTAATTCACCAAGGTCACTTCAGGTTTATTTGATCATAACATTATATATATATATATATATATATATATATATATATATATATATATATATATATATATATATATATATATATATATATATATATATATATATATATATATATATATATATATATATTTATACGTGCTCTTAATATGAATGATATATGCTTTAGTGATGGATTCAAAGGATTTCATACAAAATTAATTCGAAGGGAGATATTTTGTATGTTTCCTAGAGGATCAGTAAAATTCTTGAAAGCCGGGCAGATTAAAAAATATTGTTAAAAAGGACAGGGACATTTAAGGTGTCCAATAAATTATTGCAAGTTGATGTATTGCCCTCTCTACTTGTATACATACACAGATATCTTAATATTGTCTCTGCAATGTTTGCCCTGACCTCAGAGGGATTATATGCCATGGAATGTCATCTCTTCAACAGAGAGTTATGTGCATTTGTTGTGCCAGAGTTATCTATCTTTCACCTTTTCTTGTGCGTGTGCTTTTGGTACTTTTTGCATAATACCTGCATGAGTTAATGACATGCATCTGGACGAATAAAGTATAAAACAGCACCAAGACAAGACCTCGACTGGAGGTCAGGCATGTTTAGAATTTCCATTTGAACTCTGCGCACGCCATGTTACGACGACTCGTGCAGAACATTTTTTCTCAGTTGTCCTAAAAATAGTTAAACCTGACCAGAAAGATTTAAAACAAGATTTGCTAAAAAAAAAAAAGTCAATATAGGCAAAACCTGTGGAAATCATAATAGTGAAATATTGTATTCAATGGTATTTATAAGATGACGAAAGTCACACTCTTATGTTTAATAGTTTTGTGACCTGTGGCCAATAGTATTTTTAAAATGTTGTTTGAAATATTATAATGAAATCATTGCCCTGTTTGCAGAAATGATACGGCTTCTGATTGTAAAACGTAAAAAAAAACAAAAAAAAAACCAATTTACTGAAATAAAGGATCAGTCCTGGTGAATTGAGAGATGACTTTGCAATTTAATTTCATTGAAAGGTAACCACAAATTGGATACAAGAATAATAATCTAAGAGTATATATGGGGCTAGATCCAAGAAACGTTACAGAATGGTATAAAACCTCCAGGAACATTTTATATTCAAATGAATAATAATATCACGAATAGATATCGCTAAATCAGTTTCAACAAGAAAAACATCAGTCCCTTTCGAATAATATTAAAAATGGATTACCAATTGCGTTTATCCTTACCATGAATATTTAGAGCGTACTCGGTTAAATCAGTACATACCTGGCCTTTGCGTGGTCACAGCAGCGTCGTCTACGTGAGATAAAAAAAAAACACCCATTTATAACACGTTGAAAAAATATATGCACTTTCTCTGATGACACATCAGTAACAATCTGAATATCTGTGTGTGCTTTAAAAATCGACAAAAATAACTCTATAGGCGTGGAGAGCATAGAAAAGGGATCCATGGTGAAAGTGACACCAGATGATAACACCAGGTCATGTCAGTCATAGAGCAGGGGCCCAAATGTTGGTGTGTTACCAAAGTAAGAGTGTTAGGAAAGTTATCAACAAGTCATGCCAAAGGATTTACAAATTGTGCTTTAAGTCAATGGAAAGGAAGAACTTTAATCTGGTGTGCAACCATCGGAAAGGATTAGCAAGTGTATCTGTGAGTGAGCTGGACAGAATTTACATTGATGTTTTGGATGTCCAAATGCGGGCACTGGTCGTTTGTTAAGGGTAAGCTTGATTGAATGAGTGCAACAAATTAGAAGGTTGATGTCCAGGTTATTTACAAATGATATCTGAAAATCAAAACGTTAAATTTTATTGTCGAATAGTGCACCATTTTTGCTACATGAAAGCGCGGGTAGTACCCAAACCAGGGGATGATATTCAGATCTTTTCAGTTATTCATAGAACATTTTCTGGGTACAAAGCCAACAATTCCACTATGGAGTTTTACCGTCATAAGTGACTGAATATACCGTCAATACCAGTACAGGACCTAACAAGAAGTCTGTGAGAACAGCATGTGCTCAACCCAACTAACTATATAGATATGCATCCACACAAAACTTAAAAAGAGGATCTGCCAAACGCTTTGTTGAGAAAATACAAATGCAGGTATTTACAATGTTATTGCTTAACTATCGCGCATTAACAGGTTTCTGACCGATCGATAAATAAATAAAACTTGACAAAAGTACGTAAAAATAATTTTCATTGCTAGTTGACCACATGTAGGCGTACAAGTACCGGACGTGTTTTTGTGCGATTTCAAAGCAACTGGGCAAGCGGTTTAAGAGATAAGTGTTGATGATTTTCCTTCCAATTGACCCCCCCCCCCCCAAAAAAAAAAGTTAAAAATCCCCAAACCACTGAAGTGGGACCTTTTGGATTAACTTGGTAGAGACGACCAAAGGTACATCCCTCCAGTGGCTGAAAACGATGCAGCAAAAATTTTGAGAAATGAAAAAATTTGGAATTGATGACGGGATGACAATAGATTGACGAATGTACGACGATGGAGCAAGGTCTGTCTGACTGACTGACTGACTGACTGACTAGCCGATCAACCATCCATACAACTAACTAACTAACTAACTAACTAACTAACTAAATAACTAACTAACTAACTGACTGACTGACTGACTGACTGACTGACTAACAAGCTAACTAACTAACTAACTAAATACAAGATCAGGCAAAGCAAAGAAAATATGACAAAAAAAACCTTAATACTGCTAATATATTAACACAGCTAAAACATCAATTTAACACCATCATGTTCGTACACTCTCATATGAGATTGCTGGACCAGAATACTTTATCCCTTTTTGTATCCGAGATGTCTAGTTTTACTGGCCGAATTGCATGACTTGAAGTCCGCATTGTCTGTTTATTGAAGTAAAATGGCATTCAAATGTACATGTTTGCAGACACAAAAGAATACACTGATAACTTTTTAATTCAATATCTGAACAAAACTGGGAGTCAAACTATTACGTGAAGAGAATTGGTAGACGTACTTAATTCGTGGATAAATACGATAATCGTATCCA
This sequence comes from Hermodice carunculata, assembly GCA_964020975.1. NCBI lineage: Eukaryota > Metazoa > Annelida > Polychaeta > Eunicida > Amphinomidae > Hermodice > Hermodice carunculata. The sequence goes on along the minus strand of OZ026619.1, from coordinate 32,797,968 downwards.
AGTATGTGAACGAAATGAATATATTTATGTGCATGAAATTGCTAAAATGTATTTATTCCGATTTATATTAAAAAAAAAGACTAAGCAACCAAACGACTGATGCTATATTCGGCAGCCCATAGAAAGCCGCAAGTGGAGCAACGATGTGTCTTTCTTGTAGACCTCGTCTTGTATTTGGAAAATTCCATAACTCCGTCATGTAGCCATTAATGACGTAAACACATTTGGATCAGCACTTAATTTTTGAGATGTTTGTCTCTGATTCTATTTCGCGCCCCTTCCCAATCAAAATAAGAGATTGCTTTCTCTGAATGAGAAAGCAGTATGGACTGGCCTGTTAAAGCATATAACATGTGACTGTTTTCAGAAGCTCCAATGCCTTTGCTGTGCATGCAGACACTCACAGTGGTTGTTATCAAGTAACAGTCAATCTATTTATGCGATTGTATGTATCTTTCTTTCATTTACTTATTCCTAAATAACATTGTGTTATACTGTTCCCTAGGCACCTGTCACTTTGTCGTTAATATAGTGAACTTCCATTTTTCCAACTGAAGCAAAGTCTGGTCACACGCAAAACGACAAAACATCGTAAGTCAGTTCATTGTTCTGCCAGACTCAGTCTGCAAGCAGAGCTGAATATTCATGCCAAGATGAATTACGCCAGCTAGCGAGAACCATGCCAACTACAATAACAAAAAAAAAAAAAAAAAAAAAAAAAAAAAAAAGCAGAGACAAGACCCAACAGAACACAAATAAGCTTTCCATCTACGCAAAATAGGTAACTGCGCAGGGAAAGATAGCGACTGGATCCTTTTTCCCATTTGTGACAGCAGCAACACCAAAAGGACCATGTGAACAGCCCATGCTCAGCTGACCCAAGCAAAGTTACTCTGGTGGTCCTGTGATGTTGGGATAAGGTCAAGTTCACCCATGTGCTCTGTAAGTCTGACCTTCATAGAAGAAAACTAACATGATCCTGGGTCAAATAGTTCTCAGTTTATCAATGTTCCATATTAGTGTCCTTGTGACCCTGGGAATGAGGTCAAACTCAAATATATGCAGCCTGAATTTGTCGCTATCAGACGACCAATACCATGTAAGACATCAAAGTCTTGGCTGAATTTGTACTCATGTTAATAGCTATAGAATATGATTCACCGAAATGGCCTAGTGACCTTTTTCAAGATCTCCCCCCCCCCAAAAAAAAAAACAAAAACAAAACAAAACAAACAAAAAAAACAAAAACATCATCAATAATCCGAAAATCACTGGAACGTGACCATCTGAACAAAGTTGGTAGAGGCTCACCCAAGGTACACCCCATCTAGTTTAAAGTGAATCTGGCCTGTGGGTTTGGAGAAAAAGGTCGAAAATGTGAAATGTTACGGACGACGGAGGCCCAACTATCACATATGCTCAGCTGACTGACGATTGAGTTGAGCTAAAAATTTAAAATAATCGCGTTGCCTAAGAAATTTATAACATGAATATGACAAAGTATTATATATATGATTTGTCGGTGGTTTCTTATTGGCTGAGCAAGTATACTGGCACTAAATACAGAGATTTACCAGTGTTTTTATATTGGTTTGTCACTCATTTAGGAAACCATATCTATATCTGTGATGGACAGGGTTACATACAGAAGAAATGCCCATCAACATACGCAAATCTCACATTTGTTTTCTTGAAAGTAGAACTGCGCATCTTAACAAGAATTGATGGACAATTATATGTAGGTCAGTTTACATCGCTATGGAAGCATTTCTTATATTATTGTTTTTCACGTGCACGGGTTTATTAGACGAATTACACATATTCCGTCATCATCTAAACAGACTGGATCTTGAAATGACTTATACCAAGGAGAAACTAAGTTTTTTAGACTGGAGAATACTAAATGTCGAGGAAACAATTCTAATACACAGCGTTAATTTATCTCTGCAATTCTTGCATCCGATGCACATAAAAACCAATATACTATACAATCAAGCCCTGCGAATTTATATAACAGCGGAAGATCCCGAAACAAAGAAAAACAACCTCATAAGCTTATGGCATTTTCTAAAAAACAAGTGGATTCTCTCATCTCAAGTGGTTCGCAAAAAGCATTAAACAACACCCAGAGGCAGAGCAAAGAGGTTAAAAAAAAATAATGACAAATTATTCATAGTATCTACACAGTTCAAAAAATCCACCTACATGAGGAAAATTACGCCAGACGATCAAATGTTTACAAATGAATAATCACACGATAAATGTCATGTTGGACACAAAATTCAAATTAAGCAAAAGACAGCCTCCAAATCTTAAAAACCTCCTTACTAAAGATAGTTTCCAACAAGCAACACAAAATGACGTTGGAAGTTAGAAATACAAAATACCCAGGTGCAAAACATGCGACCAAATCACTGAGACAGAAAGTGTCAATGTGGATAACTATATCCGGGTCATCAGCGCAGTGCACAATTCAAACAACAGGAATTTTCTGAGTAAAAATATTATTTTTGAAACTGTTTTGTCAAAGATGTGGGAAAATTTACATCGGATCCACAAGTAATGAACTAAGAATTGGACTGACAATGCACCGACAGCATACGCATACCCAAAACCAAACCATTATGACTCAGTGATCACATGAAGAAATGTATAAAAGAGAATCCTAACTTCTAGGTATGCCCATTTTATCATATGAAGAAGTGCTTCCGGCTGTGGCCAGGTAATAAATTAAGCTGAAGTCAAAAGAGGTAATGTGTAAAAGGGGAAATAACATGCATTTTCAAAATGTTTTAACAAATGTCCAAGTTACCCAAGGCCTGACAAAAATATATGTGTGGTTCCGGTAACCTGACAGACCCTACTAAAAAGGCCCAACCGTAAAATTAATGGCACCTAAAAAAAAAAAAAAAAAAAAAGGTACTTTTAAGGGCCAACCTTCCCTAATAAAATCTGAACGACCCGGGAGGCCAGCGCTAGAAACTAAGTCAGAGACCCAAGTGGCCCAAAGAAGTCCGTAATTTTTTTCAGTGGCCTAAATGTGACCTATGAGCTGAAGGCATGCTGGGGGGGGGGGGGGGGAGAGTGTCTGGGCGCATTCCCGATCTGAGCATGCAAAATGGTGCATTCTGGGGAGTTTCGAGTATCTTGCCCTCACATGGTTGACGAAATCACAACATTTTGGTCATTATTGTACCGATTTGGCTATTTTCCCTCAGGTTCTACAAAAATCTGATGAAAATTAGTGAAAAATAAATTTTAGAAAATGCCATGTTCTCAATTAATCTGAGACAAATTTTGTATTCATACATGTAAGGCTTTAGAGAATTTTTGCACACATATTATGTTTATTAATTCGGGTAAAATTAACATATAAATCATCCTGCAATTTGTAAATTGTGTATTTTCTCTACAAAAGCAAGAATGAAAATACATTAAGACAATCACTTGGCCTGAATGTACTTAACTTTAATCACTGAATGCTGTTGATAAAATTTTATGCACACATATGCCAGGATGATGCAATTATATTTCTGAAAGCACACCAAACTATGATGCATGAAATGGCAGTTCCAAATGCCTAGGGAATCTTACCGTACCTTACTATCATGGTGGACCACAACATGAAAATAGCAGTAATGCAATTGTGAAATCGGTAAAATATTAAGTTGCTTTGCACAGGTTTGTAGCTGAAGCTTTAATTATTTATGAATTAGAAGATTGATCTAGATTTTCAATAAATTAATATATAAATAAATATAAGCACCAAAGGCATTAGTTTTATAACTCCATGGACCTGCAAAAAATAAAATTGCAGGTCCCTGATAACACGGAGATACTGAAATTATAAATATATAAAGCGGTCCCTCTCCAGTACTCCCATCTGATGCATCAAGAACGATTTCACCTTATTTTTGAAATGTTCTTACATTCACTCTCTTTGATATACCTTGGCAGGTTCTGCATGGGGATAGGTATCATCATGGTACAGTAGTACCTGCAATTACCAACCCCAGTCCCCACCTGGTCAAATTTCAAAACAACCGGATTTCCTTGGCACGGGCGCTTTTGCAATGTTAAATGACCTGAGGCGCAAGACCATGGTGCTGTCCAATTGCAGCAGCAAATTTACATTCCCAGTATGACAATTTTTCTCAATAAACTTCTTCACATGAGAAACACTTATTTTGGATAAATTCTGTAGCATTTCTAAGGACTGCGATACAGAATTTTGCTACAATTTTCCAGTTGGACAGCCTTAGACCAGCTGCAACACGCGACCGACCAGCAAAATCAACCTACAAAAAAACCCGTAAAAAACTGGTCGTTCAAATCAACTGTAACCAAGTTGTAAGACAAAATTAACATAAAAGCTGGCCAACGTGTGCCGTTATTTTGCAGTAAAGGCAACTCAAACACAACATTTTATAACAGCTTGTATGGATGATCAACTTGGGCTGGGGGAAAAAGCATATCTAGTATCGCTAGGTTTCAGGTGTCCGTTCTCCGAGTTACCACAGCAAACGGTCGTCAACATATTTTCAAAAGATGACTTACAATCTTAGCTTTAATCTGCCCGCTCGGTTGTGTCTGAAGCAGTTATCATCGTTAGTTATAAATGTAACAAGAAGGCATACATGTACACACGTTGGCGCCATTTTAAACATGTGCAATGCATTGTGGGATAGGGAAATCACCGCGACTCGTGGCCACGCGTTTTCAGCACAGTTCCAGTTATTCGTTTTCTGAGTTACCAGTGCAAAAGTACTTTTAAAACATGATTTACTATCTTAACTTTAATCTGCCCGCTCGGTTGTGTCTGAAGCAGTTCTAATCATTGGTTACAAATCCAAATGTGACACGGCACGCTCGTTTGCCATTTTGAACGTTACGCAATTAATGCATTGATTGAATTGAATCAACAGGATCCAGCCGACGGTTTTGGAGAAGATCAAAACGCCAATTGTGGATGATGGATCAAGACCCATCACATAACTTAAGGTTACTGACAAGGCAGCTGAGGAAAAAGAGTGCAGCATGGCACAAGTTACAATTTCTTAAAAATCAACATTTAATGGAGTGTCTTTCAGGGGTTTGTGTTTCACTTGGCCAGGAGGGCCAGATATTGTTTCTACATGCAATGAAAATGTTTCCTGGGATGACATGACAGGTAAAGTCCGTTAATGAAGTGGTACGTTATAGTTTGATTCACCTTCCTTCAACTTGCACTGCTCAGCCAATCAACAGGTGAGATCAACTGACCTGCAGCCAAGCCAGGCTGGGTGACCCCACAGCGTAGCAACCTGCATGTACATATTCTTTGCCATTAGCCTGATAAAAACCTTCTGAACTTTCCACCAATACATTTTTTGCAAAACTGGATGGCTTTGTACATTAGATTTTTCCTTCTGGACACCCCAACTTTGAAAGTTGTCAAGAGTGCCTTTGTGCATGCACCTACGATAAGAAAACCTGGAAATTATTATGTAAATGAAGGTGAAGCAACGGTTCTGGTCACCGAGCTTAGTCTCCATTGTGATATCACAGTGAATCTGAGAAAACATTTTGTATATCTCTGACTGCTGATTTGTAATGTAAAATAACCTCTTTTTAACAATTACAATTCAAAATTTATTTAGTATGAGTTACATTCTAATGATTCAGGAGAGTAGATATTGTTTGCATCACAGACTGCACAAATTTTGTCTTTGTACTTAGGCCTACATGTAGGCACACGAAAGAATTGCAAGAAAAAACACTGCAAAACATAACATTTTTTATTTATTTATTTATTTATTTATTTATTTATTCATTCATTCATTCATTCATTCATTCATTCATTCATTTATTTATTTATTTATTTATTTATTTACAAATTACCGTAGCTCCTTGTGCGCAACGTGATCTGAAGGGTGACAACAATATGACAAGCCATTAACATTTCAGTATTCAATAAAACTGGCGAGGTTGCCAAGGCAGTTGTATCAACGCAGCGTTTGTCAAGATCACAGCGACAGATGTACATGCAAGTGGAAAGAGCCTCTCGTTTAAAACCACATGTTATCTTCTTACAATATCAAAAGAGAACATACGTTGTGTTCCTTTGAAAGTTCCCGACGTCCACATTTTTGTCCCTTATAATTCAGCGTCTGACAGCCGGATTGCCAATGAGTTTCATACGTTGTTATTTCCATAAGTCATAGTACGGAAGACCATTGGTGTCAACCTCACTTCACTTTTTATGTGGTCATAACGACATTTAATGTGGTTTGGACGACTTTTTATGTAGTCAGAACGACATTTTATGTGGCCACAATTGATCTGGTTCGGACGACTTTTTATCTGCTTCGGACGCCATTTTATGTGGTCATAACGACATTTTATCTGGATTGGATGACTTTTTGTGCGGTCATAACGACATTTTATCTGGCTCGGATGACTTTTTGTGTGGTCATAACGACATTTTGTCTGGCTCGGATGACTTTTTGTGTGGTCATAACGACATTTTATCTGGTTAAGACGACTTTTTATTCGGTCATAATGACATTTGATCTGGTTCATAGGACATTGTATGTGGTCTTAACGACATTTATCTGGTTCGGATGACTTTGTATCGTTTTTTAAATAATTATTTTGATAGATTCCAAGCTGATGAATCTCACGAATCCAAGATAAAACATGGTTAAATGTACACGAAACATAAAATATTGATTGAATGTAATATTACTGTACTGACTGACACAGTAAGATAAATAATGAACATCTTGCTTTGTATCGGGCAATGTGGTTCCAGGCAGACATGAATGGCAGAACATGGAGTCACAATGAGGTTGGTCTGCACTGTTTTTTTTTCTTTTTTTTTTTTTTTTCGATACTATTCGCATGCTTTTCAAAGCAAACTTTCCGAAGGCTCTTTGCTTCTACCCTCAATTCTCTCCCAGGTAAGAAGTGGCTTGAATTTCACCGAATTTCAACAAATTATCGTGCATGAAATGACAAAGAAGCATATGATAATATATAAAAGGACATATACTTTACACAGCAGCAACAGTGGTATACCAGTATGCTAGCTCTTTTACCACAAACAAACAGAAAAAGGAGGTAGTTATGCTTCGAAACCGGTGGATCGTTGCCTGCAAAGCAGACCAAGTTCCGTGTTAGTACACCCAGCGTAGTACACAAAATACGCAGTGTGGGTCTGCTTTGGAGGCAAGGTGCATCGCTTTTTGGCTGTAAAGAATTAGTTACTTTTATTTCTTTAAAAAAAGTACCCATGGAATCAACATTATTCAATGTAGTGAACAAATATGAAAATAGAGGAACAGTCATTTAGGTATGCAAAAAAACCCCTAAATGTAGCGTTATCAATATCAATTTTGCACCTACCAAAATGACAAATTCTTTTCCAGCATAACAGATGCTAGTATTTTGCTGAACATACATAAGGACATATACTTGCAGCCTACGTGTATTCTCATAATATATTTGTATTAGACCAAATTAAAAAAAAAATCAAATTTGTGCCCATGTTAGACAGATGAATGTGACAGCGTGAGCCAACTTACATTTTTAAGCCTTTTGAGACATGCCGATCGCTCTCGGCTGTATGAAATCAATCACATAAAGGGGGGAAAGGCTATACATATGCATTTGACAAGGCCCCTCAGCATCCATTCAGTACACAAAATGGTGAGATACTAAGACGTGAAATAATGCTCTTTTATGGAAGCACAGACTGATCACCAGTTTTTTAAAACTGGATTGTTTTTTATCTAAAATGCGAAATGACAAGAAAAGAATTGAAGATTGGAGTTATAAACAAATGTCGCAAAGTAAACTTTCAAGAGGAGATGGAAATCGAAGGACTCCAAATGCTACAGCCATTTGACATTCCAATAACCGTTAAGTGCCAGCAACAGGCAAAGCTGGGATGGTATGGAACTCATTGCCTTGGAACTGCATTGCAGGAATATAATAAACCATGTTAAGCTGTATTTGCGCTGATAGAGATTAAAACATTTAGTGCAAGAAAAAACTCAGTTCGTTGCCACTCCGGATGAAATGGGCCTATCTTGTACACAAACGGTTAAATATTATATAATTCGACCAGCAATTTGTACCAGTGCATGATAACTTTGATGGGTGCAGAATCTGATAATACCAGTTTCACCTTTCGCAAAGACATCTGGTTCCTGTAAGTTACTGAGACTCGAGATGTGGTCCTTAACCTGAGTGTATGCACTTGTTTTAAACAACTTAGAGGTTCAAAAGTATTCAAATTAGGAGAAATTTTGCCAATCACGTGCAATTGGAATTTTAGATGTTTTTTACACAACTTAGAACGCACGTGCATACGTTCAGGTCAAGATACCAGCAAGCCTCGCCCGTGAGAGCCAGGCTTACACCTGTTGTAGGATGTTTTTTCTACATGTATACATGATATAGTTTCCCTGTGTCTACTCGAACTCCAGTAGATTAGTGATCGGGTCAAGTTGTATACCTGTGAAGTAGTTCTCAGCTGCCAGTGTCATTTCTGGTGTCATGCGCACCACAAAAAATGCTAAACTGTATGAAGAAACTGGTTTTGTAACATTGCAAAAGCGTAGATAAATAAGTAAGTTACTATATATGTACGAAATTTAAAATAGTCTAGTTTCAGAATATCTTAGAAACAGTATTCCAAATGACCCAAACGTCATTAGAAGATATGATACGAGGCAACACCCAGATCTACCACACCTTAAAGCGAGAACAGAACTATTTGATAACTCATTCTTCTCTGCAACTTATAGACTTTGGAACCAACTGCCCTCCGAAGTACGGAATTCAAACTCTTTGTCTGAGTTAAAAAAATAAAATTACTACCAGTGCTCCTCAACCAGTCAAACAGATGGAATTATATTTTTGGGCAAAGGATTTCCAGCAGTTATCCATGCGAGATTACGCCTGGGCCGCAACCAACCGAACACACATCTATTTGAGATAGGCGTTTCTGTTTCTCCTGAGTGTCGATGTGGGCAAGGTGCTGAAAACGTTTGGCATTTCTTTTTTGTTTGTCCCTTTCTTGTTATTCTCAGAGATGATCTCCACAGAATTGTAACAACTTATGCCCCCTTCAGTCTTGAAACAATTTTATATGGTGCTTCAGGCTGCAGTTTCGAGAACAAGAAGAAATTATATTCTGCTGTGCAAGACCACATAACCAAAGCTAAGCGTTTTCAGTCTGGCGCGATCAGAAGATGTAAATATTTATATTTAACTTTGTAACCATGAATTTATATGATTTGTTTATCACATATCATATCATGCACTATACTGTAAAAGCCCCGCTGTCTGTCCCACTTCGTGTGCTATGTCCTACTTCAATCTGTTAGCTTAGTGCTGTGGTCTATTTATTATTCATACTTCACTATTTACAACTTATGAACACTATTTCATGCGAGCATTGTACCAGGTCTAGTGATGTTCCGTCTGTCCTGTGCAGTTGTCTTTTTTCTGCAAGAGGGGTTTACATAGGGCCTGGTTCTTCTTTCCAAATGTGATCCTTTATGGAATAAAATATGTTGAAAACAAATGATCACTTTGAATACTGTTTATGATTTCTGTACTTTTCTGCAACCAATAACCTCGGCTGAGTGACAAGTCAGATGGGTTTAAAGCTCTTGCGCTGGACTTTTCTCATGAATGTGTAGTTTAATACACTGACAGTTTCTCTTGCTTTCTCTCCATCTGCTAGTGCTTGGCAGACACAATTCATCAAATTTATGATTAGCAATGGTCAATTACATGTACCATGCATAGAACATCAAAGTAAAAGAGCTGACACCTGGTGATCAGTCACCAAACTATTTACATAGCTGTATATATTTCCATTAAAAAAAAGTTTTCAAAGTGCACAATATCAGCAGCTTTAGCAACCAAGGCGTCTATTTCAAAAACATTTTCTATTTTGGGGTCAAGTTTCTTATTTGACAGATTTATCTGGACATTATGGCATCAATATTAAATCTTTATTAGCATTTTGTGAAGGAATGGACTCACAGAAAAAATAACCACTTGAAACCAGTAATTTTTACACTAAAATGCGTGGAATAGCCCCAGAGAAAAAAACATGAGGATATTAACTAAATTGGCGTCTTATAGTGCCTCACACTAAATCTACAACACACTGGAAATCTAATAAATTTTGACAACCATGTATGGGCATAATGGCAGATATCACTTCCTTTCTCACAAGTACAATAATGCATTTTTAAAATTCAAATGATAATCTTGTACTGCTGAGAACTACTTCACAGGTAAACGCCTTGACCCGGACACTGATGTACTGGGGTTCGATTAGACACTGGGAAACTATATCATGTATATATGTATAAAAAAATAATCCTACAACAGGCTTGCTAGTATCTTGACCTTAATGTATCTTCGTACGTTCTAAGTTGTGTACAATATGTCTAGCATTCCAATTGCACGTAATTAGCAAAATTTCTCCTAATTTGCATGATTTAAAACCTGTAAGTTGTTCAAAACAGGTGCATAATCTCCGGTTTAGGACCACATCTCGAGTTTCAGTAATTTACAGGAACTCGATGTCTTGTAAAAGGTGTAACTGGTAATATCAAATTCTGCACCCTTCGAATGTAATCATGCACTCGTACAAATTACTGCTCGAACTGTATAATTTTAAACCGTTTGTGAACAAGATAAGCCCAATACACCGGAGTGGCATCGAACTCAGTTTTTTCCTGCACCCAATGTTTCGATCTCTATCATCGAATATACACCTTAAGGTGATTTATCAAGTTCCTGCAATGCATTTCCAAGGCAATGAGTTCCATACCATTCCAGCTTTGCCTGTTGCTGGCACTTATCGGTCATTGGAATGTCGTATGGCTGTAGCATTTAAAGTCATTCGATTTCCATCCTCTCTTGAAAGCTTACTTTACAACATTTGGTTATAACTCGAAACTTCAAATTTTTTCTAGTCAAATACTGGCATCTGTTATGCTTGAAAAGAATATGTCATTTTGGTAGGTACAAAATTGATATTGATAACGTTACATTTAGGGATTTTTGCATAGCTATATGAACGTTTTTACATATGATTTGTATCATTTCTTTTATTTTCACTATTGTTCACTATATTAAATAATGTTGATTCCATGGGTACTATTTTAGGAATAAAAGTGACTGATTGTTTAGAGCCAAAGAGCGATCCACCTTGCCTCCAAAGCAGACCCAAACTTCGTATTTTGTCTGCTCGCTGGGTGTAGTAACAAGGAACTTAGTCTGCTTTGCAAGCAACGATCCACCGGTTTCGAAGCATAACTACCTCCTTTTTCTGTTTGTTTGTGGTAAAAGAGCTAGCATACTGGTATACCACTGTTGCTGCTCTGGAATTATTAATTATGTCCTTTTATATTTTATCATATGATTCCTTGCCATTTCATGCACGACAATTTGTGGAAATTCGGTGAAATTCAAGCCACATGTTACCTGGGAGAAAATTGAGAGTTGAAGCTAAAATCCTTCGGAAAGTTTGTTTTTAATACCTGGGAATGGTATCGAAACTCCATGTTCAGCCATTCATGCCTGCGTGGAACCACCTCGCCCGGTATACAGCAAGATGTTCGTTATTTATCTTACGGTTTAAGTTAGTACACTAATATTACATTCCATCAATATTTTATCTTTTGTGTACATATAACCATATTTTATTTTTGATTCGTAAGATGCATCAGCTAGCAATATATCAAACAATGTAAAATACAAAAAGTGGTCCGAACCAGATAAATGACGTTAAAACCACATAAAATGTCGTGATGACCACATAAAATGTCGTCCAAACCAAATGAAATGTCGTTATGACCACATAAAAAGTCGTCCTAACGAGATAAAATGTCATTATGACCATATAAAATATCGTAATGACCACATAAAATGTCGTCGGACCAGATAAAATGTCGTTATGACCAGATAAAATGTCGTTATTACAACACAAAATGTCGTTATAACCACACAAAAAGTCATCCGAACCAGATAAAATGTCGTTATGACCACATCAAATGTCGTCCGAACCAGATAAAAAGTCGTCCGAACCAGATCAAATGTCATAACCAGATAAAATGTCCTAAGAATATAAAATGTCGTTATGACAGCATAAAACGTCGTCTAAACCAGACAAAATGTCGTTATTACAACACAAAATATCGTTGTGACCACATAAAGTGTCGTCCTAACCAGATAAAATGTCGTTATGACCACATAAAAAGTCATTTGAAACAGATGAAGTGTCGTTATGACCACATTGAATGTCATCCGAACCAGATAAAATGTCGTTATGACCACATAAAAAGTCGTCCGAACCAGATAAAATGTCGGTATGTCCAGATAAAATGTCTTTATGACCACATCAAATGTCGTCCGAACCAGGTACAATACCGTTATGACCAGATAAAAAGTCGTCCGAACCAGATAAAATGTCACGACCACATAAAATGTTGTCCGAACCAGAAAAAATGTCATGACCAAATAAGGTGTCCTAAGAATGTAAAATGTCGTTATAACCACATTAAACGTCATCTTAACCAGACAAAATGTCGTTATTACAACACAAAATATCGTTATGACCACATAAAATGTCGTCCTAACCAGATAAAATGTCGTTATGACCACATAAAAAGTCATTCGAAACAGATGAAGTGTCGTTATGACCACATTGAATGTCATCCGAACCAGACACAATGTCGTTATGGCCAGATAAAAAGCCGTCCGAACCAGACAAAAGGTCGTTATGACCAGATAAAATGTCTCTATAAAATGTCGTCCTTATCAGATAAAATATCGCTATGACCACATAAAATGTCGTTATGACCAAGTAAAATATCGTCCTAACCAGATAAAATGTCGTTTTGACCAGATAAAAAGTCGTCTGAACCACATTAAATGTCGTCCTAACCAGACGAAACGTCGTTATAACCAGATAAAAAGTCGTCTAAACCAGATAAAATGCCGTTATGACCAGATAATATGTCGTTATGACCACATAAAAAGTGAAGTGAAGTTGACACCAATGGGCTTCCGTATCATAGAGCTGTCTATTGCCGCAGACTGGATTTCGCGCGCTTGCCAAAGCACCTGTTTCATGTGCCTATGTTGGGAATTGATAGAACTTGTACCTATATTCATGGTGTTATCTCGGTACGATAGCAACGGATTTGCAACAAATGAGCATTTATGTTTCGTCTGCCACATTGTGTTCCTCGCCCGAACAAAGATCCGTTTAATGACTTTTTTCATGGTTTCCTATTCAATTTTTACCATATTTTGATTACATTTTAAAATTAATCAGAAATGGGCCTTTCAACATTCTCAGGTACTAAGACAAAAGGGCGCATATTGGGAATAGTATTTGTGAGAAAATGGAGTAACGCAGGCAAACCACAAGGTCCGAGGGCGTTAAGCTTTGTTTAAACTGCAGAGTGCACTCGATTCAGTTAAAATTGTGGTTGCAATTATTCTTCGTCATAACTTGTTGCATTAAAATTTTCAGTATTATATTTTATAGTGTTATATTTTACCTATTCAGAAAGCACAATATGCGTTATTTCATTTGCAAGTGTACAGGATTGACTTCAAATTTATGGAAAGGTGTCTTCCAAGTGTGTACCATATGACGTCAAATATAGGACTAACACACCAATGTTTTAAACATTGTGAGATGAGTAGCTGTCAGATTTGTGACCTTTCTGTGTGCTAAATGGATGTTAAGGGACCTTTCCTGTATTGATCGAAAGGATCTATGCTCAGCCTATCAAAAGAATTCCGGATCAAAAAATTCCAAAACTTTTAACAGCTAGGAACCTTTCAGCGGGTGCATAAGTTTTCTTTACCAACGGCATTCGCACCATTTGTATAGCTACCTGTATAACAATACATCCACTTACCAGCGATCTGGATCGTAACCTGGACAGAATAATAACCACAGGAGTCCATTTCTTGCAATTGGATATCCTGTCCAACCGCTGGCCCACCCCACCAATATTTTTTGTAAGCTGGAGCATCTGCACACGAGTAGTCATCATGAGGTACAATAACATTGCCTTTGAAATAAAGACCATACACATCATGTGGCTGAACGTCAATACCCGAACTTAGAACGAACTCATTTACGCCTTTATTTGCGCTCCTTTCGCTCGTCATGGCCACCAATTTGTACTTATTTGGGGTGAAACATTGCTTAGCGTGTCTCCATACAACCAAGGCAATGCTTCCGGCCTTTTTTGCGTATATCTCCCAAGAAATTATCTTTCCCTTTGTGTGAAAATATTTGTCTTTTTCTGGTAAAACCACAACTTTGCTGTAGCCATCCGTCCTTGCCCGAGCTTTGGGTGTATTTCCCACCGTGTATGTGGCACCACTGGCTATATTCAAGAAAAGGAAGAACCCATTCATTTTTTTTCTTACATCGCGGATTTGTGAAGCATTGCGTTGTATTGATTGGCCATTAAATAGGGTACTAGGAATACATTTAGGTATTAGTGGGTAATTACTCGCCAGTGTCTCTTCTTTGTCTATTGTTACTTTTTATGCAGACCGGCAATATAATCACAATAGGAAATGAAGTTACATGATAAATAAAATATGAATAAACAGTAATGAACTTACATGAAGACGTATATTAAAGCTTGTAAGGTCGACTAAACGTTGGTATTGGCAGGTAATTACCCAGCAGTGTCGCGCGATTGTCTATTATTACTTTTCATGCAGACCGGCGATATATAATCACAATGAGAAATGAAGTCATATAGTATAAAAATGTGAATAAAAAGTAATCAAGTTAGATGCAGAGATATATTAAGGCTTGTAGGGTCGACTGAACGTTAGTTATTAATTTCAGAAGTCAAAGAACCACATGTATTATATCAAGTAAAGCAACAACTAATGTATTGATAAACTATTTCCAAGCAATAGAAAAACGCTGGGGTACTGATCTTAGCGCTTATAAACAATTACTGTTAAAGGTATCCTTTTGCGATTTCCACTATTCAGGAGTTTCTGTACTATGTATTCCGAACATTGTTGAAAAATGTGTCTCAGACCCCTAAGATATTCTAACAGGGTATTGCACATGATTGGGGGGGCGGGGGGGGGTGTGCAGCCATTTGATAGAACACATTACTTTGTTCAGATGTTATTATCTTAGCGGCATCCGCAGATTTTACTTATGATTTATTCTGCATTATCGACGATATTTCACATGCTGACAACATTACAACCGAATCTTTAAAACATAAGCAACTCTTATACCTGAACATATTACCCGTAGGGCAATGACTAATTTTAATCCAATGAGCAGAGACATCCCCCTTGGCAGTGTATAGGTCTTCAATTCTGCAACAGTGAATGCTGTGGTGAGTTAATCTTACGCGGTACCCCATGCTGAAATGGCATCTGACTTCAGCAGACAACGGCTGAAATTGCTCAGCATATACCTTAGAGTGAGAACCGCTGACACACGGTCGTCAAATGTTAAGAAATACGGACGCATTTATTTCCGCGCCTTGACCTCCTCATACGAATAAACTTACACCGACTAAAGATGTTGTCGAAAACATTAAATGACCCGAGTAATGTGCTGATATTTACTTTGACCAAACCCTTAAGGTTAAAAACAATTAAAAACGAAAAATAAGCATCATGCATGGTTTTATCAGGCTGAGCTAAGCAAAAACGGTTCTGTCATGCAAAAAAAAAAAAAAAGTAAATAAATAAATAAATAAATGCATGAATGAATAGATAAATAAACAAACAAATAAATAAATAAATAAATAAATAAATAAATAAATAAATAAATAAATAAATAAAATATAAAAATAAAAAAGAAAGAAAGAAAGAATATTGATTATTCTAAACAACAGCAAAAAGAGCGGTAAATCGACAAAAGGGAAGTTAAGGAGCGATTAATGTTTTTTTTAATTAAAAGATTAATATTCCCTGAAAGGAAAGACTGAAAAAAAATCCCTGAAAATTCAAAATTACCCCAAAGCTACAAAACATCATGTTACACGCAAAGTTAAGACTGAACATTTTCAAGAATTCTTTAAGACGTTGAATGCTACTTACCAACACGATAATAAAAAGTTCGATATCAATTTTTATAATGATTGGTATATATAGAAGAGGTAATAAAGTATCTGTCGGAAAAAAAAGTTCACAAGATCACAGGGAAGCTTCAAAGTAACAAAGGTTGCCGAGTATATCTTATCGTAAATAAACTTAAGGAAATATTCTGATTCAGACTTTGTATCTGCATGTGTATACAGAAGTTTTCACACCGGCTTGAACCCAGAAAAAAGTGGCGAGTTACATAATAAGGTCAATATAAAAAACAAAGTCGACATCACTTCACAAAGTAATTATCCAGGCATTGCTTAACTTATTTTCGCGCATTGCTTTATATAGTTTCTAAGCTGTTCACGTCGGTACTTAGCAAACAAACTCCTAACTTTGAAGCACCAACAGTCTTTGGGTAAACAAAGGCGAAGTTTGGACCTATGGACTCTCCATGCCTGACAACAAAAGTTATCTTTCACCGAGGTATAGTTAGAAAGGTTTCCGTATTTACTTTCCATAATGAACAAATAGATGTTATGAATGTTTCAAGTAGTAAACCATACATGTCGCTTTCAATGATATCGCGATCAGTCCAACAAGTGTACAAACTTTTGATTGACCAAGCTCATGAAACTGTGTTTGCTGTCAACTAAAAAGCAGACGTTTCAGCTGCCTAGTGACATAATGTTTAAACTATTTGATAGACCAGTAGTACCAATCACTTATGGTGATGAGGTTTGGGGGCCGGGGATCGGTGATAATACTTTATTGGGAAAAATGTATGTCGAGTTTCTAAATGGTGCTACATGTCAATCAGTCTGCATCCACTTGTATGATTTATGGTGAACTGTGAACTTACCTAATCAGGTAAGCTTTGTCCAGGACATCACTTAGTTTCTGGTGTAAATTATATAGTTGGTTTAAACATATTTTGTTTCCGAGAAATACAATTGGGAAGAAGGGTAGAGCCCTAAACTAATCCCTCTGGTAGACAGAAGACAAGACCGCGGGACAAACTTTTCAGGACAGCTCCAGTGTACCGTCGCTCACCGAAATCAGATAGACCTACGTGCGTGGCGAGACAGGGAGAAACGAACAAATGACAGGTCACCACAAAACAAAGACAGATAGGGGAGTTCATTTACATAGGGTACGGTTGTCTATCTCTCGCGCCCAGATACCAGGGAAAGCGGGAGGGGAAAATATAACACCCGTTCCCGTCGCAGCTGAGAGGGTTCGACGGGACAGGAGGGGCAAGCAATAAAACAGACCCATATATTAGATGAACTACGTTACTATTTCACCCAATAACCGTTTACTTTTTTCTATAAATTCTTGTACAAATAAAAATATAGTAATATTGTCACGAGACAACTGGAATCACCAGCAAACAAGATCGTGTTAACTGCAAAAGGTGCCAAAGCGCTAACAGTAGTATGCAATATATCTCGGGCAACACTATATATTGAACACGTACGAAAGTAGTCCCAAACCCTGAAGTGGCGCCACATGAGCAGGCAGCAGAATTTGTCATGCCTATCCTAAAGAGATGTTCATTTAGCTGGATGCGGCCCATACGCAATCCAGAGTGTAAAACTGATAGATATCTCTTACGTACATTAAGAAGTTCTGAAAATTCGACGGGACATGGTCTGAGATTAGAAAGTTGTTTGAACTGCGAAAGGGTTGGTGGATTTCGAATTTCAGAAGGGAGAAGGTTCCATAGAGTGAAAGCAGAAGGGAAGAATGATTTCTGAAATAAAATCGTTCTGCAGATAAAGGAAGGTACATCGCAGCGTCGATGTTGGGCCAATCGTGTCCTGGCATTAGGCCGAAGGTCGCCCTCAGGTGGTAATACATTTGGAAGAGCTCCATCGAGATACCTGGGAGTTAATCTATGAACGATTTTATACATCATTATTTGTTTAGATTGCTCCCTTCGTTTTGATAATGTATCCCAACCAGTTTCTTCGTACAATTTTTCACGAGGAGTTATTTTCATTGCTCCCGTCACAATACGGGCTTCAGTCAGTTGTAACTCTTCTAAAACTTTCTCATCTGCCTGTGCACAGGCGTCCCAGACTACGTTACCATATTCTAAAATAAGATGATGGGATACGTTCTCTAGTCGATGTCCTTGAAAAATTAGAGGAGGGTGATCAGAAGGATTCCTTTTAAAAAAATTCTAAATGTTAAATCATGTCCTGCAATTTCGGCAACTTTAGTTGAACTAGGTTGGCTGCCTACCGACCTAATATTGAATCGCCAACGCATTGGATATTTTCATAGAATGAAGTATGACCTACCTGCTTTACAGATATAATAGAATTGTCCCGAAAAAAGTTGAACATATGTTCCAATGAAACCTTTCCCGTGACTTTTCCAGTAAAACTTAACATAGATACGGCACGATAGTCATTACATTGATTCTTGTAGCCTTTTTATACAAAGGTGTAACATTGGCTTCTTTGCAGATGGCTGGGAATTGTTTTTGTTCAAGACAAAAGACAAGTTAGATAATTTTGCAAGTGGTTTGCAAATAATGGGTGCAGCTTTTTTAACGAGTAATGTGCTTAAGCCGTAGGGACCATTGGCTTTGGTAGTGTCAAGACTTTTCAGGATCTCCAACACTTCATTTTCAGAAATAGTTAGACTGTCGAGAGTATTTACAGGGTGGTCAGGCGGCAATGGCTTTTGAACAGTGGATGTGACTAAATTAGGCCTACTCTGACTTAAGAAAAATCATTTAAAAATTTCTGCTTTTGATGTATTGTCAGTTACATGACTGCCTTCACATAGAATCGAGGGTATAGGCTGGTGATGATTCCTGTTCAGAAAATATTTGACGGTTCTCCACCACGCTTTATGTTTCTTGTTGGGATTTTTACGAGAACCGCTTAATTTGTTATTGTGACACTCTTCGGCTTGACAGAGATGTTCCTGATACAGGTTGCAGAACCTAGTATTATAACTAGCCCAAAGTTCATGGCTCCGCGATCCATTATAACCAATTCATACAAATTATGTGGTTAATGTACAGAGTATCAGCTACATTGTAACCCTTTAACAAATTTAGAAAACAAAACATTTTCACATCTAAATGGATACAAGAAGCAGACTAAATTTTTTTTCACAGCAAACCTGTCTTCTACAAAGATTTTTTTTACAAATGGTACTAGCTAGCTATGCTCTTCCTTTAGTGTCACTGTGAACAAACAAAGAGATTCTTAATCAGTTAATTTGAAATTACTGTGTTTCAGATATTTCAACTTTTAATTACCTAAATAGCATACATTGAAACGCTACGATTACTTTTTATTTCATGTGGGTGTGCTTTTATCGATAACAGATATGAAGAAATTATAGTGACACACGCATCTGCCATAGTTTCAAAGATATTGAACATTAGACCTGACTTAATCAGCATAATTTTAAACAAGAGAACTTTGACGTGTTGTTCATTAGATGCGTTTTTAGCACAAACATACGAGTGAAAAATAAGATGGTATCTCTATCTATGGCAGAAGTAATGCAATTTGTGTTTTGGGTGGTTAGGCCTATACATTTTGGGAAAGAACTAGTGTCTGCAGTCAACGATGAATATTTCTAAGATTGAGGGGACCGGTTTAAAGCCACCAGTTGCCTTCTAAGGGTGACTGCCTGTCTCAGGTCGGGAGTGAAATTTGTTTTGGCAAGTCTGGAATCTCTTTGCTGTCATTGTTGGGTTTTGAATTTATGAATATGGATCATGTTTTTCTGTACTATTTGATAAATACTGCATTGGCTATGTAGTGTAGTGCTGTGGGCTTTGTTCTTCGACTCATAGTTATAGTGGAGGTAGAGTGTGTTTATAATGTTCCAGATTCATAAATATCACAAAAACGATGTAGGCCTACTTTACTATTTTGCTGTAAACTTAGCTGACTGACAAGTCGGGAGAACTAAAAGATGATAGGCCTAACAGGTCTCTTTTATATTTTTGGCAGAAGTAATGAAATTTGTGTTTTGGGTGGTTAGGCCTATACATTTTGGAAAAGAACTAGTGTCTGCAGTTAACGATGAATATTTCTAAGGTTGGGGGGACCGGTTTAAAGCCACCAGTTACCTTTTAAGGGTGACTGCCTGTCTCAGGTTGGGAGTAAAATTTGTTTCTTCACATTGGTATTGAAAGATATATGTTGATGCTTTGGCAAGTCTGGAATCTCTTTGCTGTCATTGTTGGGTTTGGAATTTATGAATATGGATTTTGTTTTACTGTACTATATAATACTGTTGAAGATTTTCAACATTAACTTTTTCCCTTGCCCCTTATTAGCATAAAGTAAATGAATTTGACCGGGGCCATATATCCATTGGATGCGCACATGTAGAAGTTGGACTTGCATCTCTATCATTCTTTTGAAGATATTCGGCATTGAATTTTGAAATGTCCCTAATTAGCATAAGTTTAAAACAATAACCAATGAATCTTACGAAAAGAAATTACTGATTGCATCATGAAACTGCTTATATATTTCTTGTCTCCCACATAAAACAGACTTCCAGACGTGCTAAAGGGGGAGCTTAATGGTAAAGATTCTTGTCACATCAAAATGTCAGGCCTTTAGTATTAAACCATGAATAAAAAAATCCATGTGCATAAAATATTGACAAAGAGTGAACATGTAAAAACTGTTCTGTTGGTTAAACTGGTAATTGGAACCTATTTTCTAAAGTACAACGCAAACGTAATGGGAATTCTCTAAATAAATTATTTATAGGAGGAAAACCTTTGTATGAAATATTGATTTCAGATACGTATGATTACGGCAAAGTCACGTTCTCAACATTTTGATGCCCTTTTGGTGAGGTTTCTCGATTTTCTCTTTGAAAGAACTTATTCAACTCTTCAAGCAAAATGATCCTTACGCACTAAAATATACATAAGAAACATAAAACACATGTACAATGCAGCACAAACTGCTAATGGACTTATGTTCTGCTAGAATCATATATAATACACAGTTCATACACACACACACACACATACACACACATATATATATATATATATATATATATATATATATATATATATATATATATATGTGTGTGTTCTAAGAGCTCATCATAATTTCCAAGCTACCATTAATATACAGATCCAAGAAAGTGGCTATCTCTGCGATCAAATAACTACCATATAAAGTATTTGCAGGTAACACAAGAAAACAAATACATGAATGGCGTAGTACACTGAGACAGCCAAAATAGTGAAGGAAAATATTAAGTATAACAGAGCAAAATAAAAATAAATAAATAAAATAAACAAATCAGGAGATAAAGTTTGAAGCAATACAAAACAAAATCATGTTATAGTTACATTTAATGAGTATTATATAATAATGTAAACTAGTGCCTTCTATGTGATTGATGTCCTTTCACTGGTATATAATCGTCAATAACAGATGGGAGTCCCTGCATTATCTGATTACCCTGTCGCCTTATTACGTCACAGAGTGTTTATCGCAATGCATTTTATGAGGTCTTTGGCCAAGCTCGTTCAGGGGATGAATAAAATACAAATATTTTTGTGGGAGATGGAGTCCTTTTATTCAAGAAATAATTTATTGTCACTCAATGATAAAAACAGGCTTTACAATTCAGTCACAAATTAAACTAATCAGTCATTGATTGTAACATTCAGTCATAACATAGCCCATGAAGGTGGGGTATCGCACCACCAGCCAGGACAAGTCCTGGTTGCCCCACCCGCAGGCCAAATACTAATACCGAGTATATCTTTTTAATGCGTTGGATCTCCATCTACCAAGTTGTCTAATTTCCGTATCAGACATTCTGAAACTATGTTCCTGATAACGGGTACTGTCTATTCCCATCATCATATTAAATTTGACACTATCCAATGTTAATGTATGGGATTGGTCTGTAGACGCCACCGTGATTTCACCTACAGGCAACAAACCAAAAAAATGCTACCGTAAACATTGCTTTGTACAGAGAGAAATCAAAGTCATTCAGGTACACCTGTGGCAGTGCTTTTGTCGTCAACCCACACAATAAGTTCAATGTGATTGGCAATTTAAGGTCAGCACTTGGCTTTTCCTTTTTCACACCTTCTAATGTTTTTTGAACTAAGTAAGAGGGAACTGGGTCAACATGACCTGAAATCTTGTGAAAAAAATGAAACACCTGATGCATAAGTGAAAGAAAGGCCATATGGATATGAGAGGTGTTGTATTAATCTGTATTTGCTTCGCTCTTTTTTGGAACGAGCCCTATGGGTGAAGAAACAAAATTTTTTAGAGGAATGTGCGAAAAGGGGCCAGCTATCCTCTTTTGAATAACTTCTTCCTGGATCTTTTCTGAAACAACTTGAGGGTGTTGCATAGCAGAAGGCAAATTAATGGGAATTTTGGAAAGAAGCTCTCCAGAGTCGGGGATTCGGAATCCTTGTGAAAATCCCTCATATGAAAATTTTTGCTTTTCACTGTGATACCCCTTCAGAGCTCTGTTCAGAGCCTCGGCTTTGACCGGAGTTATTCGCACCTCGGCGGCCATTGGTCTGGTGCCAATTGGAGCCCCTTCCTCAACATGCAGAGGCTGTGTGTCGACTTCCACATTTTGGACAATTATGGGAGTATCTACATGTAGATTGGTCACAAAATTGTCCTCCATGAAAGGTATAACAGTAGCTGGTGGATGTTGGGTGTATTTCTACGGGCTCCCCTCCCCCTGTGTGTGTTGATTGCTCAGTGGTGTCCTGTGGCACGAAAAAGCACAGACTGTGAATAAATATTCTCGCTCATCATGTGCCAAGGATAATGACATACTGCCCTAACCTGTCTAAACCTCTTATCATATGTTAACCAGTTGGCGTTTGACAGTGACATATCATGAATGATATCTATGTATTTCATGATTGACAGAGTTTCCTGGGGAAATTGCTTACAATAAAGTGATGAATAAATCAGAAAAGCTTGAAGCCAGTCTGTAAAACTAAGTGTTTCATATTTTCTTCCCTGTGTTGGCATTTTGATCCACACTTGTTGCCCAGAATCAGTTATTTCAGCCTGATAGTCTTCTTCCAATTGAATGGCTTTTTTGATCAGGCTGAGATCTACGTATCCCTTATTTATAATGTTTGCCTAAAGATTCTCGTCCATGCACAAATCCAAAGTTTCTGGACAGAAAGGCATCGCTGCAGTCCCATGGAAAACTGGTTCCCCAGACAACACTGCCAATGACTCGTGTCAGCAGACAGCGTCTGGCTGGAGCGGGGCTGTGGTCAAGCCAGGCATTTCTGCAAGAAACGTGGATTGTTACGGGCATTATTTGTCCCTTGGAACATAGCAGGGGGACTACTTTGTACATTTAAGCTATCAACATGCACCTGAGAATCCGATGAATGACCTACAGTACCACTGTCATGCTCATTAGGTCTTGTGTAACTTGTGCTAGTCTCAACTGTTTGCGATTCACAATGAAGTTCATCACTGTCGATCAATCCAAGTCTCTGTGCCACATTATTAATGTTTGATGCAGTATTTGGAACCATACCTGAAGTCTGGCTGACTGATCACACTCTTGCGCGATGTGCAACACCTGAAACAGTGCTGCCTAATGGTCGACGGGTAAGGAATGGTCTCTCAGGCAAAATACCTGTTTCACCAGAGTTCATAAGTTGCTGCTATGTGCCAGGGCCTCATGACCACTTACAATGTTCTGTTGGCCTATTGAATCTGAGTCCAAAGTCCCAAGGGTGATATTTGTTTGAACCAAATCACTCAGCCCCCGGCTCTGAGACACAGACTGACAGTCACTATTTGGCAAGTCATTTTGGATCGCTTGTGAACCAGATGGACCAGGTTGCGGCTCAATAGACACGTCATTGGGTCTATATGCCCCTTGTGATGGTAATGACTCGTGTCGGCTACCAGCAGTGGAACAAGCGGATACCAAATCTGTGAAACTTCTGTCCACAATGGCCCGTGCAATCATTTCTTGAATCATCTGTTGAAGCTCTGGTCTGCTGTAGGGAGAGACTCCTTGACCAAAGAATCACCTTTTGCCTGCCACCTTACAAACTCCAGTGGCAATCTTAATCATGGCAGTAAGAAAGAACGCCCAACAAATGAAGTGTGTGAGTGACATGGCTTGCCGTTTCAGAGGATTTGAAACTATGTAAATACACTACACTATATAGAAAACCATACCGATTTTGAAAATTTTTGAGCAAATCAATCATTACTTCCTTATGACCATGTCTTACACACTCCAATTTTTGTGTCCGACCTTCATGTGCCAATACTGCATTGAACCTGCCATAATATGTCAACTTAATGTGGGATCTATAAGGGGGCTTGTCACAATAAGACAACAATCTGTGAAGTGCCAAACATCCATATATATGGCAACCCAGAGACAAACATCCTGGTCTCTAAAGCACGAGCTGTAACAAATATTAACTGTAGGAAATTAGCTGCTTGCTTTCAGGGGGTCTTATATGGGCAGCATAATCACCTTTCATATTGAGAAAACTGTGTGTAACCACCAAAGATGGCCTGAAGTTGGCCACTCCTCCACACACGCAAAGAGATTTCACATGAATATGTAGCATTCATTTTGCATCCACATTTTGTTAATAACTTGCAAGCACATAAATATACCATTGCACCAGGAGTCATTGTAGTGTACCAGCAGCCTGAAAACATTGACTGCAACAGTGCTATACATAATGGGCTTTATAAATATAACAGGCATATTTGTTAAGATCAACATAAACAGCCTATTAACTGCAGGCTGGGCCACACAAATGAACTGCTATATTAATGTAAAGCCGAAAGTCTGGCAACAACATTACAACAACCATTATAACAGAGGGCTCTTCCTGTTCTTGATCCGAACTTTCTGGAGAATCTCGCATGAAATGTCCACCTTTGCAACACGTGACTCATGTGATTCTCGACATTACAACCGTTATATGCCACGAGATTTCGTGAAAAACGAGACTGTAACCTTTCAAAAAGTTACATAACGTCACATTAAAATGGGGCAAATCTCCGGACCCACATACTAGGACAATAACAACACATACTTGAAAGAATCTGGGTGCATTTACAACCGCCGTTCGGCAAACATTAAAGCCCCATCGCACAGATCTGTAAAAATGAATCTGTCCTATCTCATTTAAGTGGGTCCCATCTTCTTCAATTAACCTTTACCAGTCCGCAATGCCCTGATGACGCCAAAACATTACTTCGTACTCGTCGGCATACGTTTTACAGTGTTTGTTGGCATCTAGTATCTTCTTGTTGTACTCTGCAACCGCCGCATCTGTGGGCAGCCATTTACTATGCCCGCTGCCAAAAAACTTACCCACAAACATAAACTTGACGTCAAATAGATCTCTAACAAACTTAGCCTACTCTAAGCCAAACACTTTCAGCAACTTGAACAGCATCATCCTCACTAACTCTGAAATCGTTCCCCCCAACCTGGAGAAACACCATGTCCACTGACTTACCACGAGACCTCTGCCAGCTCTCCATTTGCATCCTGGCCTGTGGCAACCTCAAACCCCCGCTACACAAATATCTAGTGTGTATATCAAGCCCAAAATCACACTGAAACCCAAGTTTGCCTTCGCTGATCGCGTCTCTCAAATTACGAACGTAGGAATGACCTACAATGAGGGCTGAAGGATCTATATCTGGCGCCATTTTGCATGTGGGGCCGCTTATGTGCTGAACAAACTGAATAAAAATGAGTTAAAGAGCTGAGGATGCCGTTACAACCAAAGTAAATAAGAAATAATTGTGACTTAACCTTGTTCTTCCGTGACCGGTCCTCAACAGGTAGCAGAGCAGATGATCATTGGCCGAAACACATTTGGTCTTGCAGGAATGCCCACTATTTACACCATGCTGGAACGGCCGTGGTCAAAGTTGAGCTTGAATAAATTGATGTGCAGCCACGGCATGTGGAACTCGAGAAAACCGGAAAAATTTTCTGAGCACTTTACTGCTTTTAGCTTTTTGAAATATAACTCTGTAAAAATTCTCAACTGAACCACACTACCTTGCATAAAATTAACAGTCGACTTTCTTCTGCTGGCTCTGCTAGCTGAATGAATGACTGAACCGTGTGCCGGTCAGAGGTCAGGAGAATTGCAAGCTTCTAATTGGCTTAGCCAATCACGTGTTAAGTTTCGCGGATGATTTTTCACTGTTCCCCATTGGTTATCTCTACATGCAAATAATGATGTAACAAAAACACTATGCTGTCCTAACAGCCCCATTAATTCAATTTAACAGGTTTAATTGGTGTTTTGGGGGATCGTCGGGGACAAACTCAGCCGGCAGTTCAGAATCACAGTAGAGTAATATGTTAGGTGCAGTGCTTACTCTTGCCAGTGTGACACACGTATGGTCAAGTTCCGATCAAAGAAAGTTAGAAAACGTCGACAGTTAGCTGTTGTGTGCCGAAGTGCGCAAGTTTTAAGAGGGGACACCTGGACTTTTACCAGTTGCCGTCCGACAAAAGACAGAGGAAAACCTGGATCTCATCAGAAATGAAAACTAAATCCCCGACAGCACAGCCATCACTGTAGCTCTTCCTTTGAGTTGTCTTCTACTATTGAGAAGGTAGTTTTGCACCAAGGCCCACGTTTTCAGCTAATATTACGAGGACATCAGCCATACTGCAAGCACAACCGTGTTATACTATATGGGCTGCTTTGGCCTTGTCCCCAGCGATCCCCCAAGATACACTGCGGTAAACGCGCTATGACGTAACAAATTTTAAAGGTCATCACAGTGTTGTTTCTTTAATTTTTCAGCTGTGTATAGGGACACTGTTTCGTTTAGTATTATTCACTTTATCCTCTGTTCAATAGATGAGTTGCACCAATATTGGAGTATTTACTTTAATTATTCATTGTGTTGTGATTATCGTGTACTGCTATTCTACCATTGAAACTGGTTGTGTCTATGTATGTTTGTTTGAACACATTCTACTTTTTAAAAAGTGGCTGGAAAGAGATAATGACACAAAATAAATAATCTTGGCAGATAGCAAAGTGGGAGAAAGGCACGCAGTATATCACAGATTAAGTGCTCGCACCAAAAGTAGAAGTGTTACACATCCATGGACAAACAGAATGGCAATGTTACACAGCAATTATTACTGCCCATTAGCTCACGGAATTCAGAGGCATGATTTACGTCCAAAACTACTGAATGCCTTATTAATCACTGTGACAAGCTGATCTGCTGTGCTGGATGTCACCTGATATGCTAAACAGGCCTAAACCTGTACATGCAGATTAAGACGGGGGGGGGGGGGTATTCAATTATCGGTCGAATGGCTGACCATTACCATTTCCGTTGAATACATACACATTAGTCCAGGATCATTTGAAAATAAAGGGGCAAAGTATGAAAAAAAAAAATGAATAAAAAACTAAATTTTTCAGGAGAGGCGCAAGAACATGGATACATACCCCTCCCTTAAAGTTCACCAAGTTCACCCTTGTGGCAACTTCACAATTCAAGATGGCCGCCATAGCTATCACCAATTATGCCTATTTCCAAACGTGTGATATTTCCGAAAAAAACTTTCAAGATAATGACTTTTAAATGGAATTTGATGAAAAAGTGTTTTTTCTCTTTACTGAATCAAAATAACGCCGATTAAGATCGACCAAATAGCATAAATCGAATTTCGACCAGCAGTTAGTACTGTAAAAAATATAAAAGCATTTTGTTAGAGCCCAAAGTTCAAATGTAGCACCGAAATGTATCTTTTCACCAAGCTGACCGTGAACTTTGCATGATACGTTGGTGTTCATCCATGCACAAACCCACTAGAGAGAGCGGGTATTCTCAGTATGTAATTCAAAGCAAGCATCTGGAATACAATATTTGAGCAATGAGTGTCTACACACTCCTTGATTGCACGTCTGTGTATATAAAATGGGTCACAGCGAATTGTTGGTGATCATTCACGCATGCACGCAATCACATGATCTGACCACACCTGTGGAAGTGTTGGTTGGATTAATTCTGCCTTGTGTCTGCCGAGACATGAGCACACTCTTTTTGGAGAAGCTTGTCTCATTTTGGACCAGTGAAATTTTGTGAAAATTACCTTTAGGAACACACCTTTTATATTCTTGGTTTATATCTGATTTCTGGTTGTGTTGTGTATTGGGCTTTGAATCATAACGGGATCTTTATTGGTAGCAACGTCGTTTGCTTCAGGGTCCCGCAATTCTGACTCTCTATAGCGCATCCCTGGTTGTTTTCAGCATTTACTGATACTTTGGTTGTATCCAGTTTTTAGTTTCATATCTGGATACTCTTTTGGCCTCAGATTGTCTATAACAGAATTTCTGACATATGCTTGGGTTTTGTGTTACAGCTGCTTCACTTGGTCATATTTCAATTTGTGGAAAATACAGTAGAGTGAACTGTCATTTTGATAGTTTTCCCTTTGTTGGCGTTCATGAGTGCTGATACAATGACAGATCTGTGTAATAACGGTGGTAAACGAGTCACATCAAATCGTGTACAGGTTCATGAAAAAGGTTCAGAGGGATTTATCCGAGCAAGCCTATTGAGGCAGGATGGCTTTGATTCTCAATAAGAAAGTAAAAGGTCGCAGTTGCCTCTCTTGGTCCTTAGCAAATATCACGGGGAGTACATTGAAGAAAAAAAGCATCGAGTTAGTCTTGGTAAAAGAGAAAGTGAAAATAAAATTCCATCAGACATGGGTTCCCTCCCTCAACTACGTTCCCGATCCCCAGCTTTCAATATCAAAGAAAATTGTTTTTATTGTGCTGAAAAAGTGATATGCTATAAAATGGATGGACAGACCATAATACCAAAGCATCGCAGAGTTTTCTCTCATTAGGTTTGGACACAAACAAGTCTTCAAAGTATTATTAAAGAAGCTGATGATCGCAATGAGGAGTGGATGGGTCATGATAAGCTTCTTACCTCAAATTAATTTGATATCGTTGGTGCAGAAGTGAAGGATCATCAGGGCTGTCAAGTCCTTTTTCATTCTGGTCAATCACTACCAATGCAAGGTGCCAGTGAGGGTGCATTCCCGGGCAGGCCAGGGCACAGCACAAAGCATCTTGCATTTATGGTCGCTACATTTCGTGAAAGGTCCTAGTAGCCATCTTGAATTCATGTTAATTAGTTCTAACCCAAATAATTTTTCAGTAAATTTCACGTATGGAATCCAAATTCCTATGAAATCCATTATGGGCTGGTGCGATACTCCACTTTTACATGGAATAAGACGAAAAACAAGACCAGTCATTATCGAGCAATGGTTATATAACCAAAACCTCCCAAGTTTAAATAATACCAAAGGGTTAATGAGTCTATCACATTTTATGAAATAGAACATGTAAGAATAAACTAGTGTGAAAACAACGACTGTTTACAGGTTTCTGCTCGACATGTTTAGGTGATTTTGGGCTTTTGCTTCATTTTTGACTGGTCTGGCGGCCATCTTGAATTATGAAGTAGCCACAAGGCTGAACTTGGTGAACCTTGTATGGTTGGTTTGGGGATTGGTTCATGCCCCGTCCTGAGAAAATCAGCTTTCTAATAATTTTTCCTACCTTTTTCCCAATGCTTCTGGCTTACATGAACTATGGATAGAAATACAACGGCGAGGATGCTTTTAGTTAACCTTTATCGTGTTTGTTGTCCTGAAATGACCATCTGCACCTTCTCAATATATGTGCGTAATCTTTATTTCTAGTGATATGTAAATTACATTAAACTATACCAGAGCTATCACGTGAAACTATGTGGGCGATGAAAATAATAATTAATAATTCTCCAAGAATGCACGTTATGGCTCCTCTTCTAGAACCTCGAGGGGACTACAGGTTTGCACCCCGACCATCTGTATGTTCCCTCCGAAGCTGGCGCGGGTCATATTTTCTGATTAACCCTAATCTGTATTTTCGGTAGACAGTGACTTTGGTGGTCAGTATGAACGGGTTCATATCTTACAGAACAAAATAACAACCATTCTGCTGGTTTCTACGGAAGCGTCCGTAGGTTGCCCCGGTGCAAAAAAAAAAAAAAGATCTCTCCGCGACCTCTCATAAGGTCGTAGTTACTATGTTCAGGCCACACCCGTCGTGATTTTTTTTTCATGGTGCTTGCACCATGTACTGCGAGAGGGGTAATGTAAATCAAATATCAGCAACTGTCAGGATAATTCGTTGGCAGGAAAATCTTAAAGGTGGTTATCATTTAAAATTCATGATACGACATTTGACATGAAAAGTTATTTCGCTACAGAATGTGCTGTATCGTATAAAGACAACGCAGAAGCGACGTCACAAGTAAATTTCAGGTAAATTTCATATTCTCAAGAAAGAATATACGTGTCTGTGATTCGTACTTAACGCCGCAGTGTCCATTTAAGAGTAATAAATATACATATCGTTTCGACATATTAAAGTGCCAGTTCCGCAATTTGCAACAATAAACCCGTAATTTGGAAGCTAAAAGTTCTCGATTTTGGATTATAATTTCTTTGTTAAGAATATAAAACTGTAGTATTACAAGTCGGTAATTGTGAATGAGTTCAACTTAGCCTGCCCAGGTCCTCCAACACTGACAACAAACTTCGAAGCAAACATCCTCCACCAGTTGGACAATGGCTTACCCCACAGGTGGGTAATCTGTATCAATTCAGTGCAATGATGTGCCACCCTCCAGTGCAGCAAAATATTCTGGGAAGGCAAAGAGTGAGATATTTTTAATATACCTGGCTCCTACTGCGTAAGTTCATGTGAATTGAGGTACGTAGTGTTCTGCAGTGCAGTCAGTTCGCCGGCCTTCGTGAAATCACAGTATTAATTCATATGTGCTTACGCTGGTAATGAGTACACGGTTCGCCGTTATCTGTTATTCTTGTGTGGAACTCAAATAGTAGAATGAACAATGAATAGGATGCACGTAAATATTGATCATTTTTGTATCATAAATACAAAAAGTAACAGGCTGGGCCGTAGACATGCTTGTCCACAAAGCCAATATGTTTAAAAGTTTCATCACGTACACACAATGTAATATGCATTGCAAACAACGATATCGATGAAATCAATGGTAAGTCCCAAGTGTTGACCCTCAAACATGTTTAGAGTACTTCTGAGTTAACGAATCTGCTACATGCTCTTAGGAGCACCAGGCGAAAATCCGTTGTGTATGCGTGTTAACAGGTATTAGGTGGATGGATGTGCTACGATATCTTGCAGTCCTTCCAGAGCGGAAAAAGGGAGAAACCTTTTAAGATCTCCCTTCACCATACGCATAACGATTTCCCAGTGCAATCACAACATTTTCTTTACACAATGGATCGACAAAAAAAAGTTTTGAACAGACTCCGTAACGTTAAAGCCAGCTGCTGAGGAACGTCATATTTTATTTAAGCGTCCCATAAATAACACATACCTGGACACAATCATCGATTTATAACTTGGCAACGGTTTCCATGTAGGCCCCATGGGAAGTTTGTTGCATTTTTGAACACGCTTGCTTAACTTGAAAACATACGTTGCAAGCACTTATCAAATCGTGTGTGTACCTAGCTGATGATCAATGGGTACATATTTGTACAGTTGCCCTAAACTTAAGGTAATCTGCAAGAAGCTGTCTATTTGTGGTATTGGCATTCTACTAGCCGTTAAATGCTTTATAAAAGTGGACGTGAAAAATGCCAAAAATTACCAGAAAGAAAGGAATAAAAAAAGTTTTGTGCCTGAGGAATTGTTAATGAGCCACACTTCAGGTAATAGGTAGTCAGACGTGCCGTCACTTCTAACATGCTGTGCGACAACATTGTTGTGAAATGTGCATATATCTCGTGTGTTTATGAAAGCTCTGAGGGTGATATGCTTGAGCAGTATACGAATGTGGTACAGAATTTTTACATTCATGAGTCCAAGATGCAGCGATAAACTTCATTATTTATAGAGGAAGGGACAAATAGCCGATGGCTAGCCCCAGGTCCAAAGGTACAAAATATACAGAAATAAACACCAACGGTCAAAGATATCCACATGGCAACCTTTGCTGTTCAAAATTCTAAACTATTTCGAAGATATGGGAATAAGATAATTGTTCAACTTCATTCATTTTTCTCTCAAAAATTTACCAAAACTAGCAACGGAAAACCATTGGCAGAACCTGCGTTCAAGTTGTTGTTTTTTGTTTTCGTTTGTTTGTTTGTTGTTTTTGTTTGTTGTTGTTGTTGTTGTTGTCGTTGTTGTTTTTTGGGGTTTTTTTTGTTTACCGTATTTGTAATCTAAAATAGTGTGTAAATAATTTCAGACCCATGTCAAGTTAAAACACGTCAAAGAACATTAAAAACCACAGTTCTTTGTTTGTTTATTTGTTTGTTATTTTCTTTCTTTCTTTCTTTCTTTCTTTCTTTCTTTCTTTCTTTCTTTCTTTCTTTCTTTCTTTCTTTCTTTCTTTTCTTCTGTCTTCCTTTCTTGTGATACATTATATTGATATTATCATATGTTAATACATTTTAGGATTTGTACATCAGTTTCTTGCCACTGTTTGGTTTCATCCTACCTCTAGGAAATATGTTGGCGGTATCATTCGATATGGGCGTGATTTAGGCTTATGTAAATTTCATCAAGCCGACAATGCACAAAGCAAAAATGCGCTAGGTGAGAATGCGAGAATGTGTACAGCGAGAACGTGAGAATGCGCGAGACAAGACAACCATATTTATTTACGTTGCAAGATTTCTCTCACACGGCGACATATATTGCAAACAAACTTCATGCAATCATTCCAGGAGTAATTTGTTCATATGACGGACCGTTAACATTTGGATGAAACCCATACAGGTTTTGATACTATGACAATGACCTTTGGTAGTTCTCTTGCTGACATTCACTGTTACACGTAGTCTCTTTTGGCATACTACCAAACATGTCCGACGATTGTTCAGATTGTACAGTCAATTCGCAGGCTGGTTT
This sequence comes from Hermodice carunculata, assembly GCA_964020975.1. Taxonomy (NCBI): domain Eukaryota; kingdom Metazoa; phylum Annelida; class Polychaeta; order Eunicida; family Amphinomidae; genus Hermodice; species Hermodice carunculata. The sequence continues at coordinate 32,764,820 of OZ026619.1, read as the reverse complement.
AAAAACATAATTTGCAGCATTACGTAGTTTCGCTTCGCCGACATTGAGCATACTTTAGATATTTAAGTGAAACAGTCTTGCTTAATAAAATGAACCCAATATTTGTGAAACTAGCAAGTATGCCATGAAATAAAAATGAATGAATCAGAGGGTCGCGGTGGCAACTTTGCAGCTGAGTGTGATTCCAAAACGTTCTGCGAAATGACGAAAATGCAAAATTAAAGTGTTTGCAGAAATCAATGACGACAAAAAGGCGTGTTAAATATTACATTCCTTTTCAAGACACAAATTCCAGTTTCAAGTCATAAGAAACAAAATTGTCTTTAATTTACCCGATGGGCTTGCATAATCACGTGATCATCTCTATAGATGCAGATAATTTTATTATAAAGTTTAAATTCCACGATATTTGCCATCCAAACTGAAATTCAACGAGGCAAATGTTGACCAATGACTCAAATTAAGTTCAACTTGGAAAGTCCCAAATGTCCATTCAGATTTCTTTAACTTATCGGCGCTTTTCGAAACACGTTCTGTGCAGCTGATATATATATATATATATATATATATATATATATATATATATATATATATATATATATATATATATATATATATATATATATATATATAATGGAACATTGCTATTCATACATTCGATGACTCCAAATCACAAAGCATATTTGCGGTCTTTGTCGAGCGAATGATAGCTGTTTATTTTGCAAATCATTTGAACGTACGCTTGAAGATTACTATTTTAGGATGCCGTTTTCTTCATTCCACACATTTAACCTCATCGCATACATAATTGAAATGTTGACGTTATCTCCAATATTCTACAATCTAGGTCTGTTATAAACAATAATGTTTTATCCATGTTGTATGAAACAATCTGTTTGTTTACAACAAGCTGTCGTCTATACAAAAATTACTCTATTTGAGTCACCCGAAATGTCGTGAGCATGTGGCGTTGCATCAAGTATGATAACGAAAAAAGGTATTTCCCATGGTTATTCTAGACAACACGTTTCATTCATTTTAACACATAGGTGCTATTTTAGAAATATTTTGAAAAATTGCTTTTTATTTACACGAAATGCCAAACGAATTGCGTGCTTTTCTGTTTCGAATCTGTTGTCGTTTTCGTATTGTAACATCCATATGTTTTCCTTGTCTCAAAGTTGGGCATGTAGACCATACAGGGATAACAAAACGCTTTGACCTGGAATTACTTAACCCTATCAGCCGTGTTATGTTTTTCCTTTCTTTTTAGCTGATTATAAATCATACTAATGTCAAGTGCTACCATTACCGCTAGTGGTATCAGCGTCACAATTATCATCAGTGCACCAATTGCTTCTGCTCCATGTGCCTCTTCTACCGGGAAATGCACCTTTTTCACTCTCTCTGATCCAGAGTACCTAAGTGTTATTTGGGCAGATGTTGTGTACACTGTCGTGCGGACCTTCCGCCTTATTGTATTCGTTTCTGTGAATGTGGGTACCACGCTGTTGGTGCTTGTGCCACCGATCTGTATAGTTGTGTTTTCTGAAAGCATTAATTAAGACCATGTCGATGTCTCTAATCGCAATACACGGCATATTATCATATCTAGTGTGACTATGAGAAACGATGCGCATTGAATTGGGCTGTGCATAAGGTTCAAAATATTGGGAATAAGTTGGACAAATATGCTTACTTTGGATAATTAGGTTTTCTTTCATAATCAGGTCTCGGCAGGAAGAAGCAGGTGGCGGATGCTAATCGATACATTGTCACATTTGCGAAGGACATTCTATTAATATAATGACATCTTGGAACATTGGCTATATCCGAGACTCTTACTTAAAGTTTTCTAGAGGAAGATGCAAACTGATAACAGAGCAGTGTTTTCGATTGGTCACGTGGCCTTTATCGTCATTTCTTTACAAATTAAAAAATATTAAAATCACGCTTCCAGCAGAGGTCAATGTCATGGAAACTGGTTTATATCAACTTACTGGTCATAGGCACATCTCTAGCATTGGAAAGTTGGTGCTCATACTATCAAACTCATGTCAAATTTGAGCAAAATAAAAGAATATTAAGGAGGGAATTTTACACTCTATAGTATTCCTCCGAAAGTCATCAGCAAATCAGTCATGATCCTTACAATTGAGACAAGTCTGTTACCTTCAAAATTTAAGTCAATGCCACGAACCTGGATACCGGTGCCCAACCCTAAGACCGAAATGTTACCTTAGAAAGGCAAGCGATTGGTCTCAGCAGTATCTGTAAAGCGCGTTTTTTGTAAAGCTGTTCTTTTGGCAAGGGGAATGAAACGTCGATATAACATAAAAGAAAATGAACAAGAGAAACACTACAGCAAAATATATGGTCACCTTTCTCGATAATGAACACCCCAGTGAACTCACTTCAAACTTGCTGGGGATGTTCCCTGGCGGGTTCCTACAGAGTTTGCTCAAATGATCATGTTCAAATGGTTTCTTTTTAAAATTCCATATAAAAACTTTAGCTCGGCTGATTTTTTTTTCAGTCAGCTGAGATTTGTAGTCATCTGTCCGTCTTCGTCCATTTTGCATTTCCGACAACCACAGAAGCGCTGACGGGATCCTTGTCAAGCTTGGTGGGAATCATCCCTCAGCGAATTCCTACCAAGTGTTGACAAATTGTCATGTTCCAGTATTTTTTTTTTATTTTATATATTTTTAGTACATTTTTGCCAAACTGTCTAAGAGATGCATGAACACATTATCCACCGACAAAGTGAATATGAGTCAATGTTTACAATTAAACCCGTGCCACATTCATGTGGATGGGCTGTCTTGGTTAAACATTAAATGTTATATTAACCTGAGACAAGGAACCACTGTCAGAGATGCACGTTCGAGTAATCGAAGCTCCAAAACGTTTGGAGATAGTTACCGCTTGAACACACGTTTTCATCTTTCACGATAATATAGGCTTTCTCAGAACTTATCTTTCGAACTTGTGCGGATAAAACTTACAATGAAAATAAACAATAAATTCTTTTATGTTTCTGTACTTATATTTTAGTGGTAGGCAGGTACAGGAACGGAAATGGGGAGTGGAGAAATTGGCCAACGTATTTCCGGCGTTGATATGGAGGTGTTGTAAGACATTTGACGTTTTGAGACAATAATTGACAAGTAGGGCACATGCAAGAGCACGTTGGTCAACAGACTTGGCTGAACAGTCCCGTGGGATGCAGATGACGCAAACACATTTGAGCACCACTCCAAATAAAAAATATAACATATCATTGTTCTTACCTTTTATGAATGAACGATTATCACCATCAAGAACAAATATATGTAGTCCTATCTGCAGTCATATTAATGTTACATTCAAATACATTCCTTTCTTGTTTGAAACAACAGTGGTGAACAGAAATTAACGAAAATTAGCGTCTATTACCAGCAACAACACCCCACACCCCAACCCCCGAAAGAAAAGTCGTATGTCTTGGTGAATTCCCATCGATGATATAGTCATCAAATGTCCTTTAGACAGTTCCTGAGTAACTTGATGATAGGAAAACATACCATTTACGCCACATGAGGAATTTTAACTTACCTCCAGGAAAAATAGGCCTATTACTACCATGCTTGCCCAACTGGAACTTGCTCAGCACAATCTAAGGTGCAGTAAATGTGGCATGCATAGGGAAATCCGCGTTTTGTTGCATGCACAGTGAAATCCACCTTTTGTTAGGCACGAAGTACCGGAGATTAGATGTTCGGTTTCGGCCTATCCCGAACATAATACATACCCCCACATTACTTATATTCAGGTGGTACTAACAAGTCAAAATTAGGGAAAGAACAAGTAGGGATTGATCATTCATTTAAAATTGTGGTATCACATCAAGTTCTGTCATATGTATGAAATATTACCTGTTGATGGTTGCGTCAGAGGTATGAAGGGTACCGCGGATGGGCTGGTAAGGCTTTGTAGTGGCTGACTATGCCTGAACATTTTGAGGTTTTTTGTACTTGGCTGTTCAGTGGATGTCTCCCATGTATCAGTATGTGCTCGTGTAGAAAATATCCTCTTAGATTCTGTATTCGAAGTCTGCTTGGCTGCCAAAGATGTCGAAGTTGGTATTCCACCTTATGTTAAGAAGTAATAGTGGTTATTAGGGAGCACCATTTTTGCAAATCATAATGCACATTATGTGAACTTGTTTTATTGCTGTAGGAAAGTGATTTCAATATTTATTAAAGTGTACACGTAACTAAAATTTTTGCATACGAAAATTTCATAGAAAGCGGAAAATCGTTTTAGTATTTGCATGCTGCTGGGCACATGATACTTTTTTGGATATTAAGGGAACAGGAGTTAAAAAAACTGCAAGTAAATGTGAAATACCATAATAAGTCTTGCAACATGTACATAGGCGTAAAAAATCACGCACTGCAATAGTATACAGTGTTTTAGGTAACTTTTCGTCAAGTCGATTTGCTTCTGTACTGTACTCTACTATATAGTGATTGCTCTTATGTAATTAAGGTAGCCCAGGAAACAGGTTCGAATGTCTTCTTTGCAATTTTCATCAGCAGATTCTTTTATCTTAAAACCATTCAACAGCAGGACTGGTAACGCATAATTGCAACACTTGACAGAACCCGTCCCCCCACCCCAAATAGAAAGAAAAGTGGAAGTTATATTACGTTTGCACATTGCTTGGCTCAAGATATCGACCAGCTTTGAAAATGACTTGAAGTCTGCAGCCTCCTTGACGTGTAGGTGGTCCGACGCCACCTGGTGGAGTTGTGAGTAGTCTACATGTCTTTTCACACCAATTGCAAATGTTTCAAAGCTCTTCCTTAAAGTATCTGCATAGCACGCAAGTTGTCCGTAACTTTTGCCAGCAGTGATGACAAAAGCCAATTTGTGAGCTTCCCTCCGGGCTCCATGGGAAGCAGTGTTGAAACGATTCAGCTGTGCAAGGCCTTTACCAAGATTTGATCCATGTGAGCAACATTTTATACTTTCGAGTGCATTGATAATTTCAGTTGATGTGTTGAAACGGACAAAATCAAACTCAGGTTTCGCATAGCTTGAAAATGATACAACTGCAACCCTGTCCGTGTCAGTGCCTATGTCCAATTTCAGGATCATTTCTTGCACAAAACTAACTATATCTGTCCAGTTAGATGGTTGTATACCAGGAGATGTATCGAGAATGAAAGCAACATCCAATTCTTCACAATCTGTGTAAAGCAGCAACAATAACATGCGTATGTAAAATACAAAATGGTGCACGTTATCTCAAATATGGAATATTTATGCTTTTTGCACTGATAGCCATGTCAAATATGTCACCATATCCATTTAGGATAAAAAAATCAGTTATATCGATATTAACATCTGTTGTGAGCAACACAGATAACAAATTCTGAGCGAATTATGTTCAAGTAAATCTGGACGTTACGAGCCAAGAAAAAACAGCACCCCTACCTCCCCCCCCCCAAAAAAAATATTTATCAGCTTTAGACCCCCCAAATTTTTTTTCAAGCTGAAAAATAGTTTTTACACCTAAAAATATTTTTTCAAGCTATAAAATATTATTGACTATGTCCTACCAGAGCCACCGTAGCAACAACAAAAATGCGGTATGGTACAGAAATAGAGTCCAGTAACTCCAGGTGCCAACTAATTTTATTACATGTTGTCCATGATAGCTTATAAATCAACTGAAAAATTAATGTCAAAATATTGGTTATCTATATAAATAAAATATGACTGTTTGCTGGTAATCGGTGCCAGAGTATTGCTCCTGTGATAAGTAAGGGGAGTGCAAGTGTCTTTTCATGTACTTACTTGGCTCTGTCAGACAAGTGTATTGGCCTGGTCCATTGATGCACTTTCTGCCGACCATACAAGGGAGTGCAGCACAGCTGTCGCCATCTAGTGATAATGGTACCAATAAGCTTGTTTTATTCCCAGCACCCCACTGGACTAATCTGAGTTTTAAAAATACGCAAAAACCTGTAATGCTTAGGCCAGAAATCAAATAAAGACAAAGTACTAATAAAATTTATCAATTCCAAATTTTCTTAGGCATGAAGCGTACTGTGTCGCGGCATAATCTATGCAATTTGTGATTGAACTGCAAAATTTTTTTTTATAGTTTTGTATGCTATTTCATACCCCTTAGTTGCAACAGATTGACAGCCTCCATATTTTTTTACATGAACTCAGTTAAAGAAAACCTCTATAAGTTGAAGCTTACTTGTAGGTTATCATATAAGCCATGGGTATTACTTTTCTGCACATTGTGGCCCATGTAAACAAGAGTGCAGACGTTGCGTGCCTGTGGCAGAGGCACGTACCAGGTTGCTGTATTTACAGGTAGGGTATTCAATCATAAGGCGCTTGTCTGTTCATTTGTTTGCCTTCGCATGTTTCCATTATATATATATATATATATATATATATATATATATATATATATATATATATATATATATATATATATATATATATATATATATATACATAATGGAAACATTTCTCCCCTTATTCAGCATTTGACCATATCATTCAGTGTTTGATGATAACATTGAATCGAATGTTCATCTTATCGTCAATTGGATTTAATAACATCATCGAAACAATTTCATAATAAGTCTTAATGGGAGTTATTTAGACATAAGTAAAATTCTATCGATGATAACATTAAATCGATTTTTTGTTATGATTAAATATACATTATTTGGTCTTATGTTGAAATCCATTTTGTGTTATGATTATAGCGATTTAAACATATCAATTATTACTTCTGGAACTAGAAAAATGTAAGTTTCCTTTTTGGTCTAAATTAATCATAACACACATTTAGGGATAACATTAGATATTTAATGTTATGATCAAACAAAGCGGAAGTGACCTTGGTGAATTAATTGTAAGACTAATTCTGTTGAACTACTTCCGTGCGACCTTCTACACATGAGGCCATTTGACAAAGATGGTGATGCATTAGTCAGCTGCTGCTCACGCAAATGACAGAGTGGGTAATGGAAACGCTCAATGGTCGGCACGCCTGGTCCATTTTAATAAACATACATGCATCCAATGTGACAAATATGACTTATTTATTTGTCTTGGGCAGTAAATAAGAACGTAACTTTAAAGTTAATAATTAGTAACTTGTTTGATTTGCGGAGACTGACTGCCATGACTTTTCCGTGTTTTGCAAGGTTTTTAACTCTGCTAACCAAAGGTCGCAGATCTTATGCGACCGCTCATGTCTGTCTGTCGGTCGGTCCGTAAACTTTGCTCGTTAGCGCGACGCCGTTCACAGTTTACAAGTTTACCCAATACAAGTTTCAGGACGTGTAAGGTGTATGAAAATCTAGGCCCCTTTCGATATTGGTGGCTCCACCTACATTATTATGTAATATAGGGGTCAAAATGTGAAAATATTGTGAACACTCTAGCATCTTTAATTTTTGGCGGATCTTCACCAAATTTGTTGGGATTGTGGGGGAGACCAACGTTTAAGTTCCTAATAATACTGGTGGCGCCACATATAAAGTGATGGAAATTATAAGCCAAAATGTGTTTTAAGATAAGAAATTCCATATCTTGAAAAGTAATTGGATTAGACATACCAAATTTATAGGATATATAGACAATGTCCAAACCTAGAATTGTATGTAATATCATTGACCTTGACCAGTTTTTGTGAGGTCACCATGCCTGTAAAATTATTTCTAAATACATTTGGACATATCTTTAAAAATACCATATATATTCATAACAATAAGTCGACTAAGGGACATCATTAAACGCAATTGTTGACGCATGTATCATTGAACAGACTTTCTCGTAAGATTAAATGAAGAAAAGCTTTCCCAGAATTAGATATAAATTCAAATACATTTCATGATAAGATTAAATTGAATTAATGGTATGGTTAAATATTTGATGATATCTGTATATAATTAATGTTATGTTCCAATATTTAATTGTAACATTAGATATCATTATATCACTAGAACAGACTGATTTTCCAACAGAAAATCAAATGTCTCCCGGTGGAACACTTACGTCTCTGAATAAGCTACAGGTGATATCAAATTACAAATGACCAAGTTTGCTTGAAAATTACAATCCTATTTTAGCTCTCACCCAGATACATTACTCTAGCAATTTTCATCAAGTTCTTCAAGACTTATTGCAGAGAAACCAATTTCACATAAGTGACCCTGTGACCTTGAGAATTCGCTCAAGGTCATCCAAATACAATCCCAACCTAGGTCTTGCCAAGATACATAATCCTACCAAGTTGCATCAAATTCCATCCTGTTCTTCATGACTTATCGAACGGAAACCAATTTCACATAAGTGACCCTGTGACCTTGAGAATTCGCTCAAGGTCATCCAAATACAATCCCAACCTAGGTCTTGCCAAGATACATAATCCTACCAAGTTTCATTAAATTTCATCGAGTTCTTCATGACTTATCGAACGGAAACCAATTTCACATAAGTGACCCTGTGACCTTGAGAATTCGCTCAAGGTCATTTAAATGCAATCTTAACCTAGATCTTGCCCAGATACATAATCCTACCAAGTTTCATCAAATTTTATCAAGTTCTTCAAGACTTATTGCACGGAAACCAATTTCACATAAGTGACCCTGTGACCTTGAGAATTTGCTCAAGGTCATTCAAAAACAATCCCAACCTAGGGCTTGCCAAGATACATAATCCTACCAAGTTTCATTAAATTCCATCCTGTTCTTCAAGACTTATCGAACGGAAACCAATTTCACATAAGTGACCCTGTGACCTTGAAACTTAGGTCAAGGTCGCCCAAATACAATCCTAACCTAGGTCTTGCCTAGATACATAATCCTACCAAGTTTCATCAAATTCTGTCAAGTCCTTCAAGACTTATCGCACGGAAACCAAGTGTTGAACAACAACAACAACAACAACAACAACAGCAACAACAACAACAACTACAACAACAACAAGATGCTGAAGAAACGGGCACTAAAACAATATGTCCCCCGGCTTCCATCGGGAGACATAATTAAGGATGAACATCTGGTTCAGTGCTATTTCGAGGGTGCTTGTGAAGATTCTATCACATAACAATCAATATGCATAAAAACTGCCACAAACTATACATTTTTGGAAAGCTAACAGTCCACTAATTCATTTTCTCCCACTGTCCTGTGCGCTTGTTGTCCCATGTTTATACAGCAATCGTACTTAGTGCTGTCCTCTTTTTCAAAAAAAAAAAAAATGAAGAAACTTGGATTTAACTTTTTTGTTTTCTGATGTAAAGAGGTTGAATTTAGGGCAAACTGTTCGTAACAATGTAAACTGAAAAAGCGTGTCTTATTTTGTGTGATTTATGTTTTGTTACGGTGCTATTCACGTTTGAAGTTGCATCGGTGACACTCACTCAATACATCAAAGGGACCGGACTTTGACTCATTCTCCTGACAAAACTACACTTGTTATTGAAAATCTGTGACCATATGTAGAATTGGGAATATCATATTTCTCAAATTTCAAATAAAGTTAGTATAATAGTTGGCATATTCAAGAATATTTGATGGAAACTTGGCAAAAATATCTTAACTCAACCATATTACTCCATAGCATTCCCAAATCTCACTAATTGTAATGTTACCTGGCTGTTAATTAATTATGTGACAAATTTAGATAGTTATTTTTTTATTTAAAAGAAATTAGTATGTGTCATAAACAATACTGACTTTAATTTTCAGACATCTCCAATTTTGAGATATACAAACTTTCTTTTTATCACATAAATATTAATATGACTCTTATTTTCCTGTTAACAGTAATCAATAACCTTATGCCTACCGTCCCTCGATATGCGTTTCTCTTTTTTCCTAATATACATTCCTATGTTACAAGATAAACCAACCGATTATATATTCCACGCTATTAAACAATATGTAGATATGCTTAAATTAATCCGAGAGAATATATGAACAGGAGGCCGACTGTGCATACAACGATAGTAAAGTTACACACTTTTAACGCTACGGAAAGCCTCCTATTTCTGAACACACAGCACAAACAGAATAAACTGAAAGTGAATCAGGGACAGGTCATTGTGAACAGAATTCAAGTCAAAACTAATATCATTCATACCTGAACTGAATTTACTTTTGACGATCCTCTCACATACTTGCAAGTTTTAAGCATACCATCAAAATGCGTCATTGTTCCCCATAAAATTGATCTATCATAAAAAACATCCCGATTTATTGGAAATTATAAACTCTACTTACATCCTAAATCTCGAAGCTTTCTTATAGTTCAATTGGTACATTTAACGGAACTTTCGGGTCTTGAGATGCTGTATTTGCAGCCATAAAACCTATTTTAAAAGACTGGAAATGAATTAGATTCTTAGTACTTTACTAAAACATCCTGAGAACTAAAGAATGTTCCCAGGGACGTAGTTTAATGTTTCTCAGGATTTAAACTAAGTTTAATATTCCCGAACATTTATCAAAGCTGCTTGATGTTCCCACGAACTACACATAAAATTCCCTAAGACTAACTTGTGGTCCTTAGAACGTGGTCTGATGTTCCTGATAATACAGTTTTACTCATAAAAACGCCAATAAGGTTCTAGAAATTACCTGAAAGCACCGGTGACTTTCCCATGCCCAGGAAATGAAATACATCCCGAGGATATAATACAGCTACATCAGCAAAAATTTAAACGTGCATCCCCTGATTTCGATTTGATGCCTCGAACTAAATTTGGTGGCTCTTTCGTTTGCAGAAAAAATACATAATTATACATATATACATACATACACACATACATACATGCATACATACATACATACATACACACATACATGCATTTATACACACACTACCACACTTGTGGGGGTGGGTATTGGTGTATGCGACTGTGTAACAATGTGAGGATATTGTAAAATGTGTACATTCAACGGCAGTCTGACTTATCTACCTCGCTCCGTACGTGTTTTACCTGTAGAAACAAATATGTAATTGTGCGTCCTTGTAACCTTATTTCAATGAAAGCATGATATGTCATTTTGCAACCATAACGTTTATCTTTATTGTGTTATATGGGGCATGGAATGACAGTTACTCAGTCACTCTGCAAAAGTGGTTTGTGGCATGAAATGTGAAAAAAATAGGCTAAGCACAATTCGATCATTTTTCAAATTACGAAATATTGTTTAAAGTACCTGCAATCTCAACTTTCAGCCGCAAAGAGTATGTTCGGCAGCTCGGATTCAGCACCCGGAGGGTAACAGCCTTCCCAATCCGGGGACGCCCAGAGTAATAAAAGCTACTTCCTCCATCACATGTCTGAGATTTATCATAAGGTATCATGGCGCCTTGTGGGAAGTAAATTCCGGGAAGATCACCTCTTTCCACTTTAATCTTACGTTCCAATGGGTCCAGTCTGTATATATTCTTGCCAGCTACAACGGTCATCAGTGAGCTCTTGTATACAAGCTGGTACCTGTGGATGCAGGTATCAATCGGTCGCCAGATGAGAAGAGCTATGCGCCCACCGTGACGAGCATGTATTTCCCACGAAACAACCATTCCACTGAGCCTAAATACGTCAGATATATCTGTTACAATGCTCAGTGGGTATTTATTTTGCTGCAGATAAAAACGGTCGCAAACCGAATGTCCAACGCTGTACGTGCTTGCTCCTGCAACTGGTGCCAACATTATCACATCAGCATGAAATGTATTCAGACAACTTAAATCTTTCACTGCTAACTGCAACTAAAGTGTAAAAGCTCAACGAACCTCTGTGAATTATCAAATGGATATTATATTCATACTCTTCATAAAAAGACCTTTCGTTCAAGTACCATCATGCCTATAGTCCAATAGAATATAACGATATAACAGGCCAGGTCAACAACTTTCCTCGGCGCTCGTTGGGCGCAATGCGATTGATCAGTCTGTCTAGTTTAACTGTTTTAAGTATGCCCTCAAATTGTAAGAGCGTCTCATTTTTCAACTTATCAGATGTAATAGGTTATATGTTTCCACTGAAATTAGAAGACCGTTTTGGGGAAAAGTGCGTGGTGAAACTTTAGAATGTCTTGAGAGTCTATGTGATGAATTGCGATTGTGGTTAACTGAATATAAAACTCAAGTATAACCTCATGTAGACTGGGGGTATGTAGTTGCCACTAACATTTTCTATTATAAGCAACCATAATCTAAGGAATATTTCTCGTGTATCAACACATACATGAACCAATTACTGTCTTGTTTGAAATCTGTATTCACCGATCAGATCAAGAAAAGTTGAAAATTAAGATTTGATATTCAGCCTTTTAGAAAATATTTATGCATGCACCAAAATGTTTTTTTTTTTTTTTCGAATCAACCTCCATCGATGAACGCGCATGCTTCAGGTGCAATAAAGATACCATAACAGCAAGCTCACCCTAATGCACATGACACCCATAAATGATACTTTTTGCCACTGCCTTACGATAAAGTCATGCATGTAATTCTGACATAATTTCTACCATAGCACACGCAAAAAAATGTACAAGTGATGTGTTAGAAGGATGACGTTACCTGTGGCAGCAAGCATACACAACAGAACTCGAGAACAACTCTCTGCAGAAGACATCGTTGTCCGGGAGCAATGATCTGATGATAAATTGAACACTTTTTCGCTAAAGTGACCGTTTTAGTAAATTATATCAATGCAGCAAAGGTTGTATTGACTCTGTCGCCTGCTATCGATAACAAGCGTATGCCTATTATATTTCACCTGCATAGTTATTAAAAGATGTCTCTGCTCCAATGGTGTAAGACACAAAATAATTTGCTGGTCCTTTTGTTGGGTTCTTCTTGAAAAAACAAACAAACCAAACTAACCAAACAACCCCCCCCCCCCCCCCGCTAACTGATACAGATTTGAAATAAAACAATTCAAGTCGAGTATTTGAGTACCACATAATGCTCTTCTCTCTGGCTTCAAAGCTAAAAAAAGTTCTGGATACTTATATGAGTGAGGCTGAGATAAATATATACACGTGAACGCCGATTGATCAGGAAGCCTTTTTGGACACGACTTGGGTAATTATTAGGGTTTTCGCGATGTCGTTGCGAGGGACAGCCGACAAATAATACAAAGAATGTCACGAACATGCCGTAGCACGCAACAGCATTTAAAATGCATTTTTATTGCATACTTGATAACTATAAACTATAACCGCAACGAGCAAAGCATCGATAGTATGAAGGTGTGTTCATGGTTGCACATTCCCGTGGCACGAAATCCAAACCGGCCATTTCTATTGATAAATCATTGGTATTGTAACACCTCCAGATTAATATCATTTGAAGCCTTAAATCGTGGTCATATACGAGATGATTACAGATATTCTTTCACAATGGTTAATGATTTTAAGAATGTTTGGGAAAACGCATGTGACGTTGAATTAATTCTTGTAATTTCAAGGTTTTCATCGTGCCTTAATTGTTCAAAAAATGTACATAAGTGCAAGGAGATAACAAATTATTTGCCGGCAAAATATTATCGCGCTCATGGCAAAAAACAAACAAACAAACAAACAAACAAAACACCCGACCCCCGAAAAACAAACAAAAAACAAACAAACAAACAAAAAAAAAAATAACAAAACAAAACAAATGGGCTCCCAACAGTGAGTATCTGGCCCGTATTGCTTAGAGATGTTTGAATCGATGAATACTTTCTGGTGTTTCATTACCAAACGTAAAATCGTTAATGAAAGTCAAAGAAAATACACATAGTCGCCTTCAACATTGTGTCAATATTGTTGTCAACACTTTTGCAGCCATTCGTTTTTGTTGAAAGTTTGCTTGAGAGTACCCATTAGGATAATCATGTTTGACAGTTCTCATATATCATTTCATGCACGTCTATTCCCAATTTACAGTATACCTATTTCCGTCAACCGATTCATTGACCTCCATTGCTCAAGACGTTTAACACTTGCAACCATGCACCTTTGACGGGAACCTTTAGAGCATGTACATGTATATATATATATATATATATATATATATATATATATATATATATATATATATATATATAGAGAGAGAGAGAGAGAGAGAGAGAGAGAGAGAGAGAGAGAGAGAGAGAGAGAGAGAGAGAGAGAGAGAGAGAGAGAGAGAGAGACAGAGAGAGAGAGAGATGCTGTAAAGGCTCCCGTCAAAGGTGACAATCATCGACTTTTTACCCATTTTATAAAATCTAAACCATAATTACTCTCTCGTGATAATAGTTTTGTATTTCTTTCTTTACGTACAAAGCTGGAGGCGTTTTGAACAAGCAGAAAGTGATGGGGAAGCCGAATAAATAAAGTATCTCACTAACTACCTCACTGATTCTATAATCCCATTTTGAGAAGTATGGCAAAACCATTGGATGCTTATATACGATAACTGGCAAGTATTATCTAATAGTCATGTATGGTTTATTGGTACAAGCACACGTGAAAAGTAGGCATTTAGTTATGCCCAGGGTTCATCGACTGTCAGGCGCTTTTTAGCGATTCCCTCCCCTCAGCCTTATCAGATTCAATTTTCATTAAAAATTTCTCAGGGCATTCAGTTTGTTAAAAAAGTCATCCTCCTTTCGAATAATTGATGTAAAATCACTGAACTCGGAGCCACAATGTTCATAAGTGTTTTACACAGAAAATTCAGAAAAGTTAACTGTTTAATGATGTGTATTGCCTTGATTTTGCACTTTTCTGGCGATGGAACCACTGCCTCATGTGTGAAGTTAACAATATGCCGACAATTTTGAAAATTAACCCTCTCGTCAAACTATATGCATAGACTCCCTCAACCGTGCACTGGCCTGTCAGGCTACACTTGAAGCATTATAGTGATCGGTGGTTAATAATATTACAATGTTCATCAACGGCTCATGCACAAATAGGCTAGTGTGAATATGACGTAAAGAAGAGAAATTTCATTTGCTTCCCAACAAATCAGTCTCTGTGTCTTAAAACCTTTTGAAGACAGCGTGTTCAGTATTTGCTGAACTCCTGGAACAATAGTTTTTATTTAACTGTTCAAATATATGTAAACAATTGAGTGCATGTTTGTTAGTGACATGTCTCTGTTAATATGACTTATTACTACACAGCTGTCTTATGGATGTATACAATTTGATATTGTGTTCCTAAATAGAGTACTTACAAAGAAATTTAGCATTTAAATCGGTAACGGGATTTGCTTCAAAAGCAAAAATCTCTGTGATTTCAAAGCTTGCATAAATTAAAATTCTACACTCTTGGCGTGTGTTCCATCGGCTGTACCTGCAGCAAAACACGAACCATGTAAGAATAACACAAGCGATTTTTTAAAATGTTGAATTCATGCGCACAGCTCCATTTCAAACAGCGAATAAAATGTACATTGCTCAATAAATTAATGACAAGCTAGCCTTCAGAAGGCATTCAAACTACAAATATGACTGAAATTACAACACAAACTTAAGAATTATGGGGAAAACGGACATCTCAACCTTATTTAAACTTTTAGTGACCCTTGCTAGCATAAATTGCAGTTCTACCGCTTTTGTTTATGTCCCATTGGATGGGCGTAAAGCGGAAACGTGTGAGTGAAGGTTTGGACGATAACTCTACCTTTAATAGTTTTGATGATAGTCAACATTTAATCTTGCCAAGTGCCCCTAAATTAAAGTTTTACAACTTTTGGTTCTGGTCCATTGAATACGCATACAGCACAAACCTATCAATTAAAGTTGGAATATAACCTTTACCTTTAATAGTGATTTAATAATTAATTTTGAAGATATTCAACATTTAAACTTTTCTAGTGCCCCTCATTTGCAGAAATTAAAATCGTACAGCTTTTGTTTGCAAGGCATTAGATGTGCCTATAGAAGCTATGCATTAAACGTACTTTGGTACCTTTACCTCTCTGTTTAAATGTTTTGAAGATATTCAACATTCAAACTTTTCAAGTGCCCGTACTTTGCATATATTACATTTCTACATCTTTTGTTTCTGGTCCATTGGGTGCGCCTGTAGCACAAACTACTGAATTAAAGTTGGAATTGTACTTCCACCTTTAATACTTTTCAAGATATTCAACATTTAAAATTTGAATGTCCCTTATTTGCATAATTATAAGTTGTTCACTATTTCAACCCAGAGGATTAATTTCACCACTAGGTCAATCACCATACTAAGCTTGGTACCTTTCGGAACGGCAGTGTCTGAGAAAAACTGGGAACAAAATTTGCACAGACATAAATAAATAAATTGGAGGAAAATGATTTGCTTATCCGTAAATCGGTATGTGTGCCTAGGAAACTTTGAAATATTGCCCGTTCAGTATTTTGTAACTGCTGCAACAATTATTTTGATTAAACTGCTCAAGATACATAAACAATTGAGCTGCGCTACAAACCTATAAATTGAAGTGGGAATGACACTTCTGTCTACAATAGTTCTGAAGTTATTCAACATTTATATTTTGAGTGTTTGCATAATTTGCCTAAACTAAACTGCTACAAGTTTGATTCATGGTTCATTTGATGTAGTTAGCTCACAAACATATTAATTGAAGATAGAATGGCTTCTCCGTCTATAACCATTTTTAAGTTGAATATTAAAGATTTTAATTTGTGAATTTGCCGAATTTGTATAAATTTGAATGCTACAACTTCGGTCTATATTTCATTGGATGCACCTATGTCACCAGTCTGTCAATTGAAGTTGGAACAATACCTTCACCCATAATAGTTTTGAAGTTTTTTTCGATTTAAAATTTGTATATTCTCCTAACTTGCTTAAATTAAAAGTCTACAACTTTAGTTGTAGTTCATTGGATGTGCCTATGGCACAATCATATGAATTAAAGTTGGAAAAGTACCTTTATCTTTTAATAATTTTGAAGATCTATATATTTTAGCTTTTCACATTTCCCTTTTTAGCATAAATAAAAATTTAGCAACTTTTGTCTGTCGTTGATTAGATGCGCCTACAGCACAATATTAATTTAAGCTTGGATTGTATCTATATCTGTAGTACTTTTGACGGCATCAAACATTTAAACTTTTCAAGTATCCCTAATTAGTTTAAATGCCAATGTTGCAACTTATGTTTGTGGTATCTTGGATGCGCCTATAGAACAAACCTATGAATTGTTATGTCCAACCTGGAAAAGTGACTTCACCTTCAGGCCAAATATCACAGAAACATATATCTCTGCTGTAATAAACCTATATGCTCAATTGGCAGCAAGTTTTGCAGAGTATGTCTGCACTACAAATGGACCTCCAAAAAGCAAGAGTGACTGGCACAAAAAGATCGAGTGGAACAAAAGAGAAAACGGAAAGCAGGAGAGACAAAATAAAAACTACTTACAAAAAAGATAAAATCTTAACTTGTCAGGATTAAAGAAACAGAGAAAAGGTTTCTGAAAAAGTGTTAAAAAGGCAGCAAAGGATGCGACAAAGGTGAAAAAATCAAAACAGAAAACCAAGGAAAAGTTGGTTGGAACAGAGAAAAACTTACAATGAAAACCAGAGACAGCCAGATAATGAAACAAGTGACGTTACTGGAAAGGCCAACAGAGTGTTTGAAGCCAAAAGTGCCGAAATGAATCAATGATAATCCTCTGAGGCCATCGCCATTGCAACTAATGTTACACAAAACAAGCCTTTTGCTCAACGTTTAGAAACCAAGAAAGACGCCTGTGCAGACAGACAAGTAAGTGAGACCACAAGCATTGCCCAAACTCATCTGCCAGAAAAGTCTGCTAATTCAGCAGATGACATAATGGCACCACCTTCTATGCCAGAGTCCTCATCGACTGCATCTTGTTACGCTTCCATGAGCATCACCAAAGGCAAGGATCAGACTGGGACATAGCAATGTGAATAGTTTACTCAATATTTCATTCGAAACTCCGTGTCATTAATGACACAGTATGTCATTTTGTTTCTTTTTGTCATTTAGTTTAGTTATTTCATGGAGCCTCGGGGATGGGTTATATCGTTCCCTTGCAATAATATTTCGTTCCCTCGAAATAATTATTTCGTTCCCTCGCAATACTGTTGCGTTCCCTTGAAACGTTATTGTGAAGGAATGAAATGGTTATTTCGAGGGAACGCAATAGTATTGCGCGGGAACGAAATAATTATTTCGAGGGAACACAACATTATTGCATGGGGACGAAATAATTATGTTGAGGGAACGCAATATTATTGGAGGGGAACGAGATATTATTTCGAGGGAATGCAATAGTATCACTAGGGAACGAAATATAATTGATGAACTCTTATGTGCTTTTGGGGCGCCAAATCACTCCTAGGAGAAGTAAGTAAGTACTATTTATTATTGTAAGGGAACGAAACAGAATTGTGAGAGAACATAATAATTGCGTGGGAACGAAATGATATTGCGTGAGAACGAAATGATATTGCGTGGGAAAGCAATGGTTATTTCGAGGGAACGAAATAAAAATATTTTCCTTCATGTCCACTCCGGGGTTCCGTAAGTAATACCATACATGTTATCATTCAGGCCGGAACCTATGAGATAAACGGTAAGCCTACTTTTATTAATACCTATACAAGCTCAAGAATAAAAGCCAACAAACTCAATTATCCCAAAAGGCTTAAAATGCTGAAGTAAATCAGTGAGCAAAATGTCATCTTAGTTAAATAAATAGGCGTATTTGTGATTCATAGAAACTTAAGTCCTTTTACGCTTTTCAAACTCAGTGAGTTGATGTTCGTTCTGTGCAAACTGCAAAACCTTAAACAGGACGGGCAGGAGGCCAAGCCATTGACCTACACTAACATAATTGGATACTCGATTTTTTTTGGGGGGGGGTTGTTGTTCTTTTTTTGTTTTCTGAATTTGAGTGAAAACAGATTATGGCCGTTTAAAGTTTGATATTGCCATAAATAAAAAATAAATAAATAAATAATAAATAAATAAATAAATAAATAAATAAATAAATAAATAAATAAACAAATAAATAAAAATTTAAAATAAAAAAGTATGAAAATAAAAAAAGTATAAAAATATAAAATATATATTAGGCTGTAACAATTGTTACTAGTCCAGAAGCTGGCGTAAAAACAGAAGAACCAGGCAATTGTTGGTTGTACAAATATATAAAACTAATACAAGAGTCACTTAAGTGAAAAAATAAAGGTGAAAAAAATATTATCATTGGAGGCGTAAAGGAAAAAGAGTGGTCAATGATGGAGAGGTAGTTCAAGAAACTTAGCAGCCATAGATGAACATACTAATACATACACTAGTTACAACTAGGGGTGAAAACTCTGTGACCGCAGGTACATGAAATAATACGTTAATGCTAAAGACCTGACTGCCAAGGAAAAAATAACACACAGGTTCACCAGAGATACATTTGATGACCCAGAAGACGAAACTGTGCTCTTCGAAATACCTCCAAAATAACACAGGTCAATCGGTAATTCAACTAAAAACAATTGATTGTTCCTGACATGACAAACTTCAAACAGCAGGATGTTGTCCTTAGGAAATATCTAATAGAAACTAAGGCCCAAACAAAATATTGTATGCTAAATGGGAAAATGATCAAAATCACAACAAAACAGAACAGCTCAGCCATGCAAAGCACTGTAACTATATGAGCAGTACAGTGAAAACAACAAATCATTTTATTGAAAATGTAATTTTGGCTGTCGCTACAAATATATCGGACCTTCACGGAATAGACATTGGGCCCACATGTGATCAAGTGATTTGCCAAGGTGTTTTGACATATGGAAGTAACAATATATATTTTTTTTGGGGGGATCAAATATATATATATATATATATATATATATATATATATATATATGAATGGGTGGCAACAAGTTGCGTGCCACCGTTGACCCACCAGTGTCCTTTACTAGTGGCCCACTAATGTACCCCACCATTGGTCCAACAGCAGTGGGCGACCGGTGCCCCATTGATCAAATGACGGTTGCCCACTGCTGACTTACAGTGACGGGCCACTGGCACAGCCTTCAATGGGCCGCCGGTGAACCATCCCTTTCAGGTTGTCTGAAAAACAAAGATACATGCCGACATGGTCTCCACTTTAGGGGATGATGCCCCTTCTTTTTCCACTGTTAAGGAGTGGGCTACGGATTTCAAGCGTGGCAGAGAGAGAGAGAGAGCCTTGACGTTGACGCGCGTCCAGGAAGGCCTTCAACAGCAACCACTCCCGAAACATTACCCGGGTGCATGACATGGTGACGGCTGATCAACGATTGACCACTCGACATATTACCAGTGTTGTGGGCATCTCTCGTGAGGGATTTGAGCACATTATCACCAAGGAGTTGGGAATGACAAAAGTTTCTGCAAGATTGGTGCCAAAGCTCTTGACAGCGGATCATAAACGTGTCAGATTTCTGGCGTCTCTTGACAAATCTTGCCGTTTTTAAGCATATCCCGAAGGCTTTTTGGCCCGATTTGAATGGATATAACCAGTGGTAATGCTCCTTTGATTTTGGGATTTTTTCTGGGTTTTCTGTGCTCGTTATTGTTTTTTTCTTCTTCTTTTTTTTGTTTGTTTTGTTTTGTTTGTTTTTTTTTAAATTTTTTTTTTGGGGGGTGGTGGGGGTGGGGGGTGGTGGTGTGGTGTCCTTTTTTGGCAAAATTGAAAAAAAATATATATCCGAAAGCACCTGGCCAATCGCTTTGAAATTGTTTAGAAACGCTTGTGGAGGCCCCCCAGAACCTAATTTGTTCATCAGGTGGCGCTGCATTTTTTCTATTTTTGACGATTGCTTGTGTTTTTACTATTTCTGACTTCTTCAAAGCTATGTCTTAGATTGTGCTAAAACTTGATGAAGATATACCTTGTAGAAGGGTCAAATGAAATTGTTGTTCACCAGGTGGTGATGGTGCGGATTCCTTGTTTTTAAGTATTTTTTTTCTTTCAAACGGGGTACGTATCTGTTGATGCATGCATTCCAATTAATTCCAACGCAAGTCCAAGGGGTTTGCAATGGTAACTCCCATTTTTGACTTACCCAAAATCCTGGTTCAGATTCACTTCAAACTTGGTGGGAATATATTTTACGTGGGTTTCTACCGATATTATCAAGTGGTCACGCTCCATTGATTTTTGGTGATTTTTCTTGTAAATTTTTCGTACAAAAGGGCAAAAGAATCTTCTCCCAAACTGCTGGGCTAACTGCTTAGAAATTGCATAGAAACACGTCTCCCTGATATCTTAATTTGGTCAACAGGTGGTGCTGTGATTTTGAAGCGTTTTTTTTTCGCCACTTTTGTCTCCTTCTCCAAAACTTTGTATCAGATTGTGTTGAAACTCGATGCAAATTTACCGTGTAAAAGGGTCAAGTAAATTTGTGCACAATGTGGCGAGGGTGCGGATCCGTGACTTTAACGAATTTTTTAATCCGAGTACTTGTCGGCTAATGCATGTATTCCTATTGATTATTACGTATGTCAATAGGGATTGCATAGACAATTCACATTTTACCTTTCCTAAACCCTCATTCAGATTCATTTCAATGGGAGTGTACCTTGTGTGACTCTGTACTGAATTTGTTCGAAAGGTCACACTTAAGTGAATCTTTTATTTTTTAAAGAACTTTTTCTTGATTTTTATTATTTTTTTTGGGGGGGGGGGCGGCTATAATAATGTTCTCCAAAAGCATGAAGTCATGAATTTCAAATTGCATAATGGGAATTATCTTGGCCCGGAGACGGTAATTTGTACATTAGGTGGTGCTGCGATTAAAAAAAAATTGCCACGAATTTGTGAGTGTTTAAGCTATTTTTGATTTTTCTAGAATACTATCACTCATTTTATACTGAAACTTGATGGACATGTACCTGTGGCAGGATTACAAAAAGTCGGTAACCAGGTGATCTTGATTTTAATGACCTTTTTGCGAAGATTTATGGCATTATTTTTTCTCGTGCCCTTCTATAACTGTTGCACGTTCAACACTACACGCAATTGTATCAAACTATGCTCCCTTTTCGTTACAAACGATTATGTACGGCTCTCCAATTTGTACTTTGTTGGAAATTTTATAATTTTTGTCGGCAATTAATGATAATACAATTATTTCTTCTGGTTTTCTCTAAAAGGTATAGGTTAAACTAACGTCACACATACCTGCAATTTATGTGACTGCCATCTATTTATAAATTAAGTTTGACGTATGCCCCTATATCTGTCCTTCATCTGAAGCGGTCATGTATGCCTACACCTGCCAATACGATGAACAGTAAATGAAAGTTGTGGAATTTCAAATTATGCTAATTCGGGGCATTGAAAATTTTAAAATTGAGTATCTCCAAAACTATCACAGATAGAGATGCTGTTCTAACTTCAAAATGTAGGTTTGTAGCAAAGCCGCATCCAAAGAACCATGAACCAGAGTGGTAGGTTTTCAATTTTATGCAAATTATGTGAATATGCAAAATTAAAATCTTAATAGCTTGAAAAGTATTATAGAGAGTGCTGTAAGTGCAACTTCAATTTAAAGGTTTGTAACAAGCCACATCTAATGAACCACAAACCAAAGTTGTACAATTTCAATTTATGCAAACAAGGGGAAACACACAAATTTTAATCATTTTGAATAACGTCAAAACTATTATGGCTAGAGGTGCCATCTAAAATTTTAATCTCCGCCCACCCCCATTTTTTTTTTTTTTTTTCAAAATTCGTCCGCCAGTGCCAAAAATAAACAGGGTACTCTTTCGTAAGCATAAGCATGACAGCCCCATCATGGCAAGTCCCCGTGTGCCAGTTAACTCATGCTCTTTGGTAACCCAAGAGACGCTTTACAAGCAGTTGTTGATGCTTGGTAAGACACTGGGCATACCATTATATTCTATCAGCATCAGATCGAAAAGTTTTCAAACCTCCATTTTGTATGCAATTGTATGGCTTAACGGGCCTATGGCGGCAGGCCTGCCAGCGACAGACATACATGCACACCTGCATGTACATGGTAAAATTTCAGTCACCATTTGCGCGCCAACAGCCAAAATAAGTATAATATTTCAGATATCCTGAATATGTACTATATGTTCAGCATAATGACAAATTCGGCCTTTCCCTTGTCACTTAACTGTTCTCTAAATTCGAAACCGTCATGAGTGGAAGACCCCAATAGACATTCGGAAGGGATTGCCATGATATATGTTTAACATGTGTACCTGTGTGCCGGTCTGGACACGTAATGTTTCATGTCATCAGTGCTTCAACTGGAATTTGAACAATTTTATATGCATGACCATGAAACCTGCTTTATTGATACTGAAAAGGCACTATTTTGCATAAAAATGGTTTTTTTTTTCGTGGTTCCTGAGTGGCGAAATTTCCAACGGTTCTTGTGAATGCCAACAGTGAAAAAACAAAAGCTCACATTTACATGTATGTAGTGATACAGACTGAATACATGCAACCATGGGATCTCAGATTTCAAATCCCAGAAATCCGCATTGTTCAACGGGAGACCTGGTCTCGTTATCGAATTTACCGACCAGCAACCACTGGTGCCATCAGCCAAATGCTAATGTTTCTTTGCTTTGGCTAAAGTATTGTAAAAATGTTTAATTCATTTTAATGTGAATTATGTATGAACACAGTCAAAATTTGCAGCGATTGTAGTTTTATTTTCCGATTTGGCTACAAATTTTGAAAGCGTAGAACCACCACTGATAGCTCAGTTACTCTCTATTGAGTCCGTATCGATGACTTGTAGACCTAACGTTAGAGCAATCCTGGCTTGGTTTTATAGACAAACAATGATAATGTTTACAGTATGATCCATGTAACTGGTGATAACGGAGCACAATATGTGGGACATCTTACAGCGAGGACACGTCTGCATCGTTGTTCACCGTTACCTAAACTGTTCTAAAATGTTGGTCCTTTCCGAAATATACGGACATCATGCAAATCAATTAGTAACAGTAGATTCTTTTCAACAATTGAGTGTGACATTTACTTCTCCGGGAGTTACATACAGGTCTAACATATGCGTAGAAATAATTATGTGGCAAATGGAAAACGATGTATTCACATAAGCCTATATCTACGTTTTTGTATCCATAGACGCATATAAGCGACTGGGTTTTTTGTTTTTTGTTTTTGTTTTTTTTTTGTTTTTGAGGAGGGGGGGGGGGCGGAGGGAAACATTTCTAGCAAGATGATGAATAAGTTTAAAGACTGAAATGTATTGTGTACATGGAAGGCTTGTCCTGCTGGTATTTCCAGTGTGCCTGCGGGTTAATCAGTACCTGCTGGCAGGCTCTAGTGTCTTTCACATATTTTTGCTTCTTTATGTCTCTAGCCTCTAAAGCCAAGCATGTCCTGTTTTTGGTAAGGTCCTCATTAATTAAAAAATCTTGGCTATCATAATAATCTTGATTTCGCCCTGTAGGCTTGGGCTCTAGTCTTGCAATTGCTGAACTTGATAATAATTTGACGAGGTGTATTTTAGTTTGAGTAAGATGCGTGAAAGTATGGCGTGCTGCTTTGACCAGTAGTAACCTCTCTTACCAGGTTTATCATTGATTCTGTGGCAACTAAGTACCCGTTAAGTGAGTCAGTCCATTAAAGAGGCTTGACACTATTCATGTTGAGACAGGGCAGATGGCTTGGGATGAGCACGTGGTCTGTTCAACAGACAAGTAAGAACAGCTTATTGCTGGCTTCAGTATTATCTGCTGTGTGCACTGATGTCCGCACGCATGATAGCATCCACTTTGTTTCCTGGTATATGTCCCTGTAACAGGTTTCGTCTGGTTACACGCCACTGATGCATTCTATGTCCATGTGTCATGTTGTTGTGGTTATTTGCTGTTTGCCAGAAATAAATTCTTGTGGAATATCTTTTTGTGAATGGTCACCTGGTGCACACAATGTAAATGCCTTTTGACTTCTCAAAACCCTGCACAGAGTACATCTTGTCCCATGGGGTGTATCTACATATGAGAAAAAGGACAAAGAGTAGTTCACATGGGTAACTGACGTGTTTTTTGTGTTATCGTACTGTATTATTGTTTTTAGGATTCATGTTACAGATAAAGGATTTTTCATCCACTAAATCTATTGTGTACGCACAATGATGTTAAATGAATCAATGTGCATAAATCTAGCATGGCAATAAAGCAGAAAAAATTCATTTTTTACAGTTGCTGTATCACATAAACATATTAAATAAAGGTGGTCATCATGTAATAGTTTGTATTCTCCTTCTTGCATTTAATCTGTCAAATGTCCATGTGCCATGAAACCTGAATTATTTCTAGACTATTCCATGGGTTGACAAAGAGTGGTACAAAATGTATAGAAACACACAGTGCTACTCTACAATATTATATTGCCTTTCGGGACTGTACTTATATCACTCCTGTAAAGAATCAGGGATCCATAAAAATGTGTAGCTCATGGAGACAGATACTTTTGGTATTTGGCAGTGATACGAAATGCTGTTTGAGGCGATTTAACTTTTAGTCTGACTTAAATGACTAAACAAGCCAGTATATTAATCGCACCTTTCAATGTATTCCAGGTCAAAATTAACAACACCAATAGGAACCATATCAGTACTTTCCTATTAATGTTCCATAGTAACAATGGGCTTGGGCCCAATCTTTGCCAAGATAAACCCATTATGTTACTTAGCCAATATGTCAGATAAACTGCAATCCGCGTAGTTAAAATGAAAACAAATATGCGTACCCATGCACCCTTGCCGATAATTTGTAGTTTCAAACATCCGTTAACAATCCGAAAATGCCAGCCCCAGCGTGTATTGATCAAAAGTGGTGGAGACTGACTCAATTTATATTCCTATAAAATTTTAAGAGAGTGCAGCTTGTAATTTGGGAGAATAAGCTGAAAATATCAGACAGTTAAAAAAAATTACTCACATCCACAAATGCCATCCCAACAATGACAGCAAAGTCAAATACGGCAAAAGGCAGGGATCAAAATGAAAAACATTAGTGAAAGACGGGGAAAGTTGCAGCGCTACTTGTTGGAATACGTATTGTCCAGGCGTACCCAATGGCGTTCCTATGCAATTCCGAAGAATATGCCACCCAAATCCAGTATAGGAACCTCACAGCAGCCAAAAATAGTGAAGACAGCGAGAAAAGTTGCCGCTTGGTTTTATCGCTATTAGGGACGGAGTTGATGGCATCTACATTATAGGCTGGGGAACAGCTTTGGTCAAGTCCATAAATCAGTGAATGTATGAAGAGACACAAGTAGCTTTTTACTGTTCAATTTTTCATTTCTTGTGCCCTTAAACTATTAACATAAATAATGCAAAGCTTTAATATTGCATAACGTCTCATCTAGTTAGTTTACATAAACTATTCAATCATAGAAATATGTCATATCTATCTAAATATCACTGCTTTTGAGAAGGCCCACGGAACTTTTTTTTTTAGGTTACCTGCCTCAGAATTCTAGGGGAGATCACTGGTTTATAAGGTAAACAGGAGGACTATGTGAACAGCCCATGCTTAGCTGACCTAAGCTTGTTCACAAGATCAACATTGCAACAGAATGGACATGTGTTCAGCTTTAGCTGAGTGCATATGACATTTAGAAGTATTTCTAAGATTTGCCTAAAGATAAATTCATTAAACATACAAATTTCACAGGAGCATGATAAATTGAAGATATGTAAAAATAATATTACGAAGTGGCAGAAAAAATACGTGATGTTTAGCATTAGAATGTAATTTTTTGTCTTACATAGTGATCAATAAGAAAGGTGCATTTAACGGCAAAGTGCCCAAACTGAAAATAAAACGTTGAAAATCAGATATGCACATCAGCGCCACTTAGTAAACAACTTTGCCAGACCCTTTGGCAAGGAACATATCTAGTATGTTTCAGCTTAATCTGAGTTATGGAGAAGTTAAAAAAAAAAAAAAAAAAAAAACTGAAAAAAACCCCGCCACCTGGTGATTAAATTAAGAACTAGGAGTCCCTATGAGTGTTTCTGTGTTATATCAAAGCAACTGAACGAGTGGCTTCGGAGAAATGTTTGTTTTTAAATTTTCACCAAAAAGAACAAGAAAATGAATAAAAAAAAAAAATCCAAACATCCATGAAGCATAACCATTTGAACAGACTTGGTAGAGACTCACCCAAGAGGAAAGGTGCATTTACCAATTACTACCCAAATTGAAAGAAACAAAAACAAAAATCAGGAAATAACAGCAGTGCCTCCTAGTGAGCACTTTGCTTGACCCTTCCACAAGGATCATATCCACCAAGCATCAGCTTAATCTGAGTAACGGTTCTCGAGAAGAAGTCGAAAATACTGAAAACATACAACAAATCATAAAAATCGTTTACTTAAAGTGCAGCGCCACTGGTGAACAAATTAAAAACTGCAAGTCCCTAGGAGTGTTCCTGTGTGATATCAAATCAATTGGATGAGCGCTTTTGGAGAATTAAACTTTGTAAGATTTGCCCGTAAAAGAACAAAAAGAAAAAACAAAAATCCGTAAATTCACTGGGGCATGACCATTTGAAAAACTTGCTAGAGATCCGCACAAGGCACATTGGCACTAAGTTTGAAGTGAATCTGGCGGACGGTTGTAGGGAAGAAGTTAAAAATGTGAATTTACCTGCCTATTGACTTACATAGTAATCAAAAGGAAAGGTGCATTTAGCGGTAAATACCCGGATTGAAAAAAATCGTTTAAATTCAGGAATTCACAGCAGTGCCACTTACTGAACAACTTTGTTTGACCATTACACAAGGAACACATTCTCCGCGTTTCAGCTTAATCTGAGTGACAATTCTGGGAAGGAAGTCGAAAATAGCAAAAGCACACAAGAAATAATCAAAAACGGAAAACATTGCAGTGCCACCTGGTGAACAAATTAAAAGATGCAAGTCTTTAGGAGTGTTCCTGTCCGCTATCAAAACAGTTGGATGAGCGGTTTCGGAGAGGAAGATTTTTTAAGATCCCCCCCCCCAAAAAAAACAACAAAATTCATTGAAAATCTAAAAAATCCATGAAGCGTGACAATTTGAACAAACCTTGTAGACACCCACCCCAGGTACATTGGCACAAAGTTTGATGTGAATCTGGCCGACGGTGTTGCTAAAGAAGTGGGACATGTGAATTGTGAACGGACAAACGCCGGATAAAGGACGACTGAGCCTCAGAAAAAAGTCAGCTGACCAGCAAGTCAGGTGAGCAAAAAACATAATGGTCTTTCAGTGGTGATTTGAAGTTATTTAGCCAGAATCATGGGTTATTTTTGAAACTTGGTACCTGACATAGGAGGTGTAACTTGTGCAGATAGAGGAAGAAGCAGAAAACCCAATCACTATATCTGTGAGTGACAAGAAAACCTTCCTTTTTGGAAAACAGAATTTCTCTTTGCTTCCATCTTAGCACACATTTCACTATTTTGCTGTGCCGTATTTCAGTATGCCATGTACTAACCAGTGCCCAAAGTGGATGTGATGCTGCTTTTATTATTTCTGAGCTGTACAAAGTGCGTAGTCGGGTATATTTGGGTTATGGAAGGTTTTTTTTTTTTTGTTTGAATAAAATAGTTAGCCCTCATTCTGGCATTCCACATCAAATATTTTGTCAAAGGTTTGTCCATTTCATTATAGTATTCAAATTATAATGATGCAACTAAAAGAAAAGCACGATTTTAAACTGATCGAAATATATCATCGGTTATTTTTGTGTGCGATAATGTAAAATGCTACAAGGTCCTACGGAATGCGGATTTGTAGCTTCAGGTATTTCCGTTAGAAAACTAAGTCTCTGAACTGGATACATTGTGAGGAATAAAGGATGTATCCCCATGCACAGCACTAATACCTGTACTGTTATATGTTGAAATACTAAGTTATGTCATATAGTTTAGTCTGTTTTGACCATAATTCTTACGTGAGGTTATCCACGGGAGTTTGAGCAGTGCAGCCCGATGCTACCGTCAAGTAACGTCCTCCACGATCCTCAATTTTTGCTGGGCCCCATCCTGTCGTTGGTTGTATCAACAATTTGAGAGACTGCAGGTTGGAGAAACAAAGACCAAAAGAACGTGTTGAATGTATAAAGTCATCTGTAATTGTGTAGTTGGGTTATTGTATCTGTACACATAATTTTTTAGCATTATAGTAAAATGACCTGTTAAAGCTTCCTTTGTTTACAAACAGTGATAGCTACTACTATGGAAGGCATATTGCGTGTTTATTGCTGAATGTTATGGCGTACGGCATTCAATTTACCATTCTGTCACTTTGCAACTAGTTAGTAAGATAATGTAATCATTGTCTTTTTCTGCAAACGTGTTTATTTTCATAGAAGTTTCTTCCATCTAGAACTGTTTGCTGTTGTACAAACTAACATGTGACGCATGTCGGTAAAAGGAAGACATACCTTGGATGAAAACAAATGATTCATTTACAAGGTATAGGACAATCATCGCACTGTGAAAATAACGCAAACCATTTTAATATACAAACTGTTTTTCTATTCCATTATAGCTTTTTAAAGTTCCAATCTGACCAAAGGTAACCCCCCCCCCCCAACTTGATTTGGGTAATGCCAACTATGAAAATAGCAAAGGTAGCAGTTTATTATTTAGATAATTTTGATTATGTTCAGATAATTTTAATTATGTTTCATATTTAGAATGTAGCTGCAAAGGTAATATTTGCTGCTACCTACAGAAAACCTTCAAACTACAACCGTGGCATATATGATTAATGCTTTTTGTCAGCTAACTTTTCGGTCAGCTGGGTGTTTCGTATGGTTTTTTTTTGTGTTGGTCTGTATGTTCGTTAGTGTAGCCGCTGATCAAAAGCTAATGGCTCAGCCTTGGTCTGCTCAGTGCAGATTAATTCAAGCTGTTGGGATTTATTTTGGAGTGAATATTTTTAAGTCAGATGAGCATTCAAACATGTTAATGACAAATGCGAGTAATGCAACACACATCAATATGATGCTTCTGACTTACGAAGATAGTGTTAGGTACAATAATGAATTAGTTCTGATAAAAATTGGTATACATACATGAAACGTCAAGCCATTTTTACAGCATTTGCCCAACTGAATGGCCATAAACAGTGGTATGCAGACCAACGAGAGACCTACCATCCCCCATCCCAGTTGATCGATCCAGTAAGGGAACATATCACCATAGTAGCCAAGGGGCTGGTGATGAACTGCCAGAGATCCAAGTATTGCCTGCAAGTTGCATAAAAAACCAATGAAACAGCTGCTGAGATAAGTGCATACAGATGTCAGAATCAGGTCACAAACAGACGGCAAACTGATGACACTTAAAGACAGAATGGGATCATTTAAGTTTGTCATTTTGTAAAGGAGCACCTCACATAAAAGGTGCACAATGGTGCATCTGACAGCGCTGTTTTTAACTGTAAGTTGTCGTGAAGAAAAGATTCCAATTTGGCTCGTACTCAGGCACTTGGTCTTCTCAGTCTTACTGTAACAATTCCACTTCGTAACCAGGTTTCCAAAGACAATTCAAAAGCTCCAGCTTTCTATTATACAAATTATTTTATTTAGCTTGTGCTGAATAATGCAATATGTACATCAGTCGTCCAAGGCGGTATCCCAACACTACATGTTCTTCCTAGCAGTACTATTAGCAGAAAACATAAAAGCATACTCGGGATTGTGCGCTTCACCTTTATTACTACAATACCAGTCACGTATTGCACCACCCTACAGAAAAATAAGTTCCGGCGTCACCTCATAATGAACCACTAATATCTAAAACAATTCCCAGTGATACCAGTATGTTATGAGTAAGGATTCTTTATTAGCCCCCCCCCCCCCCAATCCTATAGAACTATAGTCTGACGTGATAGGTCTTTCCTGTTTGACTAAGTGCGCCCATCGAGTGTTGACAGCTTGTGATTCGAAACAGTCAAGTGATAACTTTGGTATCCACAGTGTCTCCACAATGCAGGGATCCCAGAATAAACACTTCTTTCACACAGCTTCACAAACTTTATGGAAAATGTATCTTATCAGTGGGTTTGGAATAGACCCAAACACCATTTACTAAAAGTTGTTTCTCTTAACCTATCCATCACCGACAAGTTGATGCCTCAGCAGGATCTAAACGACTGTGTGAACTCTGACGTCAATATAAAGTCCCACTCACTCATTATATCTCCATACCTTAAGAAAATTCCTTACATGCATAAAATAAAGTGAGAATTTACAATTTGAATACCATTTTATTAACGTGTTCCACAACGTAGGTGGTGTGTATTTTCATATTTTAGGCTTTTTTAAAAACAATTTTGTTCCTAATGTTAATCATTCATTTTAACCATTTCTTTGAAGTTCAAGGCCACAATCACATTTTGTCTGTTGCTACCAGCTTGGCGTCCTCTCTCATACTTTGTGACTTCAATTGTCTGACAACAGTGCACAGAAGGTGTGGAAGGCTGATACGTTTATTATAACGTAGACCCTTGTTTCAGATCATGACCTAATAATAATTGTTGGAAGATACTTTTGATATCCAATGTTTGTTTCCTGGTGTCCAGGTATTTTCTGGCAATATTGCGTGCAAGAAATGTATTCTGCTGGATTATCGCTCATTATGAAACTTCATCCAGTTGACAAACAATCTAAAAAATGCTTCAGGTATGATATGTTATGCTATGTACGTTATCCGTAGGTGGCCTTAACTTACTCATTGATAATACTGTGATGTAAACCATGACACTAAATTAAAACACACATGGGCCAACATCTAAACCAGATTCTTGTATCAGGAAACTGGTAATATATGGCCAGATGGAATGGGAAAACATTTTAGGATATAAATATTAGAGATTTCATTTTGTTCCTCATCTGGACCAAACTCTGATCCGATCGTCAAGTTATTTGGTTCTACAATTGTGACACTAGAATATATGATATGAAAATATTATGTTACCATAAGAACTACTGGAGTACCGACCGTCCACATGACTTTCCAATATATACCAGGCTGATGGCCTACCATCAACTCAATGTCTTTCATAAATTGCTTAATCCCTGAAAGGAATTACAGAAAATGAATTAACATCCACCGATGGAATCATACGTTTGTTGTATGTCCCCAGATATACAAAAAACGTAATCCTGGTAAATGTCAGATTTGCACTTCTGTGGGTAACTCAAATACCAAGAGGAATATTGTTTATTCCCAGAGAATCAAAATGTCTTTGGGCGATTTCAAATCACATTTGGTGATAATGCAACTGTACATTGTACTGTAGACAAATGACCTACGACATAAGGCCTTTATTCTACACCAACTATATATATATATATATATATATATATACATACATATAAAACGTACTATTTTTGTGTGTTACTCTACGTTTCTATCACGGTCTGAACAGCATTTCCTTTTGACAATGAACATAACAACTAAATATGCCCAGTGTACTTGTCTCGTACCGTGATTTCAAAACTTTCTGTGCCCTATGGACATTTTAATAGCTTAAATGCTACAACTTTAAAAAAAGTTCCATAAAATATTCTTTTTATATCTCTTTGATCTAAAAAGCGAAGTTAATATTTTCCTTAATGTAATTTGTAATATGTTATTTCAAAATGTCAGATATTATCTCAAAAATTAAACTGCTGTTAATAATGAAGGAGCTACTTTTCCATTTTTCTACAATGGCTAGAGGTACAATTGCTTCTGTTATTCCATGGGCAAATGATTGTATGGTCATACGCATAGCACTGTGCTTCTATCGTGACAGTAGCATACCATAAAGAGCGACGATAACAATGACTTCCGACAGTGCAAGAACAATGGGAGAAAACCCGACTGCGTAGGTATCGAACAGTTCTACAAGATATATTCCTGGCTATAGGCAAAGTAAAAAGTATCATTAATATACGCAGATACAAAAAGTTTGACAAAATAACAAATACCTTTCATATGCATTTGCAGTGCACTTATATCAAATGAATTCATATTTTGATCAGTTGACACAATGTAAATAAAACGAATCTGCTCCTTGCATTCATGAGACACATAATTAACAGAGTATGCAAAATGATTCCTTGTACTTTTTTTGCTTTTCGTCCTCTCCATAAGCCAATACATGCTAACAACTGTTTTCATATTACTCTCATTCTGCAAAGTTAGGACACACTTTTCGAGTCAGTTTCATTTTCAGAGTCATTATGTACGTTATTTACGGGTACACAGTCCAGGAACCTTTTTACCGACTCCTACCTGTTTGCCAACTTTGCAAACTAGTTTGATGTGAACCTCTCTCACAACTTCCAGCATGCAAACCGATCGGTGAAAAGTAAATTAGTGCTTTCCATGTTGTACAATACCCATAAAATCATTGTGAAGGAGGAATATTCGTGTTACACAACATTAGCAAAGCGGATTTGACACGATTTGCATGGGTAAACCAACCACGTGGCCCAAACGATCCAAGGTGGCGGCCATGCTTTGTTTACGTTGTTTGTTACCGCGGTCCAATGGCTCATGGGAGCTAAACCTTTTTCTATGGTAATTTGTGGTCCTGACTTCAAAAATCTGCATGTCATCTGTCCTTTTTTGTTAATCATTAAATGCTGAAAGTGTAAACGTTTTGTTTATAAATTTAATTTATGAAGCAGGAAAAGCTTTGAATAAACTTCTGGACGGTTTTCTTGACTCTTGTTTTTGTCTGTTGTTCGCCATCTAGTGACGAAGTGTAGCATTAACCAGAGCAACGCAAAATGAGCAATTTAAAGTCAAAATCTTCACGTTTTAGTGCTTATCGAGGGTAAAGATATAAATATAAGCAACGAACTTCATTTACAGTTCGTTTTATGTGCATATATAGCCTGCAGAGGTTGACGGCCATTTGTACCATGAGCACTAATGGGCAAACCTGGAGAGGCACAAAATCAAATAAGACGGGTGATATTTCATAATAACAGTCAATGCTGACCGTTTGCAATAAAACGATGATACCTACCTTTGAACAGAAGGGAATGCCCATGCAGAATAAAAAAATGCATGCTACTGCATTCATCGTTTTCTTTCTATGCCTAATAGACGGGAATTCATCCGAAACAGCTGTACTTAATGTTTCCATATTACCTAACTGAAATTATATATCAAACAATATAGTACATTGTAGATTAGATTCTGGTTACTTCAAATAATAAGAATGATGATGTTATTATTATTGTTGTTACTTCTATTATCATCATCATCATCATTATCATCATCGCCTTGACACAGATTTTGGGTACAGATAATATGTATATGCACAAAACATTAACGAAGACACGTGCAAAAAGCTGGAGACCCTTACATCAGAATTTGTTCACCGGTAGCCCTGTAAATTTTCTTTTCAAGTTTTGTCGAGTTTTTTGTTTGTTTTAGTTTTTTTCTGATTTCTGCGTTGAAACTGTATATAGGATTCAATTCAAACTTGGTAGGAATGTACCTGCAATTGATATACAGCAAATTAGCTTACTGCACGATACTGGTGTCATTTTCTCTATTTCAAGAAGTCAAAATTAGGAAAATCTGTAAAAGTATTTGTACATATTAATATTGTTGCAATGGGGATAGCTACAACTGTGACATATTGGTTTACATCTCGCAACGGTGGATCCTCAGCCCGTGGTTGATATTAAACATTAATACGAATATGCCTATGTAATGGGTCATAGGTCCATGATTACCATTAAACACCAACAGGAAAGTACCTATGGGGTTACGTTTGGTGTTGTTGATCTTAAATTAAAGGGAAATAACCTGTCAACCTGGGATAATGGCTTATATCTCGGTAATGGTGGATTCTTGTCCCATGGGTACTATTAAACCCTAATGAAAATATGGGGTTTCCTTTGGTGATGTTACGTCCAAGGGCAGCTGAGTACAGGACTGTGGCAGTTCATATCTTATGTCAAAATCATAACAAATCGTTTTCTTCTAAAACTGCATGACTAATTGCTTTGAAATTGCATGGAGACACCAGGTATAAAGGCGAGACTTGTACAGTATATGAATAATTGTAACCTCGTTCTGAAGGGCATAGGGTCACTTACTGAGTTTTTATGTTCATGTGATAACCCGAGGACAACTTTGATTCAGTAGTTTCATGCTGGTGTTACATGATGTGGGTCGTATCTGCACAGATGGGTCTGTATGCCCAGACTGACCCTGACTTCACTCCCAAGCTTATAGGGCCACCTTCATGAATTTTTACATTTGACTTCATAAATTGAGAAACGTCTGAGCTAGGTCTTTAACTTTCACTACTTTGATTTTTGTACATGATACCCATGAAGAAAACTGATCTGGACCTGATTTTAAAGGTCACAGGACCACTTAATTTTGTACATGCAAGGTCAGCTGAGCACAAAACTGTTACAATTCTTTTGTTCTTATACTTACAGTATAAGTATATAATAAGATAATAAACTTTTTACTTACTTACAGACACTGAAAATGTATAGCATATGTTCAAAATTTGTATTATTTGTTCAGAAATTACCCATTCAATTATATATAGAAACTCATTTAACTTTTTACTGGGAGTTGGAATGTTAAGTGCTTGAGGCATGACAAAGAGTGACTATTGCATAAGGTTTTCTCATTGTCCTGAAAATTCCAAAGCCATATTGGTAGCATGTATGTAGGGCCACCACATACAACTACACAGGTTTTGTATCTGTGGGGCATGCTTTGGCTCGGATGCTGCATTCTGTGTTGTGGGATGCCATCCCACTGTTCTCACAAGGCCTGGATCAGTTGTCAGCTGGTAATTTAGGACACCTTTCTTGCAAGTCCTTAGCCAAGTTGGTCCTAGAGGTGCTCAGTTGGACTCATGTCTGGGGTAAATGCTGGCCAGGGCAACAGACAAACATTGTTGGTCTCCAGAAGCACTATGGCCCCAATGGCTATGTTTGGACGTGCTTTATCTGGCGGAAACAGGTCAATGTATGGGTGATTTTGAAGAAAGAGCAAAAGATGTGGCGGAAGGAGTTCCTTGACATACTGTTGTGTGGTCAAATGGCCATCCATCACACCCGGAAAAGTTCTATGATGAATGGATACACCAGCTTCACAAGAAGTTGGCACCTTGCTGGCTGTCAGCCGTTTTTCAATTCTAAGTAAGTGCATGAATCGCTGTAGAACATGACTTATTACCACAGTTCAAGTGGACATGTTGGTGGGACCATACAAGTTCATGGTGACAGAAGGCAGGAAATTCCTGATTCTTCCTGAAAGGTCTCCTGATGTTGAAATTATGCTCTGCAGACAATGCCTTGCTGTTACACTGCTTATGCGGGTAATGCATCTCCTGTATGCTTCTCTGGCTGTATGGCTTGGTGTTTAAAATTGCAGATGGACGAGTCACATCTGCTTACTTTGTGGTAACACTTTCGTGCCCTGTGTGTGATCTTTCATCTGTGAACCCTGTTCCCCAATGATGAGCAATGAGACTGCTGCAAGTTGAATGAGCACAATGCATTTGATGTGCTACCTCTGACTAAGGACACCCAGCATTTATCATTCCTCAGGAGTTCCAGCAATCAGCACTTGTTAATAGTGGCATTGTGTCATATAGAAGTGTCATTTTTGCATTTCTCTGACACTTTTTATAAGGAATAGGAGCCACTGCTAAAAAAATTTACCCATGCATGAAACCAAAGATCATGCCAGCAGCTTTGGGTGAAATTATGCAATTCATGTCTGGATGCAATGGTTGATGTGAAGACAAAGGTGCTTGATTAGTGCACAGCAAGGGTCATTACAGACTTCATGTATAAGATTTAAACACACGCGCCCTTTGAATGTATATATATATATATACATACATATATTTCTTTCTTTCTATCTATCTATCTCCTACACACATACACACACATATATATATAAATATAAACATATACATATATATAGATGTATATATATATATATATATAAATATATGTATTGAAGAGAAATGCATGTGTGTTTTCATTCACTGTAAGTATATTTACTTGCAAACTTAATGCCTGTACACTATATTCGGCATTGATCACTTTAGATCTATATATCCCCAATGTTTGTCTCACCAGATTATGGTCAAAGAATTATGGTCTGAATTGGAAGGCTTAGAAACCTATCATGCCCTTCATCAGCAACCTCTGCACTCACCTAAAAACCTTGCTATCAAGACAATACGTTAGTTTTCACTACATGGCATATAAAGCAACTTATTTAAAATAGGGATGGCTGGATAGGCTTTCTTTTGTACAAACACAATGACTTTTTCCAAATCTATATCAGAATACATTACCTATATACACCACATCAGGTACACCTGTAATAAGCATTCGTTTCTTTCCTTAACATATTGCTTACTCTGGAAGCATAAAGAGTTACAAAAGATCTGTACTAAAAGGATTCAAGGCCATTCTGACAAACCATTGAACGCCAGGTGTCAGAAGGGAATAGCAATTGATGTCTACCGTAATTTTGTTGTTGACCTGTTGCTGGTAGTCTCATGACATGCCAGGGAAGATCTTAGTCAAGGAGCACTCATGAAGCACTCCTGGATCAGCTACTAAAACCTGCAAAGCCATTAGTCCACGGATTTCATCAGTAATAGCATTGCATCTCCTTTCAAAGCTCTGTTTATGAGAGTTATGGTAGTGGTCGAGCTGCACAGCAGTGGAATGCATTATATTTTGCTTCAGACACGTGGCTTATATGAGTGCTATCTCGAGTTGCTTGGAAACCAGATTGAAAACTGATACTGATCCAATTTATGGACTAATGGCCTTTAAAGTATATTCCACATGTACTGATCATTTAACCCCACAAAGGTAATGAAATACAAGTTTATAAACATTAAGTGCACTTTGGAATTATTTCCTTGTGACTTTACTACAATATATATGCTCTAGATTGATATCAATATGAACTTGAATGTATTACTTCTGCATTATTGAGTCTATCATAACCAATTGTATGTGAGCACAGGTATCTCAAAGGGTGTTCCTCTTCTTTTGCACTTGGACTGTTTATCGATTATGATACTGACACGTAATGGTCTGCCTAATAAATGTTCCCTGGTGGTCTTTTTACCAGCACTGACAGTGTTATAACACACTTATCTTTACCCTACAACATAATAGAATACCAATACAAGTATTTGTGCTAACCCATGTTAACTACTCTGTTGGCCAAGACGCTGTTCACCACCTACTGCTTACATGGTCACATATTGAGAATTTTTGAGTTGCCTGCAGTCAGTAGCCCCACATGCACATGGGCACTTGGGTTCACTTTGGCAGTCATCCTGGTGGCAGAGGAAGATTTCTAATCTGCATGAACTTGCCAGTGGAAGATAGTTTTATACAAGGAAGATACTTCAATGGGGCCGCCTATTTGCGTCCATATCAGGCTCAGGACATCTATAGTCAGTGTCAGCTCTGTCCTCAATATGGGATAAAGGTCCTGGTTGGGTATTTGGGATCAACCAGTTGGATGAACTGTAGCCCTTGGGCATGGAATGTGTCAACTATTAAATCTATATTATGTTCCATCACTGATGTATTGGAGTACTCTTTGTTCTCACCTGTGTCCTCGTTGCACTTAGTCACTTTAAAAAAAAAAACAGAAACAAAAAACAAAAACAAAAAACAAAAAACAAAAAGGGCACAGTTTTCAACAGCTCTCTCCGAAACCGACCTGCCAGTAGTAGGGAATACACACACTCCAATTTGGTGCAAAGGCATATGAAAGGGTGTTACTCTTCCTTGCAAAAACTGTCAACAGGCATATGAGCTGATGTCACCCTATGCCCAAAAAGCAGAGATATCACTTCAGGATTTGTGGAAATGATCCATCCAATGTGCTCGTTGCTTTCAAACCCATATAGGGCATGTGTGCCTAAACAAAGACCAGGCTTCAGGCACTGGAAGATGTGGTATATCATTCATTATCTGGCTACACAGTAAGCAAACAATATTCTTGGTAGACCAATGACTGTATGGTTGTGACAGCTGTACCAGTTGTACCAGTAATAACACAGAAGGTGGTTCACCAGGAGGAGAAAGTGTCAGACACCGGCTCTGTTACTACAGTGTGGTCATGGCTCTCTGACCATACACCCCTAGGACTCAACACACGAGGATCCAGCACCGGGGATGGAGTAGGTGCTCTAGTGGGATTTCTACTTGTGGTGCATGTGTGACTCATACTGGACTGTGGCGTGGTGTCACACGACGTGGTGGAGAATGGTCGCAATTGGGTCGGCCATTTTGCAAGCATGTACCCAACAGTCCGAACACTGACGTTTTGTCTACTGTTTGTGTTAGGTGGGTAGCACAAGCAGAACCATGGAATTTCCATGTCGTTGGAACTCCTATCCACTGAATCTTTTTTGTTTGGCTGGGGAATGGCCAGAATGTTGATACACTGTTTTGCCTATTTTTACACTGGAGATGTGGATCCATCATGATTAATCAAAGACTTGGGCTATGCCTGTGAGACTGCAGGGTCATGTTGTATTTTGTTCTCCTTGGTTACAATGATGATACAAAACATTACTGTGAATCATCTCCCCATTGGAGCACCTTTTGTCCCTGCAACTCGACCTGGTTGGAAACTGAACATGATTTGTAATATTGGCATAGTTTGTTGATACTGGTAATACCCACTGCAACCTTCTGTGCCAAGTTGTGCAATATCTATGTAAAGTTTCAATTGGCTCACTATCATTATTACAATAGGGCCACTCACAAGCTCACTGGTTTACTGCATTTATGAAAGCAGGACCTGCCCCATAGAGGCTATGGTATACAATATTAGTGCTCAGGGCAAGGTACCAGATAAACCCCGTACAGTCTGAGTAAGAGCTGTATTGATTAGTTACATAATGAATCGGTATTCATTGGAGTGACAGGCAAGTATAGTGTAGTGTCTGTCTATGTCATAAATAAAATGACATGTTTGGGCTTACAGGCCTGCATTAGTGGACAATATGTTGAAAGGTTTATTCTGATGGATATATTAACAATAAGTCATCCAGCTGGCTGCAAACAAAACATCGACTACTCTCAGCAGTTAAAAAACAGTTAAATGTGTACTTTGAAACGCTACAAATTTCAAGGTCATGTGTATTTCTGGTCCTGTAATTTGTGACGGACGGTAATGTCCAATGTTACCTTTTGAAAAGAACATACTCTTCTCAATTAGGTTATTAAAATGCATTGCTTACCTGACATGCGGTACCTAGAATCACCAGCATAAGAAAA
This sequence comes from Hermodice carunculata, assembly GCA_964020975.1. NCBI lineage: Eukaryota > Metazoa > Annelida > Polychaeta > Eunicida > Amphinomidae > Hermodice > Hermodice carunculata. The sequence goes on along the minus strand of OZ026619.1, from coordinate 32,724,438 downwards.
AACAGAGAAGACCAAAGAGGTGCAAATGGGAGCAGAGTTAATCCCTCTGCATACGTGATGAAAACAAGGCCTGCACCTACAATTTATATGATAAAGCCCCACTTTAGACACAATCGATCATAGTATGCCAAACTTGAAGCAGATAACACAAACACACACACACACACATACACATCATGTATATGCATATATACATACATTTGAACATATATATATATATATATATATATATATATATATATATTATATATATATATATATATATATATATATATATATATATATATAACTACTCTCAAGTTTTATAACTTTATATAAATTACATACTTTGTTGTTGTCTAAAACTAATTACAAGAATTCAGGAATCAGGAATCATTTTATTCGATCAATACATCCAAATTTACATTATAATATCATTTGTAGTAATATAAAAAGTACATATTGACCTGTGTGTTTAAATTACAATTACTATATATTCGAATCAGGGTACATAAAAAGGATATACAAAGATAATAACGAACAGATCAATTACCAGTATCGCTTATCCAAGTTATCACACACATATGAGCTGGTTATCCCAGCTCATGTTCTTTGATCTCTTTATACTACTTTGTAATAATATTTTTTTATATGTCTGCAGGTCTATTTTTCGAATGTCATACTTGTTACTGCAGCGTGATGTTCTCTTTTAAGTTTTGTACATGGTGTTCCTATTTTAATTGACATAATATTACCTTGGGTTATCCAAGGTGAATTTTTATGTTTGTATTTGTTATACTCTACTTTCTTAATTGTTATGTATTTGTCTAAAGCCTTACCTACAGTAGTATGGATTATTTCATATGTCTCATTTGGATCATTTGACTCTTTATTTATCCGATCATATAAATTTACATCTGCGATTTCTGATGGGAAATTCTCCAGAAAAAAAATGTGTCTAGGTCGAGACGGCACATATTTAGGCACTGTATCAAACTTATTTAGCAGAATGTCAAGTCATATATGATATAGAAAGTGTGTGACAGGGGCCAGACGGTGTGACAGACAAACGTGAGCTCTGGTTTTTCAGCAATTTTTCAATATTTTTCACAAGCATCGGCTTTTCAAAAGAGATATTTTTCATCTCATGATACATCAGTGCACCACCAGAGTGAGTCTAAAATGGATTATGAACAGTATAGGACTCATATTGGAAGATTTATTTTCCACCAGCATGTGCATAGGAGGAGAAACATAAAGCAAAAAGCAGACATAGTCACTGTTGATATCAGCCTGGCTTTTGTTATAGCATGGACACTATTGTTAAGCTCACAATCAAGTCAGCATGAACGGAATCATTGTCGCAGGACTGAAACAATGGATATAAAAGACTCTTTGTGGATGCATGTACATGGAGGGGTGATCATGACCCAAACCAGGCCAGTAAACTATTCATTGCCACTAAATACTGACCAGCTGATCTTAAACATAAACAGTACCTGGGCATATTCAGATGGCATTTACTGCCCATTGCCAAATTCTCTTTTACTAATACTGGCAGGAGACATTCACAGCAATCCTGGGCCGGTACGCAACCCTTGTGGTCAATGCCTTAAAGCAGTGGCAAGGACACATAGATCCCTTAGATGTGTAAACTGTTCATATGATGTACACATCAAATGTGGAAATGTAACACCTACAACATTTACTTATCACAAGCAAAGCAGTGTGCCATGGACTTGCCCAACCTGTGATTTCAACCTTGCTTTGCCTCAACTCAGTGAATCTTACTTTGATGAAACTTTGCAGTCACTGTCCTCAGAGGGTGACACTTCAAATGTTTCTACAAACAATCCAGCACCTCATGACTTTCTAAATGAATGCAGTGAATTGCGTTCAAAATATCTTACAAATGGATTGTTTTGCTATATAAATATCAATAGCATAAGGTACAAATTCTATGATCTTCAACCAGTCATATTTAGACTGCAGCCAGTCTGCTTTATGATAGCAGAAACAAAAATAGATGACAGTTTTCTATCCAGCCAGTTTTTCCTCGAAGGTTATCACCCTCCTTTCAGGAAGGATAGGACACAATATGGAGGGGGTCTTCTGTTCTATGTTCGATCTGACATCCCCTGTAGACAAATGGACTTTGCTACCAGCCAAGTTGAATCCATATCAGTGGAATTATTTCTAGATAAAAAACCATGGCTGGTGACAGCAGTCTACAAATCGCCAGGAAAGGTAAATGATGAAAACTTTACTAAAGACATGGAATTCCTTGGCGAAAAAGCAGTGTCTTTTTATGATAACATACTTATTATGGGAGATATGAATTATGACCTACTCTCAAAGTCTAAATCAAAACCTTTGACAGATTATTTGGACATGTTCTGCTTTGAAAACATGATCCGAGAACCAACTCATCATTCACAATATGGACCTTCACTTATTGACGTGGCCTTGACTAATGTGCGCTCAAAGTTCAATCCTGCCTCGGTCATTGATATAGGCTCTAGTGACGGGCACTCTATGATTGTGGCAATCACACGATTACATTTTCCAAGACCACCACCAAGGAGTATTACATACAGGTCCTACAAAAATTTCAATTTGACTGACTATAGGACTGGAGTATCAGAAATCCCATTCTCAGTGACCGAGATTTTTGATGACCCAGGTGACATGTTATGGGCTCAGGAAAAACTTCTAAGAGAGGTTTTGGATGAGCATGCCCCTCTTAAAACAAAAAAGGTGAGAGCAAGAGAACCTCCGTTCATGAACATTACTCTAAGGAAAGCAATCCTAAACAAAACACGCCTACAACGACGGTTCAAAAATACACCCCCAACACTGTTACGGAAGAAAAGAAAGAACTGGGACGCCTACCGTGTGCAACGAAACCTTACCACATCAATCAGAAGGCGATCCATAAAGAAATACTTCCAAGAGAGATGTGCTGGAGGACCCAAAAATAAAGATTTTTATAAAACTATCAAACCATTTCTCTCTACCAAAAATAAAACAGCCACTACTCTGATGATAAAAGATGGTCCCAGCCTTCTTACAGACCCGAAGGAGGTTGCCGACTCCATGAACACCTTCTACTCAAGCATAGCAGACCAAATTGGGACTGACTCGCAACTACCCACAGTAGCTCAATACACACAGACTTACGACTTTACTGCTGCTGCTGAAACTTATCACCAGACCCATCCGAGCATTCTTGCTATTCAAAGTGACTGTAAAAAATCTCAGAACTTTGCTTTCAAACATGTAAACCAGGAAATTGTTCAACGTACGATTCAAGATTTAAACCCAAAGAAAGCAACTGGCTTTGATCATATACCTGCCAAAGCTCTTAGGATGGCGAGTGATCTTCTAGCCCCTCAATTCTGTAGGCTTTACAACAAATGTGTGGAAACGAGTATTTTTCCTGAGGGAGCTAAAGCTGCTGAAGTAATGCCAATCTATAAAAAAAAAGATGCTCTGGACAGAAAAAACCATCGTCCGGTTAGCATCTTAACTAGCACATCAAAAGTTTTGGAGAAACTTATGGAGACACAGTTAGCATCAGACTTTCTCCCTCAAATATATAATGACTGCCTTTCTGCCTTTCGTACAGGCTATAGTTGTCAGCATGTGCTATTACATCTATGTGACACCTGGAGGGAGGCCCTTGAGAATCGAACCATGGCTGGTATCCTGCTAGTTGATTTATCAAAAGCGTTCGACTGCTTACCCCACTCACTGATCTCGGCTAAACTTTATGCCTATGGGGCAACACCTGATGCAGTAAATCTCCTAACAGATTACTTATCCAACCGGAAACAAAGAGTAAAAGTAGGAGACGCTACCAGCTCATGGGTTTCGATTCTCAAGGGAGTCCCCCAGGGGTCTATTCTTGGACCTATAATATTCAACATATTCATGAATGACATTTTCTGTTGCATTAAAGATGGAATATTATTTAATTATGCAGATGACAATACTGTCTTGGTGAAAGCTGACACTAAACAGGAACTCATGAATAAGATATCTCTCAATGGAGATAATCTTATTACTTGGTGCACAGACAATCAGATGGAGGCAAACGCCTCTAAATTTCAAGTGATGATCTCAAATGAGACGACTTCCACTCAAGTAGTTTTTGATGGAACAAATGTACAAAGTGAGCAAAGTGTCAGACTGCTGGGGGTTCAATTGGACAACAAGCTAAATTTTTCAGAACAGATATCCAATATTACAAAAACCGCTACAAGGCAACTGAACTGTTTAAAACGGTTAGGGCATTTCCTAGACCAAAACACAAGACTTCTGCTATATAAGTCATTTGTGTTGTCCAATTTTAATTATTGCCCAGCAGTCTGGCATTTTTGTGGTGCTACGAACTCGCTGAAACTCGAGAAAATACAACTGCGAGCCCTGAGATTTGTTTATAACGAGTATCATACGGACTATGACTCACTCCTGAAAAGAGCTAATTTACCGACCTTGGAACTTGGTAGACTGAGACATATTGCCACAGAGGTGTTTATAATAGACTGAACCCAGCATATATATGTGACATGTTTAATCTACACTCACATGGCTATTCATTAAGGGCGAAAAACAAACTATTTCAGTCGCATAAAAGATCTACCAAAGGAGGCTTACATTCTTTTAGTCACATTGGGACCAAAGTTTGGAACAGCCTACCCAATGACATGAGAACTGTACCGGACTTCAAGATTTTTAAGAGACAGTTAAAAAATTGGGATGGCTTTAAATGTAAATGTACTTTTTGCAAGCAAAACAGTTAAGCAATTTTGCTTGTTTTTTTATCATATGCTCATCTCATTTATTGTTTTTAGTATTTTATATCGTCCAGTGTCATCATACTCTATTTATTTGTTAAATATTTTTTATCACAACTCGGTAAATAATAGCTGCAGTACTGAGCTAATGTTGTATGTTTTTAACACTGAGTATAAATAAAAAATTTGTATTATCGGAGATTCTAGAGGCAATAATTCCAGAACTTGAAAAGTTTAAGCTTGTATCTGATAATTTTTACAGAAAGTTATAGATTATTGTTCCTTGGCGTTCAGATAACCTTGCAGGAAGTGTAATTTGTGGGAAATGTCCAAGAAAAGTGATCGTGTCAAAATAAGTGGCAAAATTTGCTTTTTCTGTTATTTTTAACAAATCAATATTAAAATCTCCTCTTATAACGATCTCGTGATTTAGTTTCTGAAGAGTGCTCAAAAGAACAGTAATATCATCATTATATCATCTATAATTTTCGACCAAGTCCCTTGGTGGTCTACAGATATTGCCCAGTGTTACTGTTTTGGATGATAATTTGTATTTTATCTCTATAAATTGACCTTCCCGTACATCTGATTTTTTACACAAATTTAAAACATACACAGCAAGTCCTTCTCATAAGAGAACAAATTTTACCCTGTGATATTAAGGTATATTTATCAACTTTAAGAATGATAAGTCACTATCCTCGAATAACGATGTCTCTTGCAGGCACACAACACTAGCGGGACAACCCTGTGCACTCAAATATGAAGACAAATCCTAGGTTCATCTTTTTTGGCATGACGGGATTCACAATTAAGACTTATGCCAACTGATTTTATTTGTTTCTCAAATAAGTTATAAGGTTATCAATGTTAAAATATGGGGAGCGCTTAAGAAGAATCGGTTCTGTTGAGCTCGTATCATTGTCAACCAGGTTGCTTCCCCAGAACTGTTAGGAGGGAGATTGCCTCTACACCTCCAAGATAATCAAGTATGTTCTCTTCCATATTTAATTTATGGAGGTTGCACCTATGGCTGAAACACATTTCGACTTCTGGCACAATATAAAAATAAGGTACGATATGTCACCTGCATGTGCACCTGGGCCTACTGGTTTACGCTTTCGTAACAACCTTTTTGGTATAGGACTGCAAATTATCACTTTTCGTGGCCATAAACACTGTTCCCATGATATTTGTACATTGATTAATACTTTGCATAAAAATGTATAAAATGTATTGTTAAGTGGATAAAAATTTCCGGAATTTTGGTCTATAGTTAAGGTTGATCCTGTGTAGTCAAAGGTCAAGTCAAACAAATACGTTCCCATGATGTATATCTTTGATTACATTGTCCTTGCATGTCTGGAATAGTGTGATGCATGCAATGTATTAAGATCAGCAAGTGGGTGAGCACAGTTGACTGCATATGGGCTAAATGTGAGAAAAAATGTCCCAATATACACCTCAAAGTAAAAGCTGTTATGGTTGTTTTTTTTTTGGGGGGGGGGTGATTTAACGGACAAAGTAAGTGTATGCTATGTGCTCCTCGGCTTAAAATACCTGATTCATGGAGCCTACTTTGCACTGTGGCTCTCACATATATTTCTTCTTGCAAGCCTTTGCCGCAGGTACAAGACTTGTTTAGGGCAAAAAGGGGTGATTACTGCATTATATAGTGCTAAGGTCCCACTTGACACAAGTCTTCCCCAGGACAAAATGGGAAAAAGTATCCAAAGAGACCGTCTGTCTCTATGCTTAAAGTAATCTAATTAACTTAAATTGTACAAATTAACACCTGAATAGAAACACCACCGACTTTTGCAACCAATAACCAAAATATTTGTGTCAATAGTTGCATCTAACTTATTTTAGAGTAAGGAATGTATTTCTGAGGTCATTTTGATACTAAGTGGCCATTCTGACATACAGAACTCAAGATGGCCACTGGTTATTATCTTTTCTTTAGGCATTTTGTGTAACTAAAGAACCGTTTGAGCAAGAGCTATGTATGATACACCAGTTTTTACTATTTTCCGGGTGGATAACTCATTTCTGGTGCTGCCTTTGTGATTGAAGGTGATTCATAGGTGAACAAAATCTGGCTTTATCTTTAATTGATAGAAGTGGATGGTTTGTAACCCACCCTAATGTGTGTTTGCCATGTTCCCCGATATCAGAGCTACGACATGTAATGTCCTAATATCACAAATCATAATTGATTTTCATTTCTGAATAAATACCATTTAATTGCCTTAATAAGCAGAAATTACGCTAATATGTGTCGAAAAGAAACACATTCCAACATTTTAATCATTTAGCGTAAAAACATGTGATTCATTTGGAGTACCTAATTTAAGGGTGTAACATGCATTAGACGTTAATATCCATAAACATGGTGGCTGCTGGCAGCCTCATGAATTAAACGTTCCCCAAAGGAGGGTTTGCACATAGTGTTTAGTCTGGTCCTCCACCTCCGCCATGTATTTTTAATTTTCCTTGTATTCCTGTCCCCTCTTGACCTATTGCCTCCTTATCTGGTACAGAGAATCTTTGGGTCTGCTACATTTTTCCGATATAAAAACATTTAACCTTGAAGGCAAAGGTCGAGGTTGCATTGTTCTGCTGACTCAGCAATTTTCAGACACATTAACTTATACCTTCTTAATTGTGAATTGTAGGCCCAAGGTTACTTATAAACGTTATTAAGAAAGTATTCATGGGCTTTCAATTTTTATGATTTATTTTAAACCTGAGTGACCTTGAAAGGTCAAATTTTACACGTTCCTGTTGATTACGATGTATGTCAATGGGGATTGCAATTTACATTTTCAACTTCTTCTACCAAACAATTGCCCAGATTTACTTCAACTTGGTAGGGATGTACATCGGGTATAGATTTACCAGTTATGTTCAAATGGTCATGCTTCAGTGATTTTTTTTGATTTTTTTAAAAAATTTTTATTTTATTTTTTTTTTTTTGGGGGGGGGGGGAGGGGTAATTTTTGCTTTCCTGTTGATTTACCATGTAAGTCATTTGGGTCCACAATGGTAGTTCATATTTTGACTTCAAAGCCGTATGCCAGATTCACTCGAAACTTTTGGCACAGATACTCTATAGATTTTGGGAATTTTTCCATAGAATTGTGGATGACCTTCAGGAAGTAGGTCAAGATCACAATACCTTGCAAAAAAACTGCTTTCCCTGCTGAATCTCCGAATGGGTATGATTGAAGTCCATCAAAATTTGTCATCGTTTACCAGGTGAGACTTCCCTGAAATTTGCTAAGAAGTTACCTTTAGGTTAAGGGTAAAGGTCAAGCTTTCTGCAGAAGAATGGTGGCCCTCTTAGAGGGGGGGGGGGGCATCTGGTGAGAGGTGCCTGCTCGGGGGGTGTATAATGTTTTCGCACAAAAAAGTCGCTTCTATTTTAGATATATTAGTCTCCTGTTTTTTTCCGGAAAGCTACACACAACAGATTTCGTAACCCTGAATAAGTCTACAGCTGTAGTCTACGTGTAGCCTGCCCTATTACTGCCTCGATTTCCCACTTCTGTCCATCTCTAGGACTATGTCTTTTAGCAACACCATTCATTTGTAACCAGTTCCCACCAGCGTCTGTCCTTTTTTTAAACAGGACCATGCGCAATTGACATCAAATTTAATATGAACAATATAGAACAATTTATATCATACAATGCTGGTGACAATTTTGATTTCATTATTTTCCAGTGTATGCACGGAAAAAATAAAATTAATTACTGATTTGTGTTTACTATGACGTTATGTTACTTGTTCCAGGTCCCAGTAATGATGTGAAAGATACTTTTATAGTATGTGATAAGTATTCATAAATTGTTTTCATCTAGCTTCTCCCTGACTTTTAAACCACATATCACCGCCACCCGCTTCGCATATGCAGCACCAGAAATTAGTTTTATTGAAACCATGCATCCCAGGAGTTCCTTGTCATCATGCAGGTTTTATATCAGCAAAGTGCGAAATTTCTTTTTCCTCCTTGCGCTATGAGCAATTTTTATCACCAATACAGTGGCGGAACTGCGCCCCCCACCCACTGCTTTCTTTCAGGTGTTAATTAGCATAATCTATGCTAATTGAATTACTCTGAGCACTATTTATGGCATTCTATCACCAAAGGAATCTCAGAGCAGAGTCCCCCACCCCCAAGTAGTAGCAGGATTTGTTTTATAATGCACTTTTCTAGTACATACATGTCTCAAGTGGTCCACTCTGCCCGAGAAAAAAATATCCAGCAGTCATCTTGGTTTGTGAAGGTCAAAATGGTCCCCAAATGTAAAAATAAACCAAACCTCGACTCCTGACCCGCAAATTAGGCAGATGAGTCTGACTATAGAGACAAAGTGTCTATTTGGATTTTTTTTCCGGTTTGCCCAAGGAACACTTTGCCAAGTGGGACGTTTGCCTTATAAAATGCACTGTACTTTCTCTTGGCAGGTCTACTGACGCGTGTGCACTGATTCAGACTTCAAACACCAACCAGCAACTCAAGCTTATTGCTTTACATACTCAGTGAGATACGACTTCAGTCAAAAGTTTAGTGGCTCTCCTGAACTTTGTCTATTAATTTGTCTTGTCAATGTTTAACATAATAAGTCGAAACCATTTTGAGAACAAGCTATATCAAATTGACACATTGATCATAAAAATAAGATGTAAGAAAGTGAACTTGTGTATCTATTTTATACCAAGAAGCAAAAGAAAGTGGGCAAAAGCAGCTGTTTTAATGAATAAATCATAATAACTGAAATAATACAATAAAAGAAACATATTTCTTAATATTAAAAGATAATCAGTGGACGACCTCCGACACCACCAGGCCCACATCAGATCTGGGGTGCAATACAGATCACGTCAGAGTTTAAACAGATAGACCAGCTGCAGCAAAGCAGCCGCAGCTGGCGACAGGCATATTGGTGGCAGCACTATGAAAGAAACAAATTTCTTAGTATATAAATAAAAGGTGGATGACATGTATCACATAAAAGCCTTTCAAATACATCACCGGCCACCTTACAGGCAGGTTTGTGCCAATAATCGATCGCAATGTCAGTACATGTGAATCAAGCAGCACACTGACTGTAAATAAATGTGCGAAATTGATATGGCCAGTACTAACAGACCCCAGTGATGCAGTGTACCCTTCAGTCACAGCACAGTATAAATTTTGCAAACTTGTTATGCCTACATCGTAAAATTGTCGTTGTAATTGTGCAGCAAACCGCTTTGCCATAAAGATTGCTCATCGTAAAACATCAAACTAGGCTTTGTTATGAATTTGTCTTTCTAACCAGTGGCTAATGCTCATTCATGAACATTTAGAATGAATATTTTTCACTAATAATATGTTATAATAAATATTAAAAGACAGTTTCTAAAGTACTTTATATCAGGCTTGCGTAATACACAACCGCACACACAAAATAAATGGAAAAAAATGTAAAATGAAAATAAAATAAAGCAACACTTCTACTTGTAAACAAACTCTACAATCAATATCAGCATACATAGATTATCACCTGCGTGCCTGTCATTATACATGTATGCGTACAACACCGATGGAGGAGGATTCAGGGATCCCAGATGGATTTGATCTCCTGGACACGCTTCTTGAAAACTGGCATATCAAATGTGACAATGACGTCTTATTTTCCATTTTCCTTTTTGTCTTAAAGCTCAATGTGTCCGGTGTAAGCTACAATCATTTTTACCATTTCACAAATATTTCATCTTCATAGGGATATAGAGGAGGACTTGGGATTTCTAGGTAGATCAAGCACAACAAAAACAAAAACAAAAACAAAAACAAACAAAAAAAAACCAAAGAAAAAAAAGAAAGAAATGAAAAAAAAAACGATACCCGTAAGTATGGTATAATTATTATCATTCACATCAGGTTTATGTGCAAATAATGTGAATAATGACAATTTATACCTTACTTTCTGGCATCTGTATTTCTTTGTTTGATCTGCTAAAAACTGCCAACTCCTCTCTCTATATGTCTTCTAAGATTAAGTATTTGTTCTTTGGTAAAATTTATTGTAGAAATGCACTTTTGAATTTTAAGGCAAACACAAAATGGAAAATAACAACATATCATTGTCACATTTGACATAGTGGCCTTCATGAAGCGTGCCCAAGGGATCAAATCCACCTGGGATCAATGAATCCTCCACCTACGTGTTGTAAGCATATATATATATATATATATATATATATATATATGCTTACAACACGTAGGTGGAGGATTCATTATATGTATATATACATATATACACATATACATATATATATATATATATATATATATATATATATATATATATATATATATATATATATATATATATATATATATATATATATAAACAGGAACACTGGTCATAATCAATGTATGCTAATATTGATCATATATATATAGAGTTTGTTTACGTGCAGAAGTGTTTCTAATGTTTTGTGTGTGTTTTGCACGCCTGCAGTGAAGTGCTTTAAAGCTGGCTTTACTATTTATTATTACTTATTATTCAAGTAAGGTATTCATTCTGAATGTTCATAAATGAGCATTGGTCACTTGTAAAAACACTTTTATATTAAAACAAATTTCGATAAGTCTTACGATGAGCAATCTACAAGGGCAAATATTTTGCTGCACAATTACAATAAAAATTTCATGACTTATGCAGGACCAGTGTAATTTTCATTGACACCGTCATTCATTTTCAACGTGTCGTCGCAAGGATTGCCTCACATATGACGTTTGCTTATTTTATTATACTTTGTGTCAGTTTGCATTTTTTTTTTCTTTATTTTGATGATTGTGGGCTACAGTACTAGGGTGTGAGGGTTTGTAAGTACTGGTCATATTGATTTCCCACATCTTTCACGGTCAGTGTGTTGTCCGATTCATGTGCACACACATGGGATTGGCACTGGTCATTGCCACGGACCTGTCTGTTTGGTGGCCACTGTTGCATTCATATTTTAAAGCACTTTTGTGGATTACTTGGCTTTTAAGTGCTACAAGTGCTGTGCGGTTTGGTCTGTTTGTCAAAAAATACACGTGCACAGGATGGTCAGTGGCCTGGCACCCCAAAATCTGGTGGGGTCTGGGGTGGTCCACCTTTTTGTACTCAGGAATTAGTTTCTTTTATTGTCCTATTTCAGCTTCAAGTGAAAGTGAGAAACCGCTTGGCTCATACTGTGAACACAAAGATTATTTGGTGGCCTCTTAAAATAAAAGAGTTTGGGCACGGAATAAAGAAATTGGGCTAAAAAATATTTTTATAGTAGCTGAGGTAAAAGTCATAGAACAAAGGCGGTCAAGATGCAGACACAATTGTATGCAATATTTAACGTCACTAACACATTATAGGGCATTTGATACAAAGCTTTACCACCATTTATGAGTTTGTAGGACAAGAAATTCGATGTATATAGATCATAATAGTTAATAAACTATCACTGCATAGTTTTACATGTTTCCAATATACAAAGGCATATACCATTAAAAATGCGAATGAAGCAACCTGAAAAATGTTCTTAAGCTTACCCTGAAGTACAGAATATTGTAAATGTAAAAAGAGTTGTCTCGTTGTGATTGAAGATTTGTTTATGCAACTCCTGCATAAAATATCACGTCACTTACCTTTGTCTAATACTTCCTCAACTGAAAGACCTGCTTGTTTTGCTAGGGACCCAAGGAGCGGAAAGGTGGCAAATCCAACATACAACGTCAGCATAATATGTACTGGAGCCAGTATATAAACATCTCTGAAAGGGCATGGAGCGCTAAGTGTTATTGTGCCAGCTAACATTGAATAAATGTACGCTTTTTCAGTCCAAACGAATAGGGTAGTTATCCTGTTGTAAGGGCAAAGACGACCAATCGAATGAAATAAAAGAAATCAATTTATCACAAAGACTCAGACATGGTACTTTCTTGGGACGTATTGTTCGCTCCACCCTTAACAATACTAATTTTATGGTTATCCTTTATATTTGACTCAAATGCAATTTATGGACAATTCAGTTTCATAAAAAGCAACGTATAGGTACCCTATGTAGATGAAAAATGCCATCAACAAATTCCATTGTTAACTTCTGAGTTATGAAGACAAGACAGTATATATATATATATATATATATATATATATATATATATATATACATACATATATATATACATATATATATATATATATATATATATATATATATATATATATATATATATATATATATATATATATATATATATATATATATATATATATATATATAAGTTCTCCATGGGCCATTTTTTGCAAAATGTATTCAACGACAGAATACAGCCGTCGGTAAATGCTTAAAAACACTAAAATATATTTTAAATTATATATTACCTGAAACAGTTTCTCCTAAACTTGTTATAACTAGATGACATTATGATGCCACCATGGGCAATGCCTAAGGAAAAGAAGAGTTGTGCTGCAGCGGTATACCATACCTGTGTCATAATAAAAGGGGCAGTATTAAACCATTTGAAACATCTCCTTCATTCGGTTTTCATGATTTACAATTTTACTGTCAGGAAATAGGAGAGAGGTATTATGTTTAAATACGTTTTTCGTGCCAACATACAGTATGGGTCTCAATATTCAGACCTTGTGATAAGTGTCCAGGAATAGTGCCTACCTTCTCGCATATGATAACATTAGAACACTGCATCAACGTTGGCAAGCATGCCGTATAATCGCTATGGGCCACATGCAGAAAGTGGGGTTTATTCTGATTATATGATACATGAGAACTAAGTTCTTGTGAAGAAAAGCTCTACGTTATAGTGACATAGTATGGACCGACGACAACAGAATGACTAGTTATGTATTTCATCAAATCCGTATATGTAGAACTATCAGGTCTAATTATAAAAGAAACATGGGTCCATTTTACGAACTCCACCTGCTGGGATTTTACGCTTCAGAATGCATAAACTAGGACTGTAACAGCCTGTACCACCTGACTGTGTACTTCTTGAACGTTGAAGCAATGGGTATGTAGCCCCTAACCTTGGGGATTAGATCACAGTTGTGCATTTGCATTCTTCGTCAGGTGCAATATCTAAGTCCTCGTTCAAACAGGTCTCGGTTTGTCACATGAAACCCTAATCCCTAGTTTACCTCCAGTGAATGAAATCAATGTCATCTATGTGCAGACTGAAATCTAGGTATATGCATGACGCCAGTTGTGAGAACAATACAGTCAGCTGTGATAATACCAACTCGGTAGCACAAAAGCTTGGGAAACGTGGTTCAGTAAGGCGAATGGCTCACTGGACAGTCAGTTCATGTTTTGAAACAACATGAATAATACTTAAGGTCTCATTATTGATTGCCCACGTTATATTTGTAAACCCGAAAAGAAAATGTATGAACACTGTGCAGTTGGAATCAGCTGCTGTCCTTGGGTCGAAACCGTAGAGCGTCGCTGCCAGACAATATTTAAGCACACGGAAATAACAGGCAATTAGGCCAAATACTACATGCATGTAGTTCATCCATTGGACACCAAATTGATGGTTACACATTGAAATGTGAGCTCTAAAAATCATATATTAGTATACGCGGTGTAATAGATGAACAGATTTGCTCTCGCAGTTGATCCCATGGATAAGTCATGAATGTAATTGCCATGTGGTCTTGTGACTACAATACTTTAATAGAGTTTGAACATGCCCAACTGCTTGCAATAACATCAAAGTTTTTGCACACATGGATTATACAGACCAATCTAACGCAATGGATGTTCAGTGTTCTAAGTTTATTAATCATCTGTTCACATTTGCATCTTACGAGAATCTTGACATTATATCAATGACAAAGTACCAGCAAAGAAAATGCATATGTATGTAATATAACTAATTATGGCATTACGTTGGCTTTATATTTCACTTAAAGTTAAGGTTATCATTCTTTCGTGAATTAATAATTTTAAACTCATAACAAATATCAAGGTATGGCAGCAGTCCTTCCTAGAAAACAACATTGGTAGAGCTCTGCCAGAGGTACATTCACAAAAAGTGTGAGGGAGATTTCCTGGTAGTTTTGACCAAGGAAAATGTACAAAAAATGCAGAATAATTCATGAACAAGTGGACTGTGACAATAATGTGCTCAGCTGACCTTGCACGTACAGTCTGACGTTACACTGTCAACTTCAGAGTAATATCAAAGTCTACTTTGTTTATGATCATCATCACCGTAATGTCAGCCTTCACTCACACAGTTCACAAGTAATTATACAAAAGAAATTGCGTAATCAACTATCAGCATGATATGTGTCAAAATGTCGGTTTTGGCTTTCAAGCTTAAAATTAACATAAAAAACATAAGTAATTTCCTATTAGGGATTAGGAGTCACCATGGTCATATGATCCACCTTCACCGTGACACTACCCAGAATATCAGTTGACCTTCCAATGTCACAAAAGGTCAAAATCAAAAACACCAATAGATACCAAATTGGTACTTTGCTCATAGTGTTATAGAGTAAAAACCATGAGACTGATATCCAAAAGTACCATTATATAAGCCAGCAAAATTAGAGTAGGTAAGATCTGCTACTGGCCCTTTTGTACAATAACAATACTAACATGTACATATCTCCTTCCTGATTTTTCCCTTGAAGGACAATTTGCTAAAACTCTAAAACGAAAAAGTCTTGACATGTGGAAAGGCACAAAAAAAAAAATAAAATAAAATAAAATAGGGAAGGGCAGTTTCTTAAGTTTCCAGACACTTCCACTGCTGTACGGCGCGAGTCATCGCTTTCATCCGGGTATTCGCCTGCGGGTAAACATTGAAGTCGGCGGATTTGCAAACAGTGTGATAACATTGTGCGTATCGGCAATCAAAGTGCCAAAAATGTTCTTTTTCACGTAACATCTGCTAATAAATTTTACACACACGAAAGATAAGATTGTATTATAGGAGAGCATGAATGCATTTGTTCGTATGTTGTGTTCAAAAAGTGAAAAATCCATTTGAACCGCGGTGACCGGGAACCGCATTCTGCTTGTTACATTCCTGCGTAGCGCCACCTACTCGACTTTGTTAATGGTCGAAAGAAATGCAATAATAAAGAATATTCTTCGACAGTTATTAAGATAATGCAATGATCACATATAACAAAATATCGACATAGCACATAATATGGACTCAACAGCGTGAGGATTACGTAAGACTCCTGTTGCAAGGATTTAATGTGACCCGGTTCATCGCGGGCGATAATGGTGGATCGAGTAGAATAAAACAACATTCTTCATCGCGTTTTAAGATTAAGAAGTCGATTGTATTTCATTCGCAAAGAAAAACGCTCAGTTTGCACCACGCGTTAACAAATCATAGTATGCGACGCTCCTCAGGTTGACCCGCTATTGAATACCCGGATGAAAGCTGTCTGCAGCGCCATATGGCGGTCAATGAGAGAACGCACAGTTATTGCTCTACCACATGGTAGCACCACCTGTTGAATATAAACTAACATCTAAATGTTCTTAGTGCCCTTGCATTTTCAAAGTAATTGGCCAGGCACTTTTGTAGAAGACTTTCTACGATTAAATAAAACAAATCAAATATCATAAAAAATAAAAATTACTGGAATGTGACTATGTGAAGAATCTGATAAACATATATCTAAGGTACATCCCAACAAAGTTTGAGAAATCAGAAAAAGTGAGAGTGCCAATTGATAGAAAATGAAGGTCTCGGAGTCCTCATGTTTCTTTGCAATTTCATAGCAATCCAAACAGCTTTACAAAATGTTTTTAGATTTGTCCCCCAAAAGTAGTGAAAAAATTAGTGGAGACCTATACAAAATACATCTGTAACATGTTTAAAGTAAATCTGGTTGATGATCTGGAGAAGAAGTCAAAATCCAATTTCCATTGCAATCCCACTTGACTTACAGAGTAATCAATTTGAATTTGTGCATTAACTGAAAACTATATGAAGAGAAATATTTGTTAAAAATAAGGGATCCACAGCATCACGACCTGCTGAAAAACTTTGGTTAACCTTTCTCGCGGGTACATTTCTACCACGTTTCAGCACAATCTACATTCAAAATTTTGGAGAAGTCAAACTAGGTTTTTAAAAATTCATTTGAATTTTTAAAAAAAAATCCAGTGGCATCTTTTGAGCCACTTAAGGTTTAGTGGTCCCTAGGAATTGCCCTCTGCAATTTTGAAGCTACTGGTCAAGCGATTTAGGAGCAAATTGTTTAACATTTTGCCAAAACATGAGCAAAAAAAACCCCATAAGGAGACCAAAAAAACCACTTGTGTACATTCATTTTAATGCATTTGGCGGTGAGCAACTAAATAAATCTCCACTATGTTTGAAGAGGATCTGACCGATGGTTTTGAAAATTGTAAATAGTGAATGTTTGTGGATGGATAGAAAGGCCAATTACAGGCCACAGATTAAGACTATCCATCATATTAGCTCAGCTGACTGACAATTTCGCTGAGCCAAAAGTAGAATGAAACACAGGGAAGGAAAGTAGAGAATTTTTAGTTACCAGACGTTAGCTTTTTAAGTCTATTCAACAAATGTGATAAAGACAGACCCAAAGAGCATATGCAGAAAGATGAAGGTAGATTTGGCCAGTGACTTTAGAATAAACTACACAGAGATTCACTTGCACAGGTACCTCCAAGTTATCTATCTTATCTTATTACCTTTTTGGACTTTATTTTATTTCGAAAATTCATAAAAAAACAATCTTGATACACAATGACTAAGATTTATTTTAACAGTTAAACTTTATTCCAAGTTTAAATAGCATCCAGTGTGTGATTTGGGAGAACGCAAAGGTGGTATGAATTGCAAAAATAAAATGATCTGTACAGATAAAACTTCAAAGCGCCACTTGTTGAAAAACCTAAGAACTAGAAATCAACCCCCATGTTCTTGTATCATTTTGAAGGAATTACCCAGGTGGTTGCACAGAAAGATTGTTGTAAGTTTTCGCAACAAATGAAACAAAAACAGACAAATGACAAAACAAAAATCATTGCAGCTAAAAGGAAGCTAGAAATACCACAGTACAGACATTTGGATATGTCATGACAGTTCTCTCTCTCTCTCTCTCTCTCTCTCTCTCTCTCTCTCTCTCTCTCTCTCATACATAGATATATCATTTGATTTACCTGAAAGTCTTTCAGTCTATCCCATTTGGGGTAAAGATAGAAAATGATACCATCTTTAGCACCCTCTAGCTGGCATAGAGGCACAATCAAAACAGTGACAATAATATATGGGGCGGTCGAAGTGACGTACACAGCCTGCAACAAAAAGCATCATATTTGTAAAATTGAACTTCAAACACGAGTTTCATAACAGGGTATGATCACAACGCTTTGCATTTCCTATGAATAATGCATATTTGTGGGTGATGGCCAAACCTGTGTTGATGAAGTGATGTTAAAACCTCTTGCGTGTGACAAAACAACGACGTGCAGCATACACAATCATTACCATTGAGATTAGAATCAAGAAACACAATAATCTAATCGCTGTTGCCGTAAATATTTATACAATGTGCATTCAGTTCAAATTATAAATTGTATGATCAAAAATGAAATTTGTATGGGTAATCACGTGATTAATTTTTCACTTACAAGTATCTCATATGCCTGGCAATGTTGAAACGATGTGTACATGTTTCAGTTACTCTTGCCACAATAATCGTTACTTTCATGATATCCTGTGGGAGGGCATTATGCCCATTTTCTGAACGAATTTATTAAAAGGAAAAGTATCTTCAATTTCTGTACGACCAAAGCATTTTAAGGACTTTGTAATTTTCTTATAATTTTGGAAATGATCTATATTAGCCATCGTGTCATCGCTTTAAGCATGCTCTCAGACTTTGGACAATCGATTATAAAATGTACCTTTCCCAAAGATTTGACACCGTTGATCGTAGCGAGAAAAACGATGAACCATACCAACATTAGACACAGCACCAGCCACCACTTAATGTTGTTGCTTCCCACAGTCAATCCTGAAGACTGGTCCAATACCATGTGCCTTGAACCACACAACGGTCTGGTTAGCATGTACGCTTTTTTTAAGGATTGCTTTTGTTTATCATCCTTAATCTCAGAAGTTTACGAACAAACAAGTGTACATGAAATTCAATATATCAACACTTAAAACAGTGGATACCTTCATCAGCTATACTGCCAATCATTTATCCAACATATATGGCCATGATCCCAGCAAACGTCATTCACACTTACTATGTCACAGCAGAATGTCTTTCAAAACTGAAGAGTTTATTATATGAAATACTGATTACATGTGTTATTTGGTTTGTCCAGTAGCGTAAGCAGTTTTGGAATCCAGTATAATGAGTTTGAACTAGAATCACATCTGAATCAGAAGAGGAACTTGTCAATGGCCACAAAATCTACGCAATCAGGTTTAACATTTGGCATTTCCTGCAGCAGATGGCTTTCACTTCAGGTGAATGACTATAGTTCAATTAATGGCAGTAAGCGAATAACATTTCAGCCTAACACCAATTTGCAGGACAGTGGATATAGCAGCACTTTGAAACATAATTGTACACATCACAACAGGTACTTAATCTGAAATATAAATGGAAAGAACACTAAATAAAATTTTGCACAGTAATGCATATATCGGCCATATGAATATACAGCTTTATTAACCAATTATTCCTAAATAACGAATCACAATCTAGATTCTTTAAAAATTTTCTGTCATTGAAAATATATACCAACATTTAATACATAGTATGGTATATTTCTTATCATGCTCGGGCTAAAAGTGTTGCAAAAATCTGCCAAAAGTTACAGCACCACATGTCCCAAAATGTGATTATGTGCCACAGTGGATACGCTTTCATCGCGTAATGCATACATCTGTGACCATTAGAAGAGGGTAAAAGGCATCAAAACTTCCATTCTGTGAACAGATAACCCTAGTTATGAGAGTAAATCTTGAACATAGTTGAACCCCATTCTTTACAAATTTTCTCAGTTAAACAGAAGGCGTGAACCTGACAGCTGACCCGGCAGAGAAATGGAGAAGTTGTGCCCAGTGAGGATATGTAAGACAACGTACACTATGCTTAAAGTATTATTATACTGCAATCATGTAACATTAGTGTCAGACATTATGCGTAATTTGGGGTAGCCATAATGTTATGATTATTATCTGGCACCACGAGCACTATATTGGTAACAATGGTAGGAATGCTCTGGCCCCCAAACCAAGATTATGAAAAAAGGCTGTGCAAAGCTTAGCAGTTCAACTGATAAAAACAAGGCATCTCTCATACTTCCAGTATATTTCAGCAGGAATCGAAAATCGTCGTGTACAGTTGTTTACATAATCAGCATGACCTGTAAGGTTGTACTCTCTCATCGATGCACACCAAGATGCTGAAATATAAATGAGGACACTTCACACCTACCCACGTATGTGATAATATATGTCTTGCTGAACCTCTACACCTCAGTGCAGTGCATCTCTATGTTCTATAGAATATTAAAAGCATGTCTCTCTTTAGAAACGTTTATGTTCTTAGACACCTTAAACACAGGTCCCTTAAAGGTTATTTTCTTGGCTGAATATGATGGTAACAACCAGATCTTGGTGGTGCTTAATATTGGGGTGAGCAAACTGCATTGTAACTTGGTAGCCTGATTACGAATTGTTCAATTGTTTTCAACTCACATGACTTTACAATTGAAATAAGAAATGAATATAACATATTTTTCCTTTGTGAATGTGCATTCTTTTAAGCCTGCATCGGAGTTTTATGTCACTTCTTTCTTATAATAATAATAATAATAATAATAATAATAATAATAATAATAATAATAATAATAATAATAATAATAATAATAATAATAATAATAATAATGGGGATGAGTGCCTCATTAAAGTGGTGGATGAAAGCGATAGAAAGGCTAAATGGGGAGTCTGGTTCGCTTTGTGACCCCAGGTTTACACACTATTAAGACAGTAGCTTAATAGTGTGTAATAATATGCTTCATAAACTTTGAGACAAGATCCAGCACTAGGCTGGTAAACCTTCAAAGAGAAGTTTCCAATATAAGGGACACTCTTTTTGTTTTGCCTGATGATTTATTAATCAGAGTCATCCATGAATTGCATAGCAAATAATGTTTTCCTTGGCGCGGCGGAAAAGAGGAAATTTTCGGAGGCACTAGGAACACTTATCTGAACTAGCAGATGAATCTTTTGAAACAGCCAATTTGAGCAATTTGTTGATTCAGCAACAACTTCTTGATGGCTTTGTTTGCAGACACAAGAGATGGTGTGAATTTACACAATATTATAAACTCCTGACATTTAATGAGTCCCTGCTGAAAAATAAACTAGTTTAGAGAGATAATAGATTCATAAGACTATATTCAATACACATTATGTTTTTAAGGTTCTTATGGTTCATTTCGTATGAATATATTTGAACAAAGGAAGTAATGCTTCACTGTACAAGGTGGAAAGTGAACAACAGTCCATATCACAATTTTGCAAAAGTAAGGTATGCCCAATTTCCCACCGTCAGTATGACCTTTATCCACCACGACTTTTGATGCGCCATAGGCAATCATTTCACCTGCTGTTGATGAGCCTTTTGATGCGCATTTGTGGTAAACTGGCCCAGGTTCCCTTAAGATAGTGGTGAAGGTCGTCAAACGTGGAGTTAGAGTCCATTCTGGTATACACTGGATTTTTTTAGGTGGCTCCACAGATGTCAGTGGGATTTTAATCTGGGGAGCAGGCTGGCCATTCCAACACCTGTACCCCTTCATTCTTTAGGTAATTCGACTCATTCTACGCAGTCTAGAGCCTTTTATTGTCATACATAAGGACAAGGTCCTCACCTATGGCCCCAGCCTAGGGAATGTAGGATCTTGGCGATGCACCTCTTTACTTTCATCGTTTCATTTATAACCGCCAGATCAGTCCTGCTAGTGGTAGAGATAGATGCCCACACGAGAAGACTACCAACTTCAAAGCTTAGGCTAAAGGCGGCTAAGCACAGACATCAGCATGTTTATCTCCTTTTCTCCTCCAGACAGGAACCAAGCTATCATTTCGGTGAAGCTGAATCGGCTTCATCAGTGAATAGCATATTATGCCATCATGCTTAAGGTTATCCTATTGTGGTCTCTTGCAAACTGTGGTCTGCCATCTTTGCGGCTACATTTCAGATGTGCTTTCCTGACCATACTCTTTGATTTCAGGCTAGCATGATGGAGTCTTTTGTGCATGAGCGGAACAGATTGGCGATGCTTATGTGGGTTTACTGTCTGCATGCGATCCTGGATACTCGTTCTGGTGCTGGTTCTACAATGCAGTGCTGTGTTAACAATACCACGATCTTGCAGCCTGCTAGTCACTGTCGGCCTTCCAGGATGAGGCAAGTCATTCTCATAACCAGTTTGCTGGTAATTTCTCGTCAGTTTTGAGATGGTTTTGTGGTCAGTTCCAGTCACTAGTGCAAAACGTCTGTAGCTTTATCCAGCTTCCACATGATCAATTGCTATTCCTCCATCTACTTTGGATAGCCTTGGCATGATATTGTTCTGAACATTGGAAGACTGTTGTATACCCATGCTAGAAACACCCTGGTTTTATACTCTTCCCTCACCTGATTCCTGCCCAAATTATGCATTGTGAGTGAAAAAAGACAATTCTTACAATGGTGAAATTGGATTTCATAGGAATAGGAAAGGCCGGAACAAGGACAGAAAAGCGAGTTGAGACATGGACAGGACACAATTCAACTGAACAGGGAAAGTACTTTTTTGACCTTGCCTCTTTCCAACCCACGTGCGGTGGTGCATGAGGTTCAAAGCAGCTGATAGTGTGACCATTTTTTGTATTGAGAACTTGACCGATAAACGCACAAAATTTTTGATGAAAAATAAATATTTAATGTATGTTTTGTTCACTTTAAAAAAGCTTTTGATGCTGTCTGGCATGATGGCTTACTTTTCAAATTATTGAAATATGGTATCGACGAGTATGTGTTTAGAATAATCCAATATACGTATAATGAATCAAAATTACAATCAAAATGTTTTACCGGCATATCAGCTGATATAAAGATACAAAGAGGAGTGCAACAAGATTACCTGATGAGCCCTACTTTATCTTACTCTTTCCATAATGAATAGCCAGAATACTTTAATGATGAGTGCCATCCAGTTTCCTTACATGAAAACAAAACAAACTAGTTACTTATTGCATGCTAATGATCTTATTTTATTAATTGATACCAAAAAAGGACTTTAAAACTGTTTAAACATAGTAAATGTGTGTTGTAAATATTAGAAACTTAATGTTGAATAAAAAAGACAAAGGTGACGATCTTCCATAAATCAGACAAGAAATTGGCAAGAAAATTTGTATACAAAGACGTCACATTAGAAATTGTTAAAGCAGATATACATCTTGGAATTAAAATTTCAACAACTGGTACTTTGGATGGGGCAATAAAGTTGTTATGTGATAAAGCCAATGAAGCCTTAACTTGATTAAATGGATATTTATAATGAAAGACACAAATTTACAGTTCTACCTATCCTTATTAAATAAAGTTATAGTATCAATATTATTGTATGCTTCAGAAATATGGGGAATCTATACGATTTTACCATCCACAAGCTTAGCACAAGACAATTTTTGGAATATCTTAAAACATATTTTGATAAATTCTACACACGATTTCTGAAGAAATATCCTAGTGTTTATAGCAACACAAGTAATATAGCCGTATATGGTGAACTGGGGAAAGCTCCTTCATCAGTAAAAGTAATGACACGTGTCCGTAAAAATTGGCTTCGAATTATGAATACGGACCAAAATTTTAATGCATGCAAATGCCATATTTACATGTTTGATACAAATCAATTTTATTGGCTTAAGTCAGTTCAAGATATTTTGCATGCAGTTGGCTTACAAGAACTTTGGAACGCTCATGACATGTATTACGGCGATTTTCCGTTCCCTATCTTTATGAAACAAATAACTGAAAAATCCCAAAATCAATGGCAGCAAGATATTATGCAGCAAACTGGCAATGTTAATAATAATAATAATTATTATTATTATTATATTAATTATAATGAACATCACCACAGACAACAGCAAGACTTGAATATCCATCAAGCAAAACATTCGGGTCATTAATGACAAGTTTTACATTTAGGTGTATCACAAAATTGATGAGTTAAACGTTGAAGTAGTTACTAAGCCTTTTCCTCACAGTAATATTTCGGTAACTATTGGGTATGATACATTTATCTCACACAGTTTCAGATGTGGTCGTGTTCAAAGATGTACCTTTGATAAAATATTTCTAAAAGCTTTGTTTTGCTATAAATATCCAGAGACTGTTAGAAACTTTGGCTTCAATCATTTTTAATATTTTATACTTGCCTGTTTTGCTACTTCCTGTTAGCTTTTGGCTTCATTTTGTTTTAATATTGACTTTTCAGACATTTCAGGCTTACATATTTTCTGTCACCTAAACCCCCATATGTCAAACTTGTTCCCTAACTACACTTAAAATAGGGTCAAGACTAATAATGTTTTGATAACATATTTTTTGCTTAAATGCTGATGACTTTCATTCTTTTTTGACACGCAATGTCAAACATTACTCGAATTTGTCTCAAATGTCACAAACCTGACCCATTATGTTGAAATATTAACTCAAGGTTGGCAGTGAAATAGAGCTTTATGGTTTGGGAACTTTCAAAGCTACGAGTAGGTGTCATCATGCGGATTGTTTTACATTTCTGGTGTTGAATGTCCATTGTTGTTGGACTTGTTAAGATTTCCTTCGGTTTGTACAAGTGGTTTAGCTGCAACTATCTATTTTACAATCACTGGGACTGAATGCAATGTCCCAGTTTGTTTTTATTTCAGTTATACACTGGCAGGTGGGTTTACTAAGGTAAGCTATCCACCTGGAAAGGTTACATACTGTTTCAGGGGTAAGTCAAATTGATCTTATCTAAACTTGTACTATAAAAATTTAGTTTTGATTTTTGGTTTGATAGGTAATCTTTATTCATGATGAAGCTCTGCATTTATAGGCAGATCTTCACTTACTTTAAAAATTCATCTTTTGCCACAATCATAGTGATTCATTATTATGTGGGTTTAAGTCTTTGCTGAATATTGAGCTTCGACAAGGAGCCACTGCTCTGAGAGACATGCACGGGCACAGGTTCGGAAACATGTTCAGAGTAGTTACCTGCTGAATAACTTTTGATTTATTTGGCTGATACAACCTACATCAACAGAAGAACGTGTACAATATGGACAATAGTACTTCCATATATATATATATATATATATATATATATATATATATATATATATATATATATATATATATATATATATATATATATATATATATATATATATATATATATATATATATATATATATATATATATATATATAGGGTAGACAGTGACGGCTGGCTGATGGAGATAAGTGTTTGGACTGCAGAATAGGGTAATGACTACCACTAAGTATTTCTGGACAAAAAACATAAAAACAACTGCTCATTGAATATTTTAAGAGGATGAGATTTCACGTATTTTATTAATGTACAATTTATGATTGTCATGAAAAATAAAAGTGGCCAACAGTTTTCAACGATGTTGGCGAGCTTCACTTAAAATCCGAGTAAACAAGAACTCTTCATGTTCAAAACCCATCACTCATCAAACGAGCCAGGTCAAAATCCGGAAGTTAAGGCAGACATACCAACGCTTTTATGATATTTTTATATATCACTCAACGAATACGAAATTCTGTATGACGGAAAACATCATTTTCCTGACTTGACACTAACAGAAGTTAGTAATAGTTTAAATCAATTTGATGCTGGCAACTCTCAACTTAACAAACATCTTACCTCATACATGCACTGTATAAAGTTCGCTTTTACTTGTTAGGTTTACATATTTTATTACATCATTTATATAACACATCAAAGCCACTGGATATTTTTCCAATAATTTTACATTTTTACCCAAAAACCTAAGAAACAATTGCTTTAAATTCTATTTTCGTATATGTCTGTTTCACAAGTTTTTGAAAAAGGAGTAAATGACGGCAGTCAAAGTTGCCAAATTTTGTGCATACTGCAGCAAAGGTAATTAACCTTGACATCGATGTCGTAAACTGGCTCAAGTAGAATATTACTATCCCCGCAGGGGTAATTTACTTTGTTAAAATCAAAATCATCACATTTGTCATATACTTTAGTCTTTCATTCACTATTTTCGTTATACATCATTATGTATAAAAATGAACATTCCATGCCATTTTCTGTACTTTTTTCTAATTCGAAATCATCAGGGTATATTTGTGAAATCTATTCTAGAAAGTGTTTGTTATTGATGCTTAATTTGTGGTCATTAATATATCTAAATGTCAATTTAAAACATTTATCATGAAATTTCTTTTCTTTAGACCACTTTACAGAAAACTTACACTAATAGTAAAATAAAGATGAATTGGCCAAAAGAGGAACACACAATCTGCTCCCATTGGAATACCAATTGTCTGTCTAATGATGGTATTTCTTAAAATGAACCAAGTGTTATCAAACAAAAGTTCAACAACTCAACAAACTGATCGTTTTCAAATACAGACTGGCCATCCTTCATATCATTACCAAAATATGCACCTTTTTAAGATGTGATCATTCTTTGAAATTTATTTTTCTCATATATTTGGTATATGAGGGACTTGAGGACACTCTTTCAAATCAGAATAAGGAATAGTCAACATGCCCGTTTTGCACTGAACATGAAGATTTTACTGCAGGTGACAGTTCTGAAAATTTATATTAAGGTCAGACATGGTGATAAAGTGACTATTTTGCATATTTGCACAAGGAATAGTCGCAATCGGTGTTAGCACTTCAGAACACTTCCTTTGATATCAAACCTTAATATAGTGTTCATAGGCAAGGTAAAAACCAAGTTAAGCTACATATAAAAGTCCATAATTTCAAGTAACAGGTGGGAATCATATTGAATTTGTGTTAATAAACGTGTCATCGGACTCAGACTAAGAATCGTTGTTTTTGACATAAGTGTACAATAACATTTAATTAGTATCCGTGATATCTGTTCAGAGAAAACGTTTGGTGCAGCTCTATATTAGTAGATTACATAAGCCTCAATGATATCACTAAATCATATGTGAAGTCAGGATAACTCCTGTAAGGATTCCAATTTCGCTACCATGGGGGCTATTCACAGAGAAACGATTAGATAATGCAGACCATTGCTTCACAACAAAGTATAAGACAACCTAAAGTATGTGAATATCAAATAGAAAAGAAACACACAAATGTATGTACATAAATCTAGCTATTACAAATGTAGCAGTCTCAAGTTTTAGAATATTTGCCAATCAGCAATACTTTTACATATTTAAAAAATACAGAATCAGTGTGTGTGATTTTTTTTAGTAGTATTTGCAGTTGCTTCTTAGATTAATGACAGAATAAAATACATGATGCAATTTTGAATGGTGTGGTAATGGGTAGTGAGGTGAACCTCGGTATGTTGCATGGTATAAATGAGTGACTGGCAACTCAGCAAACATGTATTAAAGTATATATGCAGTTGGTTTTCACTGTATGCAAAGTAAAAGTAGAGCTTTTGATGTACTAAATCATTGATTTCAGTAAATTACATTGCTTGAATAAAGGTTCAGTGTGTACATTAAAACGGAACTACCTATAAGGCAGATAATTTTTTGTATGTAATTTCTCTACTCGATCACAGGCACGACCCCATGCAAGGATGGAAAAGGTAAGGAATAATGCCTCAGCCCGCCCCTCCCCCCTTAATGAACCTTATGTCCTTAACCCCACTCACACTCTTTGTAGAGGCACACCTTAAGATATCATGCATTCAAGCATCACGGTGCAAAGGGGTCATTACTACGATAATCACATGTTCCATCTTTAGCAGTGGTAAAATAGCAGCTGTTCCAAGTATTTCAATACCGATAATTTGTATTGACGTAAGATACATGCATTTCTTTGGCAAAAATCTACCTAGGAGTTCCCAATCATGCACTAGCCGGACTACGGGAACCATGGAAATGTTCACTGTTAATTCTTGCATTTCTTTTTATCAACCTATTATCATATTTATACAAACAGGAGCAGCAGTGTCACATCGGTAGTTCTCAGCACAAAACAAATACGACAATCCAATATGTCTACACACTATAGCCATCCCAGTCTCTGTCTTAGTCTAAACGTATAAATTGATTTACATATTATCACATTCGAATTGAAATTAAGAAAGTCCTCGCCTTCAACAGTCAAATGAATTTATAAATAGCTTATCAGCGGGAAATCATCAAGTATGTTTTGCAGCCAAAATTCTCGGTGTTGTTTGTTATACGTCAAATGGATGACATTTATGAAACAAACCAAAATAACACACCTACATTAAATCCGAAAGTAGTGTGGGTTGGGCATATTAAACTACACGTAAATTTTTTGTATGTAAGGCGATTATTTGAACTCCCCATAGTAGTTTATACTTCTGTCAATAGTCTTTTTAATGACCGTTCTATGAGTATTTTCGAAAACTGACAATTTGTGGTTGCTAAGAATATTTGATGATGTTTGTGTCAGCTGGACTCACTCTCTCTCTCTCTCTCGCTCGCTCGCTCGCTCGCTTGCTCTCTCTCTCTCTCTCTCTCTCTCTCACACACACACATATATATATATATTGTACAAATACACAAATACATACGTAACTTTAGATGATGTTTGTATCAACTGTGCTTATATATGTCGCATCATCAATGAATAACTTACACAATAGTGCCTATACTGCTCTCACCCTCCTAGCCTTTACGTTTCTCCGTGTAATTGTTAATGTCCAAAAAGGAATACAAAAAGCAATGTCACTTTCCATGATTAATGACCAAGAGGTTATGGAATATATCAACGACATGCTTCCTATGGTTAATCGAATCATCCTGAAATTTGAAAAATTCTTGCCACAATTTGTGCAGGTGCCAAAGGGATTACCTTTATGGGAAAAATGAAGTCACTTCTCTGACAGAAATGAAGCTGTATCATTGAATATATAAATATACAATTCAGTTACTACGCTATGTGTTTGTCGTACCTGTCATACTGAGAAAGGTGTCGTTATATCTGTCTCTGCAGTTAAATTGGAGAACCCACTCATCAGTGCATGCTTCCCATGGTAGCCTCGTTGTAAATGATGCAAACATATAATAAATGCAGTATCCAATCAGCATGGCGTAAAATACCATTAGCATGATATTGACCACCAGCATGCCATACCCTATACCTGTTCAGAACAATAAGGAAAAATAAATTTATATCTAGGTGAATGTTTCATACAATCAGTTTCGCCCAAAGCACATCATATCTGTCCTTTAAAAAGTTGTCTAACTATATGCTGTATCTTGAATCGGCACATATATATATATATATATATATATATATATATATATATATATATATATATATATATATACTCGCACATAACTACCTCCATTAAACTTTTCTTTTTTTGCAATAGGGATTTGGTCGAGTGGATATGTGCGTTTCTCATTTCAGCTAGGCAACTGGTGCCAAAGTTTGCAGGGTTGAGTCCCGCTCGTTCAGAACATAAAATATATATTTTCGGCATTTCCTTAATGCTGGTGGATTTAAGTCTCTGATTTTGGAAATAAATGCCGACTCAGTAAATATACTGCATTACCGTGTTGATATGGCACTTGCACATAACTACCTCCATTGAACCATTCTTTTTTAGGAACGGGGATTTGGTCGAGTGGATATGTGCGTTTCTCGTTTTAGCTAGGCGACTGGTGCCAAAGGTTGCAGGTTCGAGTCCCGCTCGTTCCGAACATAATATATATATATATATATATATATATATATATATATATATATTTCCAATTCGTATTGTCATACATTCAGCATAAAATTAAAGCAACCAATCAATATCCATGTACCACGTGAAAGAGCCAGTCAACATGTATCTGGAGTCAAGTGTTATATGTGCAAAGTGGATGCTCTTTCTATAATGGAAGAGGGATATTAGAGTTCAGAGATGAATAGTTCATGGATATCACTGTGACTTTGATTTATGACCACATGACCTTTTGCCTTGAAACTTAACTTATGCCTTATAAATGCCCACATGATTTTAATGACAATGCCAATGGACTTTTTCTTATCATTGTGATCGTTTTCTTATCGCTGTGATCGAGACTGCTAAAAATACATGTTCTACGTGTTCAAGGCCTCATGAAACTAAACCAAAGATAAAAAATAATGTAACCTGCATGTGTGCATTCATGTGGCATGTACCTGTAAATATAGTTGTCAGGGATAAGTCATGAAATGACACCAATTCAAGAAACATTAGATATAAGCTTACAAGGGTACACATTCACTAATTTTCAAATACAAGAACACCTCATAAACAAGTGCATTTACGTTTCCAATCAATGTTTCGTTATATGTACACCAGTATCAGCAGGCAAGGCTTTACCTTAAAAGCTTGCATTTGCATGTGTATATGGGTAAAGATTGATCTACATATAACTGTGGATTGGTATATTGTATCCGAATGATCAAAATTTTATATTTCCACATATTCTGAAGATAATTTCAGATTATGAAACATACAGAACAAACGACACAACATAAATTCAAATGTATGTAACTATGTGTATGTATACAAATGAAACAAGATGAATTTTGTATGTGAAAATATGCATATGATAGTTCAGAAAACGAGTACCATATTCATTAATTTCAACCAAATAGTACAGAAAAACATGGTCCATATTCATTAATTCCAAACCCAACAATGACAGCAAAGAGATTCCAGACTAGCCAAAGCATCAACATTTCTTTTCTAATACCAATGTGAAGAATCAAATTTCACTCCTGACTTGAGACAGGCAGTCACCCATAAAAGGCAACTGGTGGTTTTAAACCGGTCCTCTCAACCTTAGAAATATTCATCATTAACTGCAGACACTAGTTCATTTCCAAAATGTATAGGCCTAACCACCAAAAACACAAATTTCATTACTTCTGCCAAAAATAAAAAGAAACCTGCTAGGCCTATCACCTTTTAGGTTTCCCGACTTGTCAGTCACCTAAGTTTACAGCAAAAAAGTAAAGTAGGCCTACATCGTTTTTGTGATATTTATGAAACAACGACAGCAGAGAGATCAACAGTTACCAAAACATCAACATTCATCTTCCAAAACCAATGAGAAGACAGAAACCTTCTGATTAAACAACATTTAACTTTTAAAATAGTGATACAGGTTTGTTCAATTCCATATATGCATTACAATATACTAAGTAAAAAGTAAACAAGTTTGAAACTGAAACACAGTCACGTATTTTCAGGGTTATGGCCCATAAATAATGATTGCATGATAGATGTGACTCTAAGCAAAATATTTGCATAAGGGACCTTGTTTTTCTGAATGAATACCGAAAGTTCAGACCTACCTAGAGTAAATATCAGGTAAGTTTTAACCATATGCACAGTACTTGATGAATATGGTGACCCAGATACTTGACATAGTGACCTAATTTTATTCTATGACTTTTTTCAGTGTGCAATTATGAAAATATTAGATAGAGCTCATCCAAGGTACATGTCCACCACGTTTAAAAAGTATCTGTTAACAGTTCTGGAGTGAGCGAAATGACCATGCATTCCAACTGCAATCACTAAAGTAGCCACACACATGTTCTCTTACCGGACATTACTACGTGGATTACTATGTGGGTTTTATAAATTCGTGAAATTCAGAACATAACAACAAGAACATCTATTGAGTGACGTATTGAATATCAAGTCCAGCTACATCCCCATGAAGAACCGGATTTGGCCTATGGTTTTGATGAAACTCATTTACATACATGTACACTGGCATGGCTACAGTAATCATGCTAACATACACTTTTACTGTTCATTAAACAATGTAAAAAATTCCTTAACAGGAAAGCTGTATGAACAGCCAGTCCTGAGTTGACCTTAAACATGAACCCAAAATAAGCTTTATTCTGGTCTACAAGTGCTCAAAAGTGACCTAATGTAATTTCAAAGCAAATGCCCAAGAGGTCAAACAAAAAAATGATAACTCGGGCCAACGTCAATGGAAAATGCCCTGTTGATACAACTTTAAATAGTCGAATGTAAACATTTAGCGATAACAACCAAAATTGAAAACAAAATCAGGACAAAATCAGTAAAAATATCAAGTATCCTCAAGAACATTTTATTATACACTCTGTTAGCCTTTTCACATTCCGAAAACCAAATTTCAACATCATGTGAACGAGAGTCCAAAATATCTTTAAAACCCAGCTGTCATAAAAATGTTAACAAATCCAGAAGTATACCTATGCAAACTCGAAGCAATTTAACAAGAAGTTTGACATCAGATAATTTTGCCAAAAGAATGAATAACTAAGTCATACAAACGGAAATCAATGGATAATGGCATTTTGTACAAAGGCAATATGTGCAACCGTACAGGTACATGCAGTATAATATAAGATTAAAATCATAAGCCTGTATTTTCTTGATATCTCTGCATGCAAAGGTAGTACACATTGTAAGTTTCATACAACCGGATTACATCATATATTATGTTAAAATTGCAAAACTGTGAGCCTGTACTGCATTAGTTCAGAGATACATGCACGTAGCATTATTTTCCGCTGTTAAGTCCCTGTGCAAGCACGTAACCAGTATTTCTAAATTTTGGGAGTCGGTAACTCATAACGCTGGCAAATGCTGATGACGTGGCACTTTTGGCGCCGACTTCAGTTTTCATTTCCAAGATGTTAGAAGTTTGTTCCAAATTTCCTAAAAAATATAATGTCCTTTTGAATCCTTCCAAATTTAAACACATTGTTCTTGGCAATAAGGATGTATATCCTGGTGTTCTTGTATTTACCCTTATTCAAAGTAAAGTTAATCAATTCGAGCACCTTGGCAATATCATTGGTAAGAACGACTTGCGGGACAGTATTGAGACCTGTATCCGACATTTTCAGATAAAGGTCAATGTCTTAATGGCTCAATTTGGTAAAGTTTTTCCAGATGCTAGATATCAACTATTCAAAACGTACTGCATGCCTCTTTGTGGTTGCCAATCATGGGGTCTCTCTAAAACAGAAGTTGAACATTTCGATACCACTTGGAGATAAGCAATTCGACTTATCTGGCGATTTCCCCACAGGTGCCATAATATATTATTGTCACTCATTTGTGAAGACGTACCTGTTAATATACAACTACACAAAAGGTTTATGAAGTTTTTTCATGGGATTGTAAACAGCAATAATAAAGTTGTTAATATATGTGGGCAACTTCCTGTAGCCGGAAGTCAATCAGCAGTATGCAACTCAATGACTCTAATGGTTTCAAGGTAAAAAATCGACAGAATACAAATTTGTCAGAGAACTTTGCTCACGATGAAAATTAAATACCATATTATCACTGCAAGATATTTGTGACACCATTACCATGTTATGCACCAAACCTTTGTTGTGAATTACACATAGGATCCACAGGTCCTTCCAGGTCATGATTCTTGAAGATTGACATACATTTTACTTGTATGCATGTGGTGGACCCAATTTTTTTTTTTTTTGCTTGCTTCAAATATATGATAATTCTTGTATGTATACCTACTGAGTACGAATAAACATATATATATAATGCATTTGTCTATTAGTAGCCAATCAGCTGTCTCTAATTGTACCACGTGCCTCCCTTGTAAATGTTATATTGGATTGTTGTATTGGACAGCTCGAGGGAATCCCCGCGCGCGCGTGACGTCATAACGCAAATGACGTTCACTGGGGCTTTTCCCTAGCTTTAGGCAAAATGTGTAGAATGTCAATGGGAAATAAAGTTTGTGATTTGACTATAGAGTGTTTCAGACTTCTATATTTATACAAGGAAAATCATACAAATTGCAGAATATAACAGATGTTGGATGGCAGGTCGTCCAATATGAAGTTTACGGAACTCTGAAACGTAATATTGGGTTCGGCTTCCCCTCACCCAATATAACGTTTCATCGTCCCGTAAATTTCATATTGGACTCCCTGCCATCCAATATCTGTATAATATATATATGTATATATATATATATATATATATATATATATATACATATATACATATATACATATATACATATATATGTATATATACATATATATATACAAATATATATATATATATATTTTACTAAAATAAGACCGCAAATTAGTAGCAATGTGTACAGCATTTAGAATTTTAAATTTTTTTACGAAAATTGACCAATGCAGACCAGGCAGCATACCGGGAAGATAGATATATTGGTGGAAACATAAACAGAACTTTGAGTATTATTAATCATACTTCTGGTCAGAAAAGTAAGGCACTTGTTTGTCTTGCATGGACACTTAGTGAAAACGTTTGCATTATTTTCATGTTTGGCGGATCATTAGTGAGATGGGTTGAATTTTTTATAGCAACACTCAACGCTCTGTAATGAACAATGGACGGACATCACCAGCATTTAATTCATCTTGTTGTGTCCTTCAAGGGTGTCCCCTTTCCCTGTACCTCTTTTTCTTGTTTATTGAATTATCAGCAACAACATTAAAAAAGAATCCAAAGTCCAAACGTAGACGAAATTAAAATAGGATCGTATGAATTTATAATATCTCAATATGCAGATGATACATCACTGACAATAAAATGTGAACCAAAAAAAACAGGAAAATTAAAAACACTCTAAACGCTGGCACTGAATTATATTGTAATTGTCGTGAATCATAGATAAAATGCAGATTACATATACAATATTATTATATAGCTATGAGGTGTCCGAGAATTTTTAATCAAACTGTAACAAAATTTATACAACGTGATTTTCGTTTAAAGAATGACAAACCTTGGGTACAATTTAAGGATATGTGTCTGGATTTTTTATTTTATTGAACCAGACATTAACTATTTTGGGAGGACATGGAGGTCCTGAGAAAAACATTTTTGTTTGTTTGAAGGCTGCACGTATCAGTACGTAGCAGGTGTGTCTGCTACACTTCTGCAAGCGAGCCTGGACCCTGTCGGGCATGATGCCCATGGCGAGCTTGGCTATATAGATCTGGGAAATTGGAGATGATCCCACCATCTCTGTACCACTAACCTGGAGTTTCCCATTCTCCTGGCAACATCACACTTGGAAAGACCAGTCTCCAATGTGCCAGTGCTCCTTTCTTTGTCGACTTCAGTGAGCTGTGACTAGCCTGTATGCACTGCCATTATGGATTCACATCTCTAAGTTGCCTATGGCCCCTTATACAGCCCTTGGCAGCCCAATACTAGTCACTTTATGCACCTTTATGGCTGTTATCTTATTTGTGTGATCGCTCAGCCATACTTTTTGCTATGCTGTCCGTGTTACATCACAGTCCATGTGACAGTCATATTTTGTATACAAACTAATATTCAGATTAGCCCATGTTAAACTAACAGGGGGCTGGTGGTTTGGCCAGGAACATAGCAAGAATAAGGTTAGCTCGCTCTAACCTTGTAGATACATTCTTACTGTAAGTAAGGTATCTTAACTTCCATTACTTTGAGCGTGAAAAACAATGAATCTATATGTGAATTGAAATTTGAAAATGTAACAACTATTATTTTCCTTGACTTTACAATCTTGTTCAGCATACTGAATAAACTATATTCCAGGCAGAATAATAAAGACAATATGGATACACCATGAAGAAACACAGTTGTTTAGGGTATTTTAACCCAAACTATGTCTTATCTTATTTTCTTGATAATCCTAATAATTTTGCTAAACTTATTGGATGTAAAATTATTAGTTGTTTCCAATGTGAAGTTTGGTCAAACCACCCTCCTTAGAATATGTAAGATTCAATTTCTTGCAACTCCTCGCCATCCTCCAACACTGAGAAGGTACCCAACATATTCATCATGTGACGACATGTTTGAAACATATAATTTGCTTTATCTATATTCACTATTAATGTGTCAGTATGAAACCCCTATACAACATCTAGGCGGGTACTCCACATTTGACTGATAAAATATCAGAATACCCATTCTCATATCTGA
Source organism: Hermodice carunculata (assembly GCA_964020975.1). NCBI lineage: Eukaryota > Metazoa > Annelida > Polychaeta > Eunicida > Amphinomidae > Hermodice > Hermodice carunculata. The sequence continues at coordinate 32,688,352 of OZ026619.1, read as the reverse complement.
CATATTGTCATCCGCCAGTCAAATAAATATTGCTCCAATCAAAGGCTATCCCTTATTCCATAAAATGACAATTTGTTACACATTATGGAGTGATTTTGGGTGTCTAATGCTTGGAAAGATCAAGAAACATACCGAGTATTTATTCTTTTCTCCCCGACGCCTGCAATATCTTATTAGATAAGAGGTCAAATACACATTTGGTGCTATACTAGTTTCTGAATCCAAACGTTTTATATACAACAAATTGAATTTTATCCAAACACGAAAGTAATTGGTAATGAACCCCTTTTCACACATTATAGATACGGCAGGTACAAGGATATAGGCCTTTACTTACTGAATAAATCACTTTCTCCTTTCTTATTGTTTTTAAATACGATTTTGTATCGATAAATTCATGATATGTGTTGAAACTCCAACTGTATCTTCACAAGCAAACTTAAGTAGTTTTGTATGCATGTTATCCTAGCCAGGGCTGGAAGGTTTTAGTGATTTGAGGATAACACATACCTCTTTTTTAAAGGCAAAATGAAAATAAAAAGAGGTATGAAAATTACCATGGAGGTAATATTCTGGATTATCTGAAGTATCAAAGATATTGTGGGCCAAAGAACTTTCAACATCCACAAAATGAGAATTGAATTAACAAGTTTGTCTTTAGAATTGGACATGTATATATTATCACGTTTTAATCTCTTAGAATTTGTTATCTATTTTGTTTATTAATAACTTTATTTTAGAAGTTTCCGTACTTTAGACAGATAAGATCTCGTATGCCCAGTATAGTGTGTATAATATTCTTTTCGGCAAGAGAAATAATATGGCTCAGACGATTACGGTCATTTTCATATTTTACTACCTTTATTTTTTCCTTTATAATGTCTTTTCTTTTCTTTCTTTTCTTGTTTCTTTCTTTTGCTATTTCTTTACTTGTTTATATATTTGATAATTTCATTTTATTTAGTTAGTTATTTTTGCAATTTATTGATTTGAATATCCCCGGAGATATCCATACCTTACTCAATTTAGATTAAAATTAAAATATTATAACAGTTATGTGTGCTATTTTTGAAATGCATAATGTGTGTTTGTAATGTTCCAGATTCATAAATATCACAAAAACGATGTAGGCCTACTTTACTCTTTTGCTGTAAACTAAGGTGACTGACAAGTCGGAAAAACTAAAAGGCGATAGGCCTAACAGGTCTCTTTTTATTTTTGGCAGAAGTAATGAAATTTGTGTTTTTGGTGGTTAGGCCTATACATTTTGGAAATGAACTAGTGTCTGCAGTTAATGATGAATATTTCTAAGGTTGAGAGGATCGATTTAAAACCACCAGTTGCCTTTTATGGGTGACTGCCTGTCTCAAGTCAGGAGAGAAATTTGTTTCTTCACATTGGTTTTGGAAAAGAAATATTGATGCTTTGGCAAGTCTGGAATCTCTTTGCTGTCATTGTTGGGTTTGGAATTAATGAATATGGATCAGGTTTTTCTGTACTATTTGAAAATTACTTCATTGGCTATGTTGTGCTGTGGGCTTTGTTCTCCGACTCATAGTTATAGTGGAGGTAGAGTGTGTTTGTAATGTTCCAGATTCATAAATATCACAAAAACGATGTAGGCCTACTTTACTCTTTTGCTGTAAACTAAGGTGACTGACAAGTCGGAAAAACTAAAAGGCGATAGGCCTAACAGGTCTCTTTTTATTTTTGGCAGAAGTAATGAAATTTGTGTTTTTGGTGGTTAGGCCTATACATTTTGGAAATGAACTAGTGTCTGCAGTTAATGATGAATATTTCTAAGGTTGAGAGGATCGATTTAAAACCACCAGTTGCCTTTTATGGGTGACTGCCTGTCTCAAGTCAGGAGAGAAATTTGTTTCTTCACATTGGTTTTGGAAAAGAAATATTGATGCTTTGGCAAGTCTGGAATCTCTTTGCTGTCATTGTTGGGTTTGGAATTAATGAATATGGATCAGGTTTTTCTGTACTATTTGAAAATTACTTCATTGGCTATGTTGTGCTGTGGGCTTTGTTCTCCGACTCATAGTTATAGTGGAGGTAGAGTGTGTTTGTAATGTTCCAGATTCATAAATATCACAAAAACGATGTAGGCCTACTTTACTCTTTTGCTGTAAACTAAGGTGACTGACAAGTCGGAAAAACTAAAAGGCGATAGGCCTAACAGGTCTCTTTTTATTTTTGGCAGAAGTAATGAAATTTGTGTTTTTGGTGGTTAGGCCTATACATTTTGGAAATGAACTAGTGTCTGCAGTTAATGATGAATATTTCTAAGGTTGAGAGGATCGATTTAAAACCACCAGTTGCCTTTTATGGGTGACTGCCTGTCTCAAGTCAGGAGAGAAATTTGTTTCTTCACATTGGTTTTGGAAAAGAAATATTGATGCTTTGGCAAGTCTGGAATCTCTTTGCTGTCATTGTTGGGTTTGGAATTAATGAATATGGATCAGGTTTTTCTGTACTATACATAAAGATAAACAATACCTGCATCATAATACTCATAATTGCAACAAATTGGTAACCAATTAAAGATGATGCCTTCTCCTCATCATATGAAAAAAATCTGTGTCACCCATATTAGTGTGGGGAGTAACATCTTTTTAATCCAATCAGCAGGGCCACATACCTTTAAACAAAGGTACTGAATCCCAGGCACTCAGAGGTCCCCGGGAGGGAAACTGACCACGGACCATCTGCAGCAACAGTAGAGGAACGGCAACCAGAATATACATGAGTAGATAGGCCACTATGAAGGAACCTAGTGAAAAAGCAAGATTTTGATAAAATAGTTGCAAAACTATATAAAGAGGATTTCAATCAAATTCGTTGGACAATGTCTTGCAATGTATACTTTTACACATAGATTAAATTATGTAATGGGTATTTTGTTATGATTGTTTTTCTTCTTGTACGCGCAAGGACACCCATAACCAAATAGACTCTCACAGAAAAAAGACATCTACCTGTCAAGTTAAACAAAGATTTGTTTAGTTGGGCATAAATGAAAGGTGACCATGATACGACTAATAGGGGTGATCTGGGTTCGTTTAATTTCTTGACATAGAGCCTTTTGTTCCCATGATGAATGTTTGTAACACCCAGCAACCCTTGCCATTTGAGGTCAGGTCGGTCAACAAAGCCCATTACATACAATGAACCTGAAAGTTTCATCCTGCCTATGAGGACGATTTTGGGAATTATCATCTTCTAATCTACCTAAAGTACATATCATTATCTTTTAAACACACCCAGGTGTGTTAAAATGAAAGTTTAATGCTTATTTGGCAACATATAGAGAGCTTACATTTATCTCTGCTAATTCCCCGTGTTAATATATGGAGAAAAAGTGAGGGTCATGGAAAGTGACCCCAAGATGTGGGCGGTCAATCATGAACAGGATGGGCAGCAGCACCTTTATGCGAATTTAAAATCAACCCAGATATAGACTATTGGTGTAATGTTCATATTTATATTACTCTTGGTGTGCCCGTGTGCGTCAGGGGTTGACACACATCGTTGTCAACAGCAGTTAAGTATACATTGCCTTGGCACTTACCGCCACCATTTTCATGCACTCTATAGGGGAACCGCCATACACTACCGAGTCCCATACCATAGGCCATCAGATTCAGTATGAACTCTATGTGATGGTTCCATTGTCCACGCACAGTTTCCTCTGATGGTTGTGTCATCATGAAGACTGTCTAAGGCCTCGTACAACGACCTACAAGAATATAATAAGATAATAGCAAAAGTCCAGGTTAACAGGAAATTCCTTCTATTGTAAAAGGAGACAGGCATTGGGCTTAAGTTGTTATCAAAAGCATGTTCCAGCACACCAATACCACTTTTACTCACAACGGGAACTCACATGTTTATTCTACAATAAATAAATAAATAAATAAATAAATAAATAAATAAATAAATAAATAAATAAATAAATAAATAAATAAATAAACATATGAATAAATACATAAATGAATGAATAAATAAATAAATAAACAAATAAATAAATAAATAAATAAAAAGTGACAATCGTTATTCATATACATGCATGCATGCATACATACATACATACATACATACATACATACATATACACTGAAACCTGTCAACAGGGGCACCTAGATGAATGTGGATATCTCTCAATAACTCCGACATCCAACTCTAAATATTGTAGTATCTATTCTGACAGGTCAAAAAGTATGCTTGACACCTATCTGATTTGGTACAATGTGGCCCAAAACTTTACTCATAACTACTTGTGATTTTCAATTTCGTTTCCTGATAAAAAAAAAAGTGTTTTTTTGTCTCGCAAAAATGGGACAAGTTTGTCAAAATAAAAAAATGGAGAAATATACCATAGAGGGCAAAGGCTTCTTAGTAAGAATAGCTTGAGTTACAAATTTTGAATAAACCATGAACGGTTATTGATCATTCCAATACCCTTTGTTTTAGGTTTTGGATTTATCTTTGGGGTCAAATGGGCAATTGACAGACTAATGGGAATAGCATTTTGAAAAACCTTTGGTTGTCCAGCATCGAGATGTGTTGCCGAGGAGTCTACAGCTTTATAAGTGGGAACTGCAAATTCAACGTCCTAACCAAATGAATTGATTGGCCACCGACTAGAGTAAAATACATCAATCTGCAGGAAAGAAGGGGGTCTGGTCACAGACATAGCTAAAACCTCAACTAGTAAATTGACTTCCTGAGACTGAGTATAAGCTGTTCCAAGAAAGGTATTTTCTCATGATGTACTGCAAGTACACATTAGAGAGGTGTCCTCCATACTCAAGGGCTGTTTATATGATAATAGAGGATCTTACATGGCTGACAGTGAGTTACTATACTTTTTCTCTCACCAGGGATCGTTGTTCGTGTGGAAAATCACTCATGACTGCACGAGTGATATTCTCCACCAACAACGATCCCGATTGAGAGAAAAATTGTAACTCACTCTCCAGTCATGTAAGATTTTGATTATTCTATGTTTAATTGAGCATTCATCGCAAAAAAATATTCCGTATGGCTACTTTCAACGCCGACTTGCTGTGCCGTGTTTGTTTACGTGCCTCACAATTATTCCACGTCACGTGTGACGTATAATCAAATATCGCTCGCAAACATTTGATTTTGTCTTAATGTCAGTGCATCAAGTCAATGATTTAGGCTCGTCACAATTTACTTGTGACAGTGTTTAGGCCATGTGATCTACAGTTAGGTACAACTTTTGAATTTCACTCTAGAAAATGATAATTCACTTTCAACCATAGAATAACAAATAACAAGGGTGTCTCATACAATCAGGTGTCCCTTTTATCCAGATATCCCCATTGAAAGGTTTTGCTGTACTATTTTCAACTTGCAGCAAAAAAAAAAAGAAGAAGAAGAAGAAGAAGAAGAAGAAGAAGAAGAAGAAGAAGAAGAAGAAGAAGAAGAAGAAGAAGAAGAAGAAGACGACAACATCAGGAAAACAAAACCCAAACATATGTAGTTTATGTTCTTATTGTGTGACTGCAGGCCCCGGATGACTACTTTACCATCGCAAGCAAAGCATAAACATGCTACCTGACTGCAAAGGGCATCGATGTGCACAACAGTCTTATCAAGAGAAAATTAATTCTAATTGCACCAGCGTTCCCAGTAAATATGCTTATTGTGGCAACTTTAAGGTCAAACATGGAAGTTTTTTCAATAGTTCAGCAAATCATATCCACAAATAGCAGCTTAACAAGGACAGCAAAGTTCAGGATAGCAAAAAGCAGCTTCAGGAATTACCAAAATATCAACATTCAGCTTTCAATACCAATGAAGAAGTAAATTTGACCACTGACTCGACACAGGTAGTATATTTTGAAAGACAACTCGTGTCCTCTGAACCTCTGAAACTGATTCTGTACTAACTACAGATTTTTTTTTTTCGCAAGCATACAGGCCTAACCACTTAAAACCCCAAATTAAACACTTATGCCAAAGATACAAAAGATCTGGGAGCCAAGCCACTTGTTGATCCTCTTGACTTGCTAGTCAGTAAGTTGACCATGAAAGACTTATATATGCCTACATTGTTTTTGTGATGTCAGACATTTGAATTCACTTCTAAATCCAAAATGTCCTTTCTTATCATTGAGTTACATTCAATGCTGTATCTCACAAAAATAAGTTAAAATGCTACATGGACAGCATTCTTACCTAGATGATGAACGTGATCTACAGCCAGGATTTTAGTTAAAACAATTTATAGAAAAGACACACGTATGTGGATACAGCCAAAGATCACAAAAAACATCCCTCTATATAATATTATCAATAATTGGATACACTCGCAGAGTGAAGTGGGAGGGTATTGTTTTTGTTTCTTGTCTACGCCTGTTCTAGTCATGTAATAGGACAGTGTTTCAATTTTAGTGGAGCAACCAATCTGGGAATACATTTTGATTGGGTTTCTTTTTCTTGGTACATGCAGCAGGTCAGATTCTTTGTGACACTTTCGTGTGGGTTCAAGTTTTAGGGCAGTCATTCAGACCTTGCAAGTTTCTGTTGCCTGGTCGTCTTGGTTTCCCTAACATTAGAGGGCACACAAATATACATAAAATCCTTTTCTCGCAGTAAGTTTAAATAAATTTCAATTTGGCTGTTTCATACATATATTTGTGCATATACCAGTTCATATAAATTTCTAAGTTTTGCCATTATAAGCAAGAACCTGTAATACAGTGTGTATTTGCCATTGAAATTAAGCCATTCTACTATGGCCTGGAGTTACTCGACTTCGCTACTCGTGCTTGCTGCACTATTACGGTAATACTATAAAAAATTTTAATATCTGGTGTCAACGACAGACAACTGGAGCCATTTGGACTATCATTAGTACATGTCACAAAGCTTCTGGGTCAGTTTATAACACAGAAAGACGCCATGCTTGACTTCTTATTCGAAGACCTGTTAGATGAGATCAGGAATACCAAGGGTATAAAAGTAAACGACCTTAATGTTTGCAGTAAGTAAAATAAGACTGCCTAACTACAAGTTTTACTATCAAACAAACCACTTGATGTTATTCTCATCTCAAAACAACCTGGCTAACTAATACACATCCAGATGAGGAGATTGCCATGCCTGGCTACAACATTATAAGGTTTCCTCATACTCACAAAAAGGGAGGTGGCCGCTGCTTTTACATCTCAGGCATGTTTTCATATGAACAGCCCGGGCGCCACTTGCTAATGCTACATCAGAACTGAAAACTTGCTGCTACGTTTCTAAAATACCAAAGTGTAAACTCACCACTCCGTGCAGAATTTACAGACCCTGTGATGTACCTGGGCAGGATAGCCCCCACGACCTGGAAACGGTACTGGATAATTTCCCCCACCAGACGAATTCATTTTAGTTGGTGACTAAACTTTGATAACAAATCATTTTCCAGTGTCTCAAATAAATTAAAACGTAGCCCAGATACTTCCAGAACTTTTTCACAACTTATTTCATACTCAAGGAGTGGAAGATGGCAAAAGTAATTCTTGCTTATAAGCATGGTCCACAAAGCAACGTCAAAAAACTATCATCCAATCTCAGTGTTATGGGTCGCAATGAGAGTACTTGAGAGGGCTGTGTATGACCAATTGTATTCATGTTTCAGAAAACAATGGTATTTGAATCCTGGTCAGTCTGGTTTTCCGATGGAATACTCCACAGCAACTGCCCTGGCAAAGTGTAAATGTCATGTCAGAAAGACATTGAAACGGCCGTCACAATGGAGTGCTCTTCATTTAACACTATCACTCATCCTATTATGCTTTAACACTTCAACAGTTGGCATACCGGACGTCGAACATCCATGGTTCAACTTATATTTAACTGACGAGTTCCAACAAACTGCACTAAATGGTGCCTGTTCCGGACCTAGCGAGATAAGATGCAACGTCCCTTGGGTGTCAACAAATGCAATAGATCTCTGTACCCAGATGACACTGCCATCTTCAACTCGGCAAAGGACCACGCCGACATAGTGAGAGCTGTAAACTTCTCGCTAATAAAATTACCCTTGGCCAAATAAATATTGGCAATAAAGAGTTTAATCATGTCTCCGACTTCAAATATCTTGGAGTTATTTTGGCCAGCACTTCTCTCTTTAAACAACACCATGAACAACTCTTTTCTAAAGTAAATAAAAGGATTACAGTTCTTCAACGAGGCAGTGTCCTGCTAACATATCCTGCTAACCCTCTATAAATCTGTAGTAACTCCTTACTAAGACTATTGTGACAGTACCTAGGATGTTGCCACTGCTCAGTCTTTTAACTAAACTTCCAGATACGTGCTACGTACAGTAACGAAATTATACTGGCGAACTCCCGTTCAAGAACTGCATTCCTCCCGTAAGCTCTCTCTGCTGGAGGAGTGGCGTAAATACCATCGGACTATCTTACGTGTAAGGTCACCAATGGTCTCTTGCCAGCATGGTTAAAAAATTATTTTACTTGTTCCTATGATCTACATTCTCATAGCACTAGGCAGCTTGCAATATGCAGCTGCTTGTCCCGTCATTTTCCCTATACTGTCTTCCCCTATTATCACTCACTTAGAGAGTATTACTGGTCCTTACACTATTCAATCGCATTTTAATATGGAAACGACTAGCACCGTAAAAAGCGATCCTTGTGGGATATGTATGTATATATATATATATATATATATATATATATATATATATATATATATATATATATATATATATATATGTGTGTGTGTGTGTATGTATATATTATAGATATATATGTGTGTGTGTGTGTGTGTGTGTGTGTGTGTGTGTGTATACATACATATTTATAATAATATAATGTAACAATACTAACACTGGGACGGACCTAAGCCGTAAATATTTGTAGCCAAATGGGGAAGTAAAACTGTAATTGCTGCAGAATCCAGTAAGATTTTTATGATATGTAAACGGCTAGCACCGTAAAAAGCGAGAGCAGCTTCAATCCTTCTGGAATATACATATATATGGCAACATGGCATAATATGGTCCCCCTAAGGAATTTCTCTTGGAAAGTAAAACGTGCATCAATACAGATGCAAATACCAAGCCTGTTAAATTCTTGTGGCACAAAGACTTATAGCATTTGGGCCGACGGTTAAAGACTTATAGAATTTGGGCCAACAGTCAAATATATTTTACATTTTTCTACAAAAGCGGAAATTACAAACATGCCCATATTTCTCCACATTTGAAAATAAAGGTAATATGTGCATAGCCATAAGGTAACATGAGTTCCTGCTATTTTAAGTGGGATTTAATAAAAGTACATAAGTTTGTACTCCAAGGACTTTTAGGGAGTAATCAACAGCTTCATATTTTGCCCTTCATTAAATTGTCTCGAGAATATGGTTGAGCAATAACTCTGCGTTCTCTCATTGACCGCTATGTGGCGCTGCGGACAGCTTTCATCCGGGTATTCAATAGCGGGTCAACCTGAGTAGCGTCGCATACTATGATGTGTTAACGCATGGTGCAAACTGAGCGTTTTTCTTGGTGAATGAAATAACCAAGTGTAACTCATAATCATGATAATGTTATCATTAATAAATACTTTTGGTAGAAGGTAATGCAACCAAGGAATCAACCCAATACACATTGTTGTGGAGTTAATCACATTTGATTTTAATTTTAATTTAACTTTTAACACTACCTGCCGATCCCCCCCGCCCCCACCCCCCACCCCCCCACACACACATACACATAACTGTAAAACTTGGAAATTCATCTACAATAACATATTCTGGTGAGGTTGTCCACTTGTCTCTATTTTTGACACAATGACAACACACCCGGCGAATAAAATTCAATCAACTTCTTCAAACGCAATGACCAATGTTGTTTTATCCTACCCGATCCTCCATTATCGCCCGCGATGAACCGGGTCACATTAAATCCTTGCAACAGGAGGCTTACGAAAGCCTCATGCTCTTGAGTTCATATTATGTGCTATGTCGATAATTTGTTATATGTGATCATTGCATTGTCTTAATAACTGTCGAAGAATATTCTTTATTATTGTATTTCTTTCGACCGTTCACATAGTCGAGTGGCGCTACGCAGGAATGTAATAAGCAGAATGCAGTTCCCGGTCACCGCGGTTCAAATGGAATTTTTACTTTTTTAACACAACATACGAACAAATGCATTCATTCTCTGCTATAATACAATCTTATCTTTCGTGTGTATAAAATTTATTAGCAGATATTACGTGAAAAGGAACATTTTTGGCACTTTGATTGCCGATACGTACAATGTTATCACAGTGTTTGCAAGTCCGCCGAAACCAATGTTTACCCGCAGGCGAGTACCCCGGATGAAAGCGATGACTCGCGCCGTGTAGTGGAGGTTTCTGGTAACTTAAGAAACTGCCCTTCCCTATTGTACATCAGGTTAAATGAAAATACAAAAATCTTACAAAGTATTGATACAGAGGGGCTCATATTATCCCACAGAGACGGTAATATGAGTATAGCTGATACCTATTATTAGTTTATACAGAGGCTACTAACGGGCACCCAGGTGCTCATATTTCCCACATATCAATAAATACATTTCTTTAGGTCCAAAGTTTATGACTGTCAATTACAACTAAATGATCCATTCAGAGAACAAAATACAGCAGGTGCCTCACACATTGGTCACATGCCTTTTGCACTGAAACTTGCAAGCTGTCTGCAATAATAAATATATGTGATTTCAAAGAATATCTTTTTTCTTGGAAGGTGGGGTGCTCATATCACCCCTATTTCCATATTCCACCGTGTTACCCCATATATATATATATATATATATATATATATATATATATATATATATATATATATATATATATATATATATATATATATATATATTATACACACACACACACACATTTATGATTATAGACTTCTGAATGAGTGATGCTGTCCATCCCAACATGATTGCACAATGCCTCTCAGAATCAACCTCAAATTCAACACCATGAGTTCTTTGGAAAGGCCTACATCTGTGTTTTTCGGAACCAATACAGGTGTGGAAAGCATTGAAGTATAGACATGAACTTAAATGTCTTTTCCTGGTTCATCATTGCAGATGTTGTAGTTCAATCAGGTACAGTTCTGTGCAATCGGGTATAATACTGTGCAGTTCGTTACAATTCTGTAATATCTGGTATTGCAATTTGGTACCAGCCGGTGAAGTCGTGTGAAATACGGTACAATCCTGTGCAATCCGGTTAATAGTGACACCACTTTTTCACAACGGGTGTCGCGCTGTTAGAGCGACTGACCGGAAGTTGATTTTTGCCACAATGTCCAGTGTTACTGCGATTTCAGCGGAATATATATTCTAAAGCAATAAAATTGGAAACTGAGTTAAGGGCTGCCTGAAAAAGAATGTTCGAAACTGTATTCAGTGCAAATTTATTTCATGATTCCCTGGAATGCCATGCTCTTGATGGAAGCGCTCATTTCTAGATGGCGCCGCCCACAAAAACAACGACTTTTCATCGGCATATCACAGGATAGGTATAGCTGTCATTACGCATGCGTAATTATAAGAATTTGCTGACGCTCGCTATAATTCATGGTAAAATAAATCTGCCCTTTAGGAGTATGTTTAGCCAACTCCAAGAAACACTAGCATTTGGTTTTTGACTAATGGCACCAACATCTCCTGAAAAAATAACTTTGTCCCTTATATATATATATAAAATGTAACATTGCGATATACAATGTAAAGTTGACTTAGCATGTAACTGACAGTTTATTCCATTGTATTACGACTTTTGAAAAGTAAGAATTAATAAACCTGGGGTAATAAATTTAAGCAAGTGGCACAACACTATGACCATCCAGCGATAACATTATCAGGTTGAGTGTTCTGGCGTTTTGCAGATGGCTTCTTTTTTGTCACTGTTATCTTCACCATCATCGTTATTAATATTGTTACTATCATACTGTTGTCATCATCATCATCATCATCATCATCATCATCATCATCATCATCATCATCATCATCCTCATCATCATAATCATCATCATCATCATCACCACCACCACTACCACCATGACATTTATCATTGTCATGGCCATGACCTTCATCACATTTTTCTGTACCCATCGTCACCACGACCACCACTGTCACCATCATCACCACGACCATTTTTGTCAGCAGCGTCATCCACATTATCATTACCATGACCATGATTGTCCCAATCATCATCATCATCATCATCATCATCATCATCATCATCATCATCATCATCATCATCATCATCATCACCATCATCATCATCATCACTAATTGTTGTTTCATCTTTACTTTCATTTGACTTTTGCTCACCCAAGAGTTCAGGTGGCAGAGTGGCACATACACACTTGCTAGCTGTGGATAACAGCGTGATAATGTACCCCAGTGTTTGCAATGGAAATGGGTTTATACGGTACTGGTGTGAGAGTGGAAGTTCTCTAAAGTGTACAGAATTTTGTCCATTGAAAACTTTCACCATTTTGACAAAACACATACACTGGATATTGAAATAATGTTCCCATGGCATTTATTTCTACATTCGATCCCCAACCGGTAATTTTGCTACCTGTGATTTCCATGTGTTTGCAAGTGATGTTCAAAATTGTCCACGTATACAAAGAAGGCATCTCTATGACTCCTCGTGAATTGACAGGTCTTGAAACGAAGAACTGAATGTGGTTCTTCAAATTGGAACAAGCAAGTAGAAACTGCCCTAAAGAAACAATTCTCATTACCTGTAACACGGAAAAATAACTGTATCTTCGTTCAACATGAATGGTGAAAATATGTGCCTCTGGTTACATTTTTTCTTACCAGTGGTGACCGGTACAAAGGTCAAACTGTATGACAAGAGATACCTGCATGTCTTTAATTTCTCGTTGAAACATGTACACACATCTATGTTAACCCTTAAAGTGCTGATTTAAGATTGAGTCAACAGCTTTCCTCAGGACACTTTCCCGGCACTGCGCGGAAAGTGTCCCGAGGAAAGCTGTTGACTAAGACTGCTTTTTGCTTCAGACAAGGCTTGCTGGTATTTGAATGACAGGTATCTTCATGAGGAATTTGACTCCTTTCATAATTGTATGTTTAACAGTAATTAGAAAGAACTATAGCAGTGATTAGCACTTTAAGGGTAAAAAAAATGTTGAAGCCATACAAGAAGCAATTTATGGAAAACAAAAATCAAATGAAATGTAGTGAAAGTTGTTAGAATTTATTTGTTAATCAGTCTTGGACTATATTATGTTCTTTAATTATTTGAAGAATTATTGAGAAAAATTGCAAGAAAACGTCCTTCTCAAATTTTCTGTAGTTGTAGAAAAATACAAAAATATCCATGAGAAAATAAAGGATATGGCTATTTATTTTCCTGGATATGGGTGATAAAAGTAAGTGAGGCATTAGTGATATGTGCTTTTCAGTATGAAACATGAAATGAGTGCATGGCACAAAATTGTTGGCTTCTAATTCATGTATACCGCTGTAAAAGCTCCTTAACTGTAATTCAACACAGTGTAGGAAAGGTCAATTGGAAAATACTACTTGGAAATTTTTAGTTCGGGAAAAGAACGGGAAAATGAACTAGGCCTACAGAATGTTAGGCTTTAAGCCATCCCCTCTCCCTCGCTCCACAACAGCTAAGACAAGCACACTTTGTCCTGCTTGAGTGTGAATTTCACTCTGCAACTTCCCACCCGGTAACGATTTGAGACAATTTTAACGCTGGGAAGGAGGGCACGACTCGACAATTAACTTTTATGCTGGAAGGAAAGCACTAACGCGCTCAGAAAGTGATTGAATGGGCCATAATATCGTCTGATAGAGCGGAACTGTGACCTGATGCAGAGAGGGCCACACGGTAAAGAGGGTCCCCAATGGAAAGTTGGTGATGCGTGTTTGTCAGTATTCAATACCTGTTACGAGCGTTTATCTTTTCTCTATGAAATGTAAAAATTTTAACGAAAGTGTAATCAAGATGATATATATATATATATATATAAAATTTCGGATTCCCATAAGTGCATTTTTTTTCATCTGGTGAAATGCGTTAATTCAAGTGGGAAGCCCCTCACCTCGGGTTTCCGTAATTGCATATGTGACGCTGGCATTGGTGGGACTGCAATATTTTTATGAGGTATAGACCTACTATGGAAGGTATAAACACACGCTTCTCGTATTGCACGAACCGTGTTAAGTGCCACAACAGTTCATTACTATAAGCCTTAGTTCGGAATGCTATGATCATCAATGTAATCTGCAGGCCTAACTTGGTAAATCCACACTTCACAAGTTTAAGCATCTATTTACTTTTCCTTAGTTAAAATCAAAATAAAGACCCCAGACACCCGCTGTTAATAGTGACGCCTTTCTAGAGATACACCAATTTTACTATTCATTTAATATTAACGAATCTGAGCAAAAAGATGGGCTATTAAGAGCACTACCTCATCGCCGTTAATCAGCAATACTCTTTTTTTTCGCTCAGCTGACTTGTCAGTCAGCTGAGCTTATGTTATCACGAGACATACGTCGTCCGTCCGTCGTCCGTCCATCTGAGGCCCTGTACCCCTTCAAATAGACGCCGGATTCCATAGATTTTAAGAGCAGACGCCAGATACCAGATCCTGAATTATACTGGATGCCAGATTCCCACATTTCTTAAAGTGGACGCAGATTCCAAATTTTACTCTTAACTATCTACTGACAGGTACATTCAACGTGCTTGCTTGCAACGCATTGGCATGATCCGGAACCAATACACCTTACGCTGAAAACAAAACTGGATGCCATATGAGATTTAGAGTGGATGCTGGATTCACGGGGAGGAAGGGTACAGGGCCTCCAATCTGTCGTCCACAATTCACATTTTCGACTTCTCCAAAACCGTCAGCCAGATTTACTTCAAACTTGGTGAGGATGCGCCTTGGGTTGGTCTCCACCCAGTTTGTTTACTTGGTCACGCTTAAGTAATTTTTGGATTTTTATGAATTTTTGGTTCTTTTGGGGGGCAAATCTTAAAAAAAAAAAAAATCCGAAATCGCTAGCCCAATTGCTTTGATATCGCACAAGGACACTCCCAGGGACTCCTAGCTCTGAATTTGTTCACCAGGTGGTGCTGCGATTTTTCTTATTTTGTGTGTGTGTTTTTTCCATTTTTGATTTCTCCAGAACCGTCATCCAGATTAAGCTGAAACTCGATGGATATGTTCCTTGTAGAAGGGTCAAGCAAAGTTGTTCACTAGGTGGCACTGCTGTGGATTCCTGATTTTTAACGATTTTTTTTTCAAATCGGGCACTTATCGATCAAAACAGCTTTCCCATTGTTTAATATGTAAGTCAATGGGCATTTTAATGCTAATTCGCATTTTGGAATTCTCCAAAAACGTCATCCAGATTGACTTCAAACTTGGTGGCCATGTACCTTAGGTACGTTTCTACCAGGTTTGTTTAGATGGTCACGTTCCAGTTATTTTTTGGATTTTTATTTATTATTTTATTTTTTTTTTGTGACAAATATTACAAAATCTTCTCTCCCCACTCACCCAATTGCTTTGATAGCATACAAGAACAGTCATGATGACTGTTGACTTTGAAAGGCATCAAACAACCTTGGATTTGTTTCATTAGGACTACGGTTTGGATATGGTAATCACACTGTCTAATTTGGTGACACCTTGTTATTATTTATATATTTCTACGGACTTCCTTGATACATGTTCATTAGGGGGGCCGAAGCAATTATGACGGCTTCTTCGTTTTAATAAGGTTTGTTCATTAAAGCAGGGCAGTGATCAGTTTCTTTGCTCAGACACACTCTCCACCTTATTACAAATAAGGTATCAACATATCACAAACGATAAAGTAATTGATGCTGTTTAATGTGTCAAAAATTTAAGGGATGTGCATAGTTCTGACTATCAACGGAAAGGGTGAAACGTTTGGGATCGGCTTTTAGGGCCAGTGCTCTTCTCCCTGAGCGTCAAAAAAATTTCCACATAATGCACCTCATTTTGCCTACTTCGTAACACAGAAGCTAGATATCCGAGTGAACTGCTGCATTTGAAAGTGGAACATATGGTAAGGAATTGCAATATTTGAAAATAAGTGCAGTATGTGGAGCTTGATCTACCCATTACCTTCTGTGGCGCGCCATGCCTCATGCAAATTATAGACATTTGTCCCGATAATACTCCTGTAATTCTACGTGCACTTAGCACAAAAAGGTGTAATAACTATCACAAAAATGTTTCCTGAAATGGGTTCCTCCTGTCAGATCAAAGTAGGACTAGCCGGTCACCTGAAGCCCTTTGAAATATGCACAAGGAGAAAAATCTCGCCTTTCAAACAAGAGGCAAACAAAAGAATTAACGAACGTGATTGCTAGACATCATCTGGACATGGATTTATACAGTAAACTAATGCTGATGTACACCACTACACTGCAACGACAATTCACAAAATTGTAACTGCAGGTCACGTGCAGATTAGCAAGTGAAACTTTGTAATTCACAAAGATGCAGTATAATCCTATTCCATGGCCTTACAAATTAGAACTTGTTGATCTGAGATCAGTGGCTTGATCCCAGCGCACTTGAAACGGATATGCCAACCGGTTATTAGGGTCGACTATGGTAAAGTAAGCCGGTTTGACACACTTGAAAGTCGAAAAAAACCGGTATTATGATGAGTAATAAAAAAAACTTTCCTGTGATGCATTTTTGTACATGCGTCCTTCGTTATACATCCTGTACGTCTGTATAATGTTGAAAAATATCATATTTTTGTCAGCCTCCTGCAGGATTTGACATTTGGCGCCATTGCCTTGCCAAACATAGAGTCCAAAAGGTTGACTTCTGAGTCATGGGAAAACCCCGTAAAATGGTTGACTAAGGACCCAGGGTGATGTTATAGACATAGTTGGGCATATCCAAAGACTGACAATTTTAATTATGTATACGTATATACACCTCCCATATAGTATATCATATTTTTGTCAGCCTCCTGCAGGATTTGACATTTGGCGCCATTGCCTTGCCAAACATAGAGTCCAAAAGGCTGACTTCTGAGCCATGGGAAAACCCCGTAAAATGGTTGACTAAGGACCCAGGGTGATGTTATAGACAAAGTTGGGCATATCCAAAGACTGACAATTTTGATTATGTATACGTATATGCACCTCCCATATAGTTTCTTAATCCAAGAAAGGCCCACAGCACAGAGAAACCAGCAGAGTAATATCAAATATTAAAAGATGCCTTATTTTTTCAGCCGCCTGTGGCATTTGAACAATCGACCTTTGGCACCATCGCCAAGCCAAACACTCTCACATCTGAGCTATCGGAACAACCCCATCAGACAATTGACTGAGCACAAATTAAGTGGCAATACCTATACTGGCAAATAGTTAGAATATGTTTTTGGTTATTCAAAGGTTAAATGATATTATTATATTATTATTCCTATTCGGAATTTTTTATTTAGAAAAAGAAATCAATAAAGGTTAAACAGCAGCTTCTTCGATATACCATGCATATATTACCTATAACATACATATTCGGTAATATATCAGCATGTATAATGCAACTATGTCAGCCCGTCTACATGGTTCCGGCAGCCGCACATCGAGGCTCGGGTTTGTTATAGTTACGGCACTGATAGATAGGTGCTTACTTTAGAGCTAAGTCAGTTATCCCTCCTTAATTATTCGGAATATTTTCTTTTCTGTTGAGTATTCAGAAAAAAAGAAATAAAGATGAAGGTTAAACAGCATTTTCTTGCTCATACCATGTTTAAAGTACCTATAACATACATATACCATAGGAACTATATCAGCCCGGCTGAAAAGTTACGAATGGCGTAACTCCAGGGTGGGGGGTTGTTAAAGTTACGGTATTGATATACACTATTTACTTCAGAGATCCCCGTATTCCTCTCCTCAGTCATTTATTTCTTTGGAATAAGTTTTGTTCCTTCATTAGAAAGAGAAATAAAAAGGGTTAAACAGCAAACGAAAATTACATTTAATCTAGGCAATAAAACCAGGTGACCTGGATGAAAAATTTCTATTCTTAGGCCTACATAATAAATATGAGGAAAATTATTTTCAACTTTATCAGTAAAAAATACACAATAATCATTGCTTCGTTGGAGGTTAATATGGTACATCACGCCATAAATTTGTACCCCATGCGCATTCGGCGCCCCGCCTGCCTGGCATAAATGTGTCAACTCTCGATATTAAAAGGCACGCGCCAAGCAGCCATACATACGCCAGGCAAAAGCGTCTCCTTGACTGAATTATAATTATATGCAGAACCATAAAGGAATTAATGCTTTGCTTGATTTCCAATTACCATGAAAAAAACGCCTTTGAACATATTAATTAATACCCTCTGAAGTGTACCTTTTCATTTCTATAACTTGTGAACAAATATTGGTTTCCCTCTAGGCTTACATTGACGTAATAAAATCGGCAGATCATTACAGTTACGGCTGCCGTAAAAGTAACTTTTCCTTCAGTGCCCCGTTACATTTACGATAGTGATGTGATGGTGCTATTATGCAGTAGTTACCGCCGTATTTATAACAACTTCCCTTTGACCCTGCTATGATTACGACAGTTACGTGACTACCGTAACACTTACCCAGTTGTCACAGTTACGGTTACCGTAATAATATCCACTACCTTATTTCAATTTGTCCGTAGGGTCAACTTGAGCCGGAACACTGCATAGCTATGGTGGTTCTATGATCATTCATGCCATGGCCCATGGTGACCTGGTGTCAGGGTCGACTGTCATCGTAATATTTCGCCAAGTATCTCTCCCCACCTCCCTAGTTCCACGTGTGCGTTATCCGAGTTACCGCGGCCAACGGTCGTTTAAGTATTTTTATAACTATTACATGATTTACTATCTTAACTTTAATTTGCCTGCTCGCTTGTGTCTGAAGCAGCGATTATCATTCGTTACAACCTGAATGCAACACAATACCCCAACAACCTGTTCACGGTGAGCGCCATGATGAAAAGGTAGTGCAATGCACTGTGGGTTAGTCATATCACCCGAGATTCAATTTTCATAAAAACTGACAGTCGCACCGAAGGCATTTGATTTGGATATCAAAGTGAATCGTGGCCAGAAGTTTTCGGCAATGTTTGCAATATGCGCAGATAAAAATGAACGAGGTGGGCTGAACCTAATCAAATTAGGCCAACCTTCGGGTAATAATAATGATAATGATAATGATAATGATAATGATAATGATAATGATAATGATAATGATAATGATAATGATAATGATAATGATAATGATAATGATAATAATAATAATAATAATAATAATAATAATAATAATAATAATAATTTATTAGGAAAACTTCCCCTTTACGGCGGGGGCACCAACGGAACGGGGAAAATTCCATGCTGCGTTCAAAATATATACAAATTATCAGGCATCCTTATTATCAATCAAATAATCTTCGTATGTTAAAATAAGTATAGTATCTATAAGTAACAGTTTATGTCCTCCGTACCAAAACTAGAGATAAACCAGTCATTGGGACAAAACTGTAGAAAGCGTAAGGATATGTACATGATACATGTTTCATATACAATGCAGAACACATAGCTTCCAGCGGCATTATTAAGAAAAAATCCGGTATTACCACAGTACGAACATACAAGTCAGTTACAAACTTTTCAATTCACCACTGTTACATACTCCTGGAAATGTGGGTTTGTACCTGGAGACCCCCCGCAGAGTGACGGGGGGGGGGGGGCAAAGCCGCGCAGACATAACAAGTACACAGCAGCGTACCCGGGCTCGGTTGCTTTGACTCCATCTGTAAGTTTAGTCAAGAGAGCACCATCACGTGTTATTTTGCGGTGTTACCGAACTTCCCTACAAAATTATATGCAGTGTATACATTGGAGGAGGTCTGTTTACAAGAGGTACATGTAGAACGATCATACAATCTGTCATTCCGAGAAGTCATTAGGTGACTGTCTCCTGTAATGCCAAGCCTCAACACCAAATATGTTTTACATGTTTGGTCAAATAATTCACCAATGTCCTGTCCAAGATCATATGCGCCCAGTGCGAGCCAAAAATTTTAATCGTGCACCGGCAAAGTTATTTACATTAAACAGATAACTTTCACCGAAAGAGAACCGTTTAAACATATGATGACATCTTAAAGACTTTTTCAAGTCTATATCCTGGATAAAGTCTAATTTATATGTTTCTAACGATAATTTTACAGAGCACCTCAGCCATTCGAGATTCCTTGATTCCCAGGCACCACCCACAGCTACGTAATTAAAGACCTTCTTAAGTTCGTCAACATATGGCCAAATCTTTGCAGGTTTGTCATCATTTCTTTGCAAAAGAGTGTCAAAAATTTGCTTTCATAGCTGTGTGTCTATCATCTCAAATTTCATTCTGTGGAAGTATTTAATCCTAATGTGATCCAGAATCAGTTTTAGGGGGAGCTTTACTAGTTGACCTGAAGTATTGCTTTGGCTATGGTGTATTGAATGGACTTCAGAGAGGTCTCAGACTCTTTAGTATTGCATTACCACACTGCACCGCCATGAGTAAGTGACAGAAGAATAATACTTTTCCATATGCTATTTCCGAAGCCAATACGCTTAACATTATCATGAGAAGACAGTATACTACATAAGTTTCCTTGTAAACGAGAACATTTTGTCGCTACTATATCTTTCACGTTTGCCGTGTCTGTTAGAGAATTTGAGATCAAAATACCTAAATATTTATGCGATTTGCATTCAGATATATATTCATCTCCAAGTTTCCATTTTTTTAAAATCTGCATGCTTACCCACTACCATGACTTTGGCATTAAACGTCATTCCCCATTTTCCTACAAAAACATGTGCAATACTTAACATTCAAATTAATTGGTCTTTACTGTCTGCACAGTTATTTAAATATCGTCAGCATATAAAAGCACGGGATATGTCCGTATCCATGGGGCACTGCAAGATTTGTTTCTTCAAACATATCAACCATATCTAGCATTACTATAGAAAACAGCGCACGAGACAGAATGGATCCTTGCTTTACCCCATTAAATACACAAAACCATGAACTTTCTAGGGGGCCAAATATTACCTTACTTTCCACTTTGTCATAAAGTAGTTTTGTCAAACGCTTGCCATGCTTTTCCCTGAATTCCCCTTTTCCATAACATTAGAAAGAATCCTTCCCTATTAATCGTATCAAATGCCTTCGAAATATCAAGGAAGGATAGCAATGTCCTTTGTCTGTTCGCTTTCCTAATGGTACATAACCCCTTGAGCGCAAATACTTCAACTTCCAGTCTTCTGTGTTTCTATAGGCTCTAATTAGCTCCCCTAATATCCCTTCCCGCTCTAAATATTTTATAGCTGTCCCTCCATTACTGATGTGAACACTTTACACGCATTAGAGGTAACAGTAATACCTCTGTAATTGGACAGTGTGTCTTTTGATACTTCCTTATGAATAGGCTTTATATAGCCTTGAAACCATTGATCCGGGTACATTTCTCAGGTTTTACAAATATTGAACAGATCCACTAATGTTACAATTAATGAAGAGCCACCTTGTTTAAGGAATTCGTCTGGAATTTGGTCGACTCCGCAGGTTTTACCGTTTTTCATTTTTCGCACAGCATAACTTACATTGTCGTAATTAATTTTAACAACAGTACAGCCTAAAGTGTCACCTGTGTATCTGAAACGGTTATTAATCCGAGTTTTCAAATTATTATTTACAATATCATTTTGCATACCATTCCCGGAGCAAACTTTTTTTCCAATATTCCCCCAGTACTTTGCATATTTCTTTGGGGTCCTCAATAGTGCGGCTATTGTCAGCCGGATCAATAATTCTAAGTTGGTAGTCATTGTCCTTGTTCAAGCGTTTGAGCATCCGCCAGTGGGATTTTGCATCTTTAGATCCTTTACCTGAGTTCCAGATGATTACTTGTATCTTTGTGTACCCTTTTACGTACGTTTTGACCAAGACACGTTCAATTGAATACGTTTTGACATGCGTACGTTAACTCTTTTTCACAAAATTGAGTGTGCGTCTGTCAGGGTCTTTGAGATTATGGTGCGCACGCATGTAATTTGAGTGGCAAAGGTTAGTTCGTGTTTTTGAAACTATCTGAGCCAGTACATTATCTGAAGGCAACGAGGGAAATCGAGCGCTGCGCTGATTTCCAACAATACCCAAAAGATAAGATTCAAGGGCTATCAAACATAAATAGTCACCTTCCAGTACCTTCTGAATTGAGACAGGCAGTCACCCATTGAAGCTGTTGGTTTTGAACGGGTCCTCTCACACCTCGTCCATAAGTACAGACTTTTTTTCGTATACAAATCATTGTTAACTGACATGTCTTAACTGCTGTGGAATTTTTAGTGAATTGAACAATGACTGTCTTTCAGCAGTTTCAGTCACTACTCCCAAGCCTGAGGTGCTTAAAGGCAAGCACTTTTTTACAACAATTTTCTTTACACTCGTGTTACTTTCATTCTAGCCCCGGGAGGTCATGTGCACCACAAATTACTTGTAGATATTGCTGGTGAAAGGTTAGTTGAAATAATGCTATTTGGTAGCACAGATTTGCCCGATGCCATGAATGTACATATTTTTGACGCAGTACAAATGTATAAAGTCAGCACAAGACACTTTGTTTCTTAAGGTGCTAAACTTTATTTGTGATTCATATTATTAACTTGTCTGTAGTTAGTGTATTTATATTTCTAGTGTCTAATATGTATTGTAAGTTCACGCTTTTTGAAGTATATATATGTACTGCTACATAGTAACTCATAACTGAATTGGTAACATAGCTTTGTAATGTCCTGTGTGTTTTGTACATACACTTTGTGCGTCTCTCCTTGTCTGGAGATCCCATGTATTAGTCTTTTTGTACTATAGGGCGATCCAGCTGGAATAAATATGTTTAAACGAATTACTTACCGTATCTTTGATATTGACGCTCAGTCTCTTTCCTTGTAGCTGCTATGCTACTACAAGTAAGTCGGTGATATCAGCGTATGGCTATTGTTGTTATTATGGTGGCTATCATTATCACAATATATATCATTTCCTTTGACATATGCAAACTTTAAAGGAAAATTAATCATATCAGTATTTCTGACAATTTCCCGAAAAAGACCAGATACAGGTGGTTATTGCCATAGTCAGGCAATATTTCATTCTTTCTGGGGTGCTTATATGTTGATGAAATATATTATCTAAGTATATAACAATTATGTGTGTGCAAGTGTGTCTTAAATACCTTATGTAATGCCAGATTGCCTCCCTTACTTCAGAACGGCAGCGGTGCAACGGTTTCCTCACGTCGGGTGTGAATAATACAAACCGGTGGGCATAAATATGGTTGACTGCTGAATTAACCCCGGCTTTTTTATAGCGCTGCAGACAGCCAATAGATCGTAAACACGGTAGCCATTTTGAATAAATTAACACCATGTTGGGAAATTGCATTCTAGGATTAATTGTAGAACGCTGCAGAGATCAGTCTGCAGGATGTATTGATGTTAGGTAGCTCGCCGTGATAAGTTTCACTCGTTGCTTAGCGAGTTTTTCACTGATATGGTCGGACAAATGTAACATATATTTGGTTTCTGAAGGTGTAGTGTAGAAACTATCTGGTCTCCAAAAACAATTGCAAATTTTTTTAAGTCTTTCAGGGGTAAAAAAATAAGTTAAAGTTAAGGATGTCCTTGAGCAAATATCATCAATTCACTGTGGTGTTTTTTGTTTGCTGGAACAGGTTGTCACTATGTTTGGATAATAATCACAACAACGTTAGCTGACAATCATAACTTCGGTCGAGTTTTTCCACATCATTTGACGTGTTTAGTTAATGATAATGGCTGATACAATACAAGTGATTTCAAGGGTAGCTGACTAACAGGGTGGAATATTGCTTTGGAATTTTAGATTAATATGTTTTTGGTACTCAGGAAAGTTTTATATTTTCATCCGTAAGAAAAGCAAAATAAAATATACAATATAGAAATCTGCTTAATAAGCATAAATCAAATTTCTATATTGTATATTTTATTGCACTTTGTTTACTGGTAATAATAGAGATTTTCCCTGATTAGAAACAACACACGGATTGTTAGTTGAGGAACTTATGGTAAAAATATTTGTAGTTTTAAATGTTTTTTTGAATATTTTAGTGACATGTCAAAAATAGAATCTTTTGCCCGTGTTTTTTCGGCTATGATTAAGAAAACTCACCACATAGGCGTAAACATATGTATTTAAACAAGATTGTCCAACAGTACTTCTAGATGACTGATAGTTAGTTTAAACATATTTATTTCAGCTGGATTGCCCTATAGTACAAAAAGACTAATACATGGGTTCTCCAGACAAGGAGAGACGCACAAAGGATATGTACAAAACACACAGGACATTACAAAGCTATGTTACCAATTCAGTTATGAGTTACTATGTAGCAGTACATATATGTACTTCAAAAAGCGTGAACTTACAATACATATTAGACACTAGAAATATAAATACACTAACTACAGACAAGTTAATAATATAAATTACAAATAAAGTTTAGCACCTTAAGAAACAAAGCGTCTTGTGCTGACTATATACATTTGTACTGCGTCAAAAATATGTACATTCATGGCATCGGGCAAATCTGTGCTACCAAATAGCATTATTTCAACTAACCTTTCACTAGCAATATCTACAAGTAATTTGTGGTGCACATGAGCACCCGGGGCTAGAATGGAAGTGATAGTGTCGAGTAGGTCCGTTCTAGATTGAGAATGAAGTGGGCAAAAGAGAAGAAAATGTGTAACATCTTCGCAAGGATGAGTACAATAGCAAGTTGGATGGGATAGGATATTAACTCTATAAAGATCAAAGTTCAGCTTAGAGAAACCTAGGCGCAGTTGTGTCTGGCATATGTTGGGAAACCTATTTCCATGGGAATAGTAGGGAGGGACTGTATCTACCGCCAACAGAGTTTTTTTTCAGTTTAGACATAACGATTTGCAGAGAAATAGAGTCTCTAACATCGGATGGAAGGTTATTCCATTGCTTAATTGCGTCTGGGATAAAAGAATTTTCCATACGTTGAGTCCTGCATTTGGGAAAGCGAATATTACCAGGCTGACGCAATACTCGGCCAGGATATATAGGGGGTAGAAGGTCCGAAAGATAGGAAGGAGTTAGCCTGTGTTGCATTTTGTAGAAGAGAACAAGTTTGGAATATTTTCGTCTATTAGCCAAGGTGGGCCACCCAAGTTCCTGTAGTAGATTAACACGTGATGTATGTCTTAGTGCTCTGGTACAAATTTTAGCGGCCTCAAATTGTATCGATTCAAGAAGGTCTGAGAGACCTTGACCACAATTGTCAAAAAGGACACAGCCGTATTCGAGAATGGGGCGAACTAAGGATAGATAAAGCCTGATTAAAGTTTTACGTGAAAGTCTGTGTTTGAATCTACGGAGAAGTGCAATCCTCTGGCTGGCTTTGTTGGTAATACGAGTGATGTGGGCACGCCAGGATAGATTACTGCTTAAGGTAATGCCAAGATGAGTATGGATATCTCCTTCAGGTATTGTTGATTAACCAAGGACGAGCGGGGGGTGATGAGGTTTTGGCCGTTTAGCAGAGAACACAACAGATAATGATTTAAGAGCGTTAAAGATTACTCGCCACAGCTTTCCCCAGTTCCATATTGAAAAAAGATTTGTGTTTAGGTGTTGCGAGGACTCAGCTGGGGTGTTAACAAGTTCCAGTAGACAGGTGTCATCGGCGAAGAGTCTGGCATCACATGTAAGATTATCTACAAGGTCATTAACATATACCAGAAATAACAAAGGGCCCAGAATGGATCCTTGGGGTACTCCGGCTTCGACAGGCAACCAAGAAGATGTCTGTCCATGAATAACTACACGCTGAAAACGGTTAGATAGATAACTTTCCACCCACGATGTAAGATTGTCCGAGATGCCCAGTTGTTTGAGCTTAAAAAGGAGACCAGGTTGCCATACCTTATCGAATGCTTTCGATACGTCCAAGAATACCATTCTTGTTTCCTTGGAAAGTTCCAGGCCATTGTAGATGTTGTGAAGAATATAAACAAGTTGATTTATGGTACAGTCGTCAGCTTTGAAGCCGGAATTCTTGGGAGTAAGGAGATCGTGATATGTCAGATATTCGTAGAGAGCGTTAAAGACTAGTCTTTCAAACACTTTGGAAACATTACAAAGTAAAGAGATAGGGCGATAGTTACTTTTCATTTGCCTGTTTGACTTTTTAAAAACCGGACAAACATTGGATCTTTTCCAAGAATTAGGAAAGTAAGATTGGTTGAGCAATTGTGTGAAAATTTTAGTCAGTGATTTACTGATAGACACAGCTGAATTCTTAAGTAGGGTATTACCAACGTTATCAGGACCAGAAGCGGAAGACAGTCGGAGAGCAGATAACACCACTTTCACGTCATCCTCGTTGACAGAAATATTATGTAGGCGTGCATTAGTTCTGAATGAAAAGTTAGGCAGGGGAGGAGCATCCAGGTCAGGTAGAATTTTGCATTGGCTTGCAAAGTAAGTGTTAAAGATATTGCATTTCTCCGTAATGCAAGATATAACATTGTTGTTCTCTATGAGAGGGGGTATGTCCGGGTGAATTTTGTTGCCTAGGACAGACTTGGACAGTTTCCACCATTGCTTAGGGTTGAGGTCTTTATCGTCTAATTTATGGTTTAGTTTCAGGAAATATGAACGCATGGACTGACGAATTTTGTTCAAAACCATGTTGCGAGACTTTTTGTAGAAACGATAGAACTTCTCAATCTTCAAGTGCATGTCAAAGTTGTAAGGACGGGGTGTATTAGAGGAACGCTTGAAGCGTTTCCATGGTCGATTACGTTGTCGAATACGTTTCTTTATTTCTGTGGATATCCAAGGTTTGTCTTGAGGGTGGATAGTAACCTCTCTCTAGGGAACAAAATCTTTAGCAGTGGATAGGAAAAGATCAGACCAATACGAGACAATATCATCGAGGGAATCATAAACTTCGTGGGCCGTATCCCATGGAGCTGAAGAGAAAGCAATGTTCAAATCTTGAAAGTTTACTTTGTTAAAATCCCATATAGGCCTACTAAAAGATTTACTTTGAAGTGAGTGAGAGAAAGGGAACAAAAGATCACAGAATGGTCGGAGTTGGAAATTGGCGTTAACACACCACTATCCAGGACGAGTCCCGGAGAGTCCGTGATGATTAAATCTAACAGGTTGCTGGTATATTCATTTATCCTGGTGGGTTCTTCAATAAGCTGGAAGAGGTTGAGGCTAGCTACAAGATTGACAAGTGATGTGCCCAGTTCGCTGTCAGGATGAGCCGAGTTCCAGTCAGCACACCTATCATTGAAGTCGCCAGTAATGATCAACGTGTGGGGGTTGCTTTCAAGTGCTGTGTGGATAGAAGTAGAAAGAGATTCAAGGAAAGCGTCTCGGATTTCAGCAGGCTGGCCAGGTGGACGATAATAGTTACCGACAAAAAGTGCCCCATGAGGTGTAGAAATTTCTACCCAAATGCATTCGCAGTATTGGCCTTCTAAGTCAGCACGCCTAGTGCAAGGAAATGATGAGTGAATATAAGTTAGGACCCCCCCCCCCTCCTCTGCCTGTCTGGCGATCCCGCCTGAAGGGTGGTTGAAAGTCACCAATGGCTAAAAGCTGATCAGGGTAGTCGGGATCTAGCCAAGTTTCAGAAATTGTAATAACTTTGAAATTTTTAGACTGGGCCAACATTTGAATCTCTCCTCCAATTTTCCGGCACTCTTGATACTACGGACATTAGAATGACATACCTTCAATACATTATTTAAGGAGGGGTTGATGGGGCCGGGGTTGGGGTGTACATCCGATGCTGACATAATAAATTTGCATAGGAAGGTAATAATATGACGGGCACAGAGGAATCCATTGAGTAGCAAGGTTATGACTGCAAGAAATAAGAGGCTGAATGACTGATAACATGGGTTCTCGAGCTGAATATGACTAAAGTGAAAGAGCAAAGTCTCAGCTTATCAATCTGATTAATTTCTGCTATAGATGAACACGTCCCTGTTTTCATGTATGACATTGCGTAATGAAAGTTGAACATTTCCTATTTTCATGTATGACTCAGATTATTCCCAAATCAAAATTTGTAAAAGAATACCTTAGTTTTGAAACAACTTTGCTCATAACTACATGGATTTATCTTTGAAAAATCAGTAATAAAGGAAGGAAAATTTGTTATTTTAGAGAGCGTAATCATTCTTTCTTCCTTTTTTTCTTTCTTCCCTTCTTTCTTTATTTCTTTCTTTCTCCCTTTTGCTCGCTCGTTCATCTATCTATCTATCTATCTATCTATCTATCTATCTATCTATCTATCTATCTATCCATCCATCCATTCATCCATCCATCTATCTATATTTTTCTTTCTTTCATGTTCTTTTATCATTGGCCATAGTGTTTACACGCAGGTTGCAAAACACACTATACGATTTGGTTTCTAAAGGAAAATGATTCAAATCACAGGGTTACCCAGTTGGAATGGATATATTTAAAGAAAACTGTATAGACTGATCGCAATGAGCAAATGTCATCCTGCAAAGTTACACGGCAAACGTAGTATGACGACGGCAGGGGCAAGAATTTACACAATTTTCAGTCCTGGAATGTCGGCCGATCATGAGCACGAATTTACACAATTTTCAGTCCTTTCCAGGACAGGAAATTCTTCTTATCCATTGTTTTCTCTGTTTTTATTTGTTGGCAAGGGATGAAACTTACGTTGTTTGCCTCAGGAATAGTTTGTAAAGCACACAGCCAAATAACAACTTCTCATGGCTACCTGTGTAATTTCATAGTCGACACGGGTATCTGGAGTCAGTGCTGACATACAATTAATCCCAGGATGCAACGCGCCAAAAGTTTAGCGCAAGCGCTTTTCTCTGTGCATATGATCTACTGCCGGGACGCTACTCTCAAAGTGCATCCTCTTAAATTTGGTGACCCCCTGCATCGGTGTCACTGCATTGCAATCTTGAGGAGTGATATGATTTGTGTCACAGTACGAACAATATAATCATACAGTGTGATCCCATGAACTACGCCAGGAAGTCACAGACATGTCATTTTTTTTGCACGTACGTTTTATTTTCTTTATTATTATTTTGAAAATAATTTATTGAGAGGTGGCCTGTAAAGATAATGAGTACGAATAAAATATTAAATCATAAATACAATAAGGTAAAATGTATAAATAAACTAACATAAATTATAAAATATAATTAAAACATTGGAGATAGTAAAATGGTCATGTGAAGAAAAGGGATTGTACTTTGTCTTAGTTTAAACATATTTTCTATTACAATTCACTTCAACTTCCATATAACAACACGGTACAGCAATTGTGAAATGGGCAGTGCCTTTCCTAATCCCTCTTGCAGAATGGGAGACAACATGAGGACAGGACAATGCGTGACATACATTTGACACATGAAAGGTGAAAGATAGCAGATTCATGTAACATAAACAAATATGAGGAAACGTTCACAGCAAACAAAGGACATACAGAGGGGGATACTTCAAACATGATTTATAAATAGATGGCAATCATATAAATTACAGGTAAAAGTGACGTTAGTTCAACCAATACCATCTTGAGAAAAACGAAAAGAAATAATCATGCAATCATGAACTGCCAGAAAACAAATTGTATTTTCCAACAAAGTATATACTGGAAAGCGGTACAAAACCGTTTTTAAGGAAAAGGGAGAACACTTCGATTCAACTGTGTGCAGTATTGAACGGGCCACGCTATACAATGGGCACGAGAAAAAGTAATGTCACGCATCTTCCCAGGCTGCTCCGCACTTGCACCTTTTTGCTGAAAATCATACACGAGAATATATATTGCACAAGAAAAAGATTCGCACATCGAAATAAGGAAAAAAGTGTTGTATAAGTAAGATAGGTTTAACGGAAGCAAGATTTTCAGCAGGAGGCATGAAACCCCTTGGGGCTTATAATCCCTCCCGGCTGAGACAGCACCAATCACATAAGTATACAATAATTACTGGAATGAAAAAGAAGTACAAAAATTTCTTCAACTAATCCAAATACATTTTGAACAGATGTAATGAGGTAACAATTTTTAATATGAATAGGCACAGATTTTTATATGTATGGTCCATGAGATATTATCGAAAACTTTGCTACGTTAGTCCTAGCAGGGACGTGCTACAGATGGACTACCAACGGCGGGGCCCCCTTTGTACCATCTATGTTGCCACTGCTCAAGTGATCGGGTGTTTGAGCGAGCACCTTCAGTGCTAAACAAACACAACTCCACGGTCCGCGCTGGCCGCTGGCAGTCTCGTGGGTGATGCGAGATCTCGCGTGACCCAACAATCTACTGCTTGTCAACCAGCAAGATGGACGTGTGTACGCTCTTCTCCGATAGTAATGTCGGATTTACAGACACTATTTTAGGGGAAAAACCATCCCCTCAATATTTATTCTTACATGTGCATCTTATTCATACATTAATTCTGCTTTAAATTGAAATAAAATTCTGGGCTGCTTTGCATCATGGACGTAACAGGCTCTTGTCTGTAACCGCAGTTCCCTGTTACAGAAAGTCAAAAAAAAAAAAAAAATACGCAGCAAACAGGACCAAAGCTAAAGGTCTCAGTTTCAAACCAGCCTGCAAAAACAAATGACTGGCTTCTGTTTACACGTTACTTGTACTTGGCGACCATGATATAAACGCGGCCAGGTCACGCGATGAAAGGCGAGAATAATCGCGTCACCGACTGAAATGTGCAAAATTTTTCACCGTGTTCCACATTTTAAAGTCTAAATTTAGCGTTACGCCGGACTCAGCCACACAATATGAAACAACCATTATGATTCTACCGGCATACACTGTCCATCTAAAACTACAATTTTTATTGCTCACTACGGCATAAGGAGTTATTACGCACGCAAGTTGACTAACTTTGCATCATTTTGGACAGAAAAAATGCAAAAACTTAGCCCTTTTTCGGCCGATTTCAACGAAAAACACATCGATGGACTCGCATGGTTCTGATTCAAATGATGAGACTGGTTGCGCACGCATAAAACTCTCCGTTTTTTAACTTGGTACAAAAGCACACCCGATGTAAGTAACCCGATACAACCCAACGCGGAACATAGATGGAACAACAATCGGACTGAGCAGGGGGGATTAACTTGAGCGGCGCTACTGAACACGCTTTGTAGTCGTCGTGCCCAGTTGACCACTAAAGGGATTAGCGCTCCCGTTGGCAGTCCATCTATAGTACGTCCCTGGTCCTAGCTTGCTGTATATAAAAAGTCATGTGTTTGTCTAGTATTATGGTTAGGGATACTTGATACTTCAAGAAAAAGGATTTTAAACACGACATGAACAAGATAACATTTAACTTTGTACATGAGCAAGCTTGTACGATAGGTATCCAACATTTGAAATTTCAATAATCTAAATTTGTGGAATACAGGATCAGTATGTGAATTAAAACCTGAAAATGTTATGATCCGTAAAATATTTTTCTGAAGTTTAGTAATCTTATCTATTGTACCCGGATAGGTGATTGCCCATGAAGTGTAACAGTATGTGAAATATGGATACATCTAAGCATAATACAATTTAATCAAAACACTTATTCCAAATTTGTGTCTGATCTTCTTGAAAATCCCAATTATCTTACTTACCTTCTTAGAAATAAATGAATGTGCTCTTTCCCGTTTAGATCTTTATCGAACCAAACACGTAAAAATTTGAATGTTTCAACTTTAAGCAACTTTTTAAATTTATTTTAATAGCAATATCATTTTTTTTTTGGTTTTATTATTGCGAGATCGAAAAATCATATAATTAGTTTTATCGATGTTGACAGATAATTTATTTGTATGAAACGAACGAATAACGTCTTGTAGAGTGCTATTTATTTTATGCTTTAGAGCATCAACATCTCTATCACTGAATAGTAAACTTGTGTCATCTGCAAACAGTAGACATACCATATCCTGAGACACAAGGCCTAGGCCATTTTCATATAGGAGGAATAACAAGGGTCCTAAGCTGGACCCTTGAGGAACACCACAGTTAATGGATAATATGTCCGAATCTTCGTTCAAATAATGTACACTCTGAGACCTATTACATAGATAACTAGTGAACCAATTCAAAGCTAAACCACGGATGCGTTAAAATGATGACTTTTGACATAAAATAGTATGATCAACCGCATCAAAGGCGTTGGAGAGGTCAAGAAACCTAGGACTCCTTTTGACACCAATTTGATAAGATGTGAGTTCGGCTGACTGCTGCCTAAACGTAGGCGGGTGTGTAAAATAGAGACATATCTGTTTTCAAAATTGTTTCCGAAAACGGTTTTGATCGAGAAGAATCTTTCAGTATTTTGGATTTAAAAACTGATTAGGATGGTGAATTTCGGACATTAAAAGGTAGCACATTCCAAAGGCGTGCCGCTGATGAAAAGAATGAGGTATTAATCAGTTCGTGCTCGAAAATGAGGCACGTCAAATCGTTGACGAGCAAATTTAGTAAACGTATTAGGGTTGACAATGTATAGAGTTACAGATGCAGGTCCTTTAAAAAGGTACTAGTTAACGACTTTGTACAGCGTAATTAAACTTGCATTTTCCCTACCAGGTGCTAACGTGTGCCATCCAAGTTCTTCACATATTGGCACTCGAACTTCCGGGCATTGCACCAGTATACTTTCTCTTAAAATCAGACAGGCTAGTACAATCCCTTAAATAATACAGCCTTGTGAGCAGCCTTGACATTCAACCCACTCTGGTCTAGGGGATGGCCTAAGTGTTTCTGTGTAACTTCAAAGCAATTGTCCAATCTGTTTTAGAGATGAAGATTTTTTAACAGTTTAACAAACAATTTAAAAAATTATAAATAAAAAATTCAATAATATCTGAATGGTGCGCATTTGAACATACTCAGTACCGGCCCATCCAAGATACTTGCTTTCCGCATTTGATGTCAGATCTGGATGAATGTTTTAGAATAGGAGGCAAAAATGTCAATCAACTTGCCATAACCAGGGACTTGCATTGTAATCGGTAGGAATAAATGCATGAGCCGACAAGTACCCACAAATAATTGTCACAAAATAAAAGAAAAAAAAGCAGCACCACCTATTGTTCAAAATACGGTCTGGAGGTCCCAGAAGTGTCCTTATATAATGTCAAATTCATAGAGGCAGCGCTTTTAGAGAAGGAGATTTTAGTTGTAACACCCCCCCACCCCCCGCCATAATAATGAAGAAAAAGTTCATTAAAAAATCCAATATTCACTTAGGTGTGATTATTTGAACAAACTCAGCACAGACCCACCCAAGGTACGTTCTCGTTAAAATAATTCTGTATGACGGTTAGCAGAGGTAAAATGTGAATTAAAGTGTGTGTGTCAGCACACACTTTTCTGTTTTTCTAGGAATTCTTTCTTTCTTTCTTTCTTCTTTCTTTCTTTCTTCACAGGCAAATTTGTCCGACATTTCATTTGAAAAGTATAACACGTAGAAACTCCAAACTTGGCACAATTATACTTCTATAGATAAAGTCTGGCCTTTTTATAATGAGAGGGCATGCTTTTCAAAATTATGCAAATGAGGGCTAATTAAAGTTTTTAAATCTTCAATATGTTATATACTATACAGTATGTGTCTGCCACCCCACCAAACACACACAACCAGTGACAGTGAATGATTGGTATCAAATGGCCAGCTTATTCCAAAGTCCTGGCAAGTGTAACCACATCAAAATAAACCCTACCCTTTCCTCCTGAAGTTTATGTGTATTTTATTACCCCCAATAGATTTCACTCATAATCCACAGCCTTTATCAACATCGTAAGACCTGTGGGACATTTTTACATGGGTGTCACATCTCAATTAAACTGCAAACAAGCCATAATCCTGGTATATATTTTACAAGATGTGACATCAAAATGAGACTTTGAAAATGCGGCATCCCTTGACTCGTTCAGGACAGAAGTCTCCATTTACTGTCAGTAAAATTTGTATCAAAGGGATATACTGAGTATTCTTATCTCTTAAATTAGGGGGTTCTGATTTAAAATATCTCACAATCATAATAGAATATAATATCTGCTCATGATTTGTGATATTCTGACCTTTTTTATTTGTTTCACACATTGTATTAGCAATGCAAATTTGAAAGAATTACAAAGAGCGTATCCTTTGGGTTCATCACTGAATGAGTTAATTTTGTCATATAAACATTGGCTGCATTGATTGAATGGCTATGTCTGTTTGGTAATTTAATTATAAATTAATGTTTTCTTTCTGGACACCAGTCAGTTCAGTGGCTCTTAAAGAAAACATTTTGGGCTACATTATTTATATACAATTACACAGTCCAGGGAATGCTCAAGATCCCTGCTCATGCATGCTATCATTAAGGTGTGTGTGTGTCAACACACACCTTTCTTTCTTTCTTTCTTTCTTTCTTTCTTTCTTTCTTTCTTTCTTTCTTTCTTTCTTTCTTTCTTTCTTTCTTTCTTTCTTTCTTTCTTTCTTTCTTTCTTTCTTTCTTTCTTTCTTTCTTTCTTTCTTTCTGTCTGTCTTTCTCTCTTTTTCCTTCTCCCTCCCTCCCTCCCTCCGTTCTTTCTTTCTTTCTTTCTTTCTTTCTTTCTTTCTTTCTTTCTTTCTTTCTTTCTGAATTTGAAATTTTCAATCTTGAATATCTTCAACAGTATAATAGAGATGTCATTCCAGCTTCTACTAGGGGGTTGTTGACCATTGGCACCTAATCACCTAATGAATTAAAAATAAAAGTTGTAGCAATTTAAATTATGTACAAAAGCACCATGAGAAATTTTAAATCTTGAATAACTTCAAAGCTATAATAGACAGAGATGTCATTCCAACTTCTACTCCTGTTTTATGGAATAGTTGTACATTGCCATACCAATATGCTTTGAAGACACACACACTGATTTGCTAGCAAATCATCTTTCCTAGTTGTCATTTCAATTCCTATGGACATACGTAGTAATCAATAGGAATGCATGCATTAGCTGACAAGTACCCGAATTGAAAAATTCATAGTCGTTAAGAATCATGGATCCACAGCCTCGACACCTTGTTTACAAACTTAATTGGCCTTTTTATAAGGGACATTTCCATCCAGTTTCAACACAATCTAATACATACCTTTGTAGGAGACCAAAATAATGAAAACAAAAAATTGCTTAAAATCACAGCATTATTTATTGAACAAATTAAGGTCTCAGGGAGATATGTCCCAATGCAATTTCAGAGCAATTGGCCAAGCGGTTTTGGAGAAGATTTTGTTTACTTTTGGCCAAACAATGAGCAGAAAAATTTACAAACATCCAAAGATCAATGGAGTGCAATCACGTGAACAATCTGGGTAGTATCCCACGTAAAATATATTCCTACCAAGCTTGAAATGCATCTGAATGAGGGTTTTGGCCAAGTCAGAGAGGTGCATTACCATTGCAAACCCCATGCACGTTGATTGTAGTCATTAGGAACGCATGCATCAATACATAAGTACCTTAATTGAATAAAAAATCACTAAAATCAGGGATCTGCAGCATCACCACCTACTGAACAAGTTTATTTAAAACTTCTACAAGTTATATTTTCATCAAGTTTAAGTACAATCTGAGACACAGTTTTAAAGAAGTGATGAATTGTAAAAACACAAAAACTTGCAGCATGGCCTGATGACCAAATTATCCACTAGCCATGAAGCAGGTGCTGCATGATATGGCAGAACTGGAACTTTATAGGGCAAGGTCTCTCAGGTATTCTTTAAAGAGCCTCATTCCACAGGCGACAAATCTAACATTACTCCAAATAGTGATGCAACCAGCTTCACCAGGATTTTACAGTCAACTGTTCTTGGTTGCCAAGAAGGTTGGTGGTTTGTTTCTGGTCATAGACTGGAAAACTTTGAACAAGTTCCTTGTAGTGGACAAGTTCAAAATGAAGACTCCAGCTTCCATAGTGGCTGTGATGAGACGAGGCAATTGTGTCATGTCCATCGAACTTAAGGATGCATACTTCCACATAGCCAAAGCAGAGAAGTGCAGGAAAAATCAGTCTTGTTATTAATGGAGTAACTTATCAATTCCGAGCCCTTCCATTTGGGTTGGCTCTGGTACCTCTTATTTTCACAAGGGTGGTGAGAGTAGTCACTAATTCTGCACACTGCAGAGGCATACGTCTACACATTTATCCAAAAGACTGACTATTGAGAGCATTAATGCAATCTATCATAAGTCAGGATTTTGCACTATACCTGATGATTTTCATGGACTTGGGCCTGTTAGTCAATTTCCCCAAGTCCAACCTGGCCAATTCAGGACTTTGTTTTTCTAGGAACTCGTTATCAAACAGTCCAGTATCAGTATTTCCCATCACAGGACAGGTTCCTCAGGCTCCAGGCTATTATGGTTCCATTCCTAA
Source organism: Hermodice carunculata (assembly GCA_964020975.1). Taxonomy (NCBI): domain Eukaryota; kingdom Metazoa; phylum Annelida; class Polychaeta; order Eunicida; family Amphinomidae; genus Hermodice; species Hermodice carunculata. The sequence goes on along the minus strand of OZ026619.1, from coordinate 32,651,659 downwards.
TTATGTGGGCCTTACCCACCAGGTGCTGAAGAAGCCTGATAGGAACTCTCAAGTCCTTTGATTTTCAAGACCCTATGGAAGGTTGCACCAGCAAACTTTTCAGCTTTAGGATCAACCATCTTCAAATCAGTTGATCTGGATCCTGGAAGATGTGAAACAGTCATTTTGATGGTGGAGAGATCCCCAAAATGTCATGAAAGGCCAGACTCTGGTGATCTTCATGGATGCATCACTTCAAGGATGGGGGAATCATACTCATTTATCAACAGCATCAGGCTTTTGGCCTCTGCATCTCAGAGGCTATCCAATTAGAGGGCTGGAGCTGGAGGTCATTTGTTTGGCCCTTTTACACTTCCAGAGTTTATTACAGGGCAAACAAGTGGTGGTCAAGTCAGCCAATTGCATGGTGATTGCTTATATCAACAACAAGCAGGGAGGAAGAAAGTTACAGGAACTTTTGTCCTTGACCAGCCAGATATTTTCTTATGCTGGATACACTGAGTGACAGTGAGATGCCTATGCTCCCAAAAAGCAGGGGCCACAAATGTGAGGGCTAAGAGGCTGTCATGAAAACATCAGATCATAAGCACAGAGTGGTCACTACACCATCAAGTGGTTCAGGCAATGTGGGAACTGTGAGGGACACCTCACATGAATCTGTTCAAGGAGAAAAAAAACAAATGCCTGATATTCATGTCTCCCTTTTAGGACAAAAGGGCATGGGCAGTGGACACCTTGTCCATCAGCTGGAATGGCATGTGGGCTTACACATAACCGCTACTTCCCAAAGTGCTGACAAAAGTCCACCTGGAAGAAGTAGGATTGATACTGGTTGTTCCATGGTAGCTAAAGAGACCATGGACCATAGATATACTGGATCCCTGCTTAGGGCCTCCCAGAGCTCTGCCACAGTAGGACACCCTTCTATGCCAACCAGCGTCAAACATATTCTCCTCAATTCTTCAGGTTCTTCATTTGTAAACTTGGCAGCTGTCACAAAGACCCTTGAACATACTGGCCTTTCCCATAGAGTGTTGGCTAGAGTCACGAGAGCCAAATTTCAGGTCACTTCTGCAAGAATATATGACTGAAAGTGGGCTCATTTCTAACAACAGTGTAAAGAGCAAGTTATGCAGGTGGAGGCATTTGAAAATAGTAAAATGGCTGGTTTTCTGTGGAAACTATTCACCCAGGGTCTAGAAGTATGTACTATAGCTGGCTATAGATCTGTAAATTCCTCTTCTCTTGATATGGCTGCAGGATCGGATTCAGCGTGATTGTTTCTGGCTCATTAAGAGCTTCTTTGTTGGTCAACCTGTTTGGCAGAACGTCTTCCCTCAATGGGACCTGTCAAAAGTTCTGGCTGGACTATGATCCCATCCATTTGAAAGGAATGACATAGCATGTGTTCCTCTGAAGATGCTGACTGACAAGACAGTCTTCCTTATTGTTCTGGCTTCAAGAGCTCGGAAGGGGGAGATACATGCCTTGGACTAAGCTTACATGGTCACATGACGAACAAAGGTTTACTTAAAGCTTAATCCTTTTCATATGGCGAAATTCATGCCCTTGATAAGCCAGTTTTGGCTTTCAAAGGCTTCTCCATCAACGCCATATCTACTAATTAGGATCGTCATGACTCTCATAGGCTGCTATGCCCTGTCTCTACATTTCAGTTCTATTTGGACAGGCTGGAAACCACCAGAAAAGGTAGGAACCATTTGTTCTTGCCACTAAACCATTACAAAGGCCATTATGGCTGCTTACTTAGCTGCATGGAAAGTCTCTAAACTGCAGCAAGTGCTCAGAGTCGGGGAAATGACATATGGGCCATAGTGTCTTCATGGAATGCTCTTAAACAGGTGTGTTTTGCAAATATCATAGTGGCTTGCCACTGGCAACCCCACTTGACATTTTACGTGCATAGGCATGGTCATGGTCATGTGTTATGGTGAACACATCTACTTATGGTGCTTTACCCTATCAGCATGCATGATATATTTTGAATCACACTTCAAAATGCTAACTTTGACTTAGTGGAATGGTTTTCATCCTTATGTAGGTGATGTATCGTGGTGCATTGTGGTAAATATGCTGTGACCTCATAGGGTCATAGGTCAATTGAGAGCATTCTAGGTTCCATCTTATATTTGCTGGTAAAAAACAGTAATGTTTATGATTATCTCATATACACTTAGCTTAAACATGGCATCAGCTGAGCACAGGATCAGTCCCTAATGCTCTAGCCTTTTACATGACTGCTTTCGCTTATTAAAGATCCATTTCATCTAAGTGCTTCAGGTTTTTAAATTACATCTAAATGAACTTATCAATTCTGTTCTGCTACAAAAGCATTATTTTGAATCGGACCTTTTAAATGCAATATTCCTCATAACTATTAGGATAATTTATCCACTATAGCTCTGAAATGTTGGTTGCATGAACTTGGCCCTATGTTGATTCTCTATAGTGTTAATTTACTGACACATAAACTCTTCGAAAAACTACATGTTGTTTTATGCAGAATGATTTAATGTTGAAAAATATGAAATGATATGTTTGAAAAAGAATATATTTGAAAAGATATATCTGTATTGTACAAGAATGTATTGATTAGCTGTCTTTTAATAAAATTTCAGTTTACCCTTTAGCTATTTAGCTCTTTAAACAGGAATTGTATATGGCTCAGCTGATATTTCAGTCAGCTGAGAGCTGAGCTTAGGCTTTACATGTACATTTTTTATTTCTTTCCAAAACCATAAACCAGATTCACTTCAAACATTGTTGCAAAAATTTTCCCTTAGTGGATCTCTACCACTTTAATGTGGGGGCAGCTCTTAATAAAACTACTACTCTGAAACTCTCAACCAATGGCTTTGAAATTGCTTGATGACACTTCTGAAGAACCCTTGTTATTAATTTGGTCACCAAATGTTGCTGCTGTTTTCTATGTTTAATTTTGTTTTTAATTAATTTGGTTTTAATTAATGTTCTTTAGCTCTGCTAACCTTAGGTTATATGATCACTCATATTGTTCTGTCCATCCAACTTTTATTGGGAACGTGATACAGTTCGCAGTTCTTAAGTTAGCCCCACTGTTCCTGTTGTCTTGTTCCTTGTGTTGGTCTTTTGTGTCTGTCTTGTGTCTGTTTTTCCACAGGTGGGGACATATGTGTCATTAGGACATTTTTCGGGTTTTATTTGCTCTAGCAACACTTCATTGTACAGCTGAGCATGGAATGTTCACACAGCCCAGAGTTCTGAAATCCCAACACCTTCCCTTTACTGACCTCTGTAGTATTTGTAACATTCTTTTTCTCACTGTGCCCCAGCCTCCATTTCTCTCCATAATCCCGTGATATCTTGAGTAATTAACAGACATAAAGACATAAAAGGTCTATCTATCAAGCCTGGATCTCATCCACATAGCACTAGCCTGTGAGAGTCCCATTTACCCTGATGAGTTCTCTTCTTCCTGTCACCATGATTGCCCCGATTCATGATGCTACCCCCTCCATAACAGTCATATTCCACCATGCATCCATTCACAAATCTAAATGAAGGCATGCATCTAACCCATATTCTCCCACCATAAAAATCGAGGTGAAGTCGTGACTCTTCCAACCACATTACAGTCTTCCGAAGATTGATGGTCCAGTCAGCATGTGTCTAACACCACTGTTTCTGCAAACTTGTGCACAGGACCAAGAGGGATGCAGATGGCAGGGCAGTATGACATTACTTTTGCCAACACCAGTGCCCTCTTGATCGTGGGCCATGAAGCTGCAATGTGGCAGGCCTAGTGGCAATGCTAATGAAACCCCTCTGTCGAAAGGAACTTATGTCTCTTCACGTATTCAGCTTTCCTCTTGCATCCTCTCGTTTGTTGAATTACAGTCCAACCACCTCTGTACCACTGATCGGAAATACCTAATTTCCTGGCAACCTCACACTGGGAGAGATCAGCCACCAACATGCCAACGATTCTGCCTCTGCCGAATTCATAGAGCTGTGAGTAGCCAGTGCGCCATGGTATTATGGATTCACATTAATCCCCGTCTTGCAAGTGGCCCCTTATACAGTTCATGAGCACCCCAATACCAGACACGCGTTTTGCACCTTTGTGGCTCTTGTCTCATTTTTAGGACATGTTATTTTTGCCTGATGCCTTAGTCATACTCTTAGCTATCCAGTCCATGCTACATAACAGTCTATGTAACACTCATATTTTCTACACACACTATTAGGTAGAGCAGCCTATGTTAAACCAATGGGGGTGCTTGGTATTTCGATCCAGAAGTATATTGATATAATATATTACCACACGCGAGTCGTCATATAAATAATTCATATCCACGTTGATTTAGGCCAAGGATGATGTAGCTCGGGTACACTATGTTGCCAAATCCCTGGCCTAATTTGAACCCAACTCCAATATCTCAAAATTGTATATCGAAAGGTCTATGGAGAGAGGTAGTTGTGTTTTGTCGTAATGAGGTATGACATTTTAAGATAATTAGTCCTGAACAACTGCACTACCCATGCTCAAAGAGAACAACCACTTTACGATACAGATACACAAACAAACATGAGCATTCCATCTCTGTAAGCCACTGGATTAGACCACCTCTCAAAAGAATAATCAACATCCACATAAGTTCAAAACAGGACATATACACAGATATCCATCCATCAGAATGTCCCTAGGCCTAAAAGTCACTCATGACCACATTTGAGTTATGAGCTCCCACGTGAGATAATTATGGCGAATCGCGCCCGTACGTGTGAAATTCTCAATATTGGACTTAAGTGAAGAAACCAATATCAGCCTGAGTTTCAGGCTTGAGTGGATCTAGCTTTAACCTACATATCAGGATATCATATAAGAAGACGTAAAAAACGTGGAAATGACAATTGGCATATCCAGTCAGAGAGCCATTTCAATACATGCAACGACTTGTCTGAATTATGGACCGTTCAAAGGATTAACTCTTTCAGTGCCAAGTTGTGGACTGAGTCGACAGCTTATCTCGGCGCACATGAAGCACATTGTTGACCTTGGATATTCTCTCTGGAACCATAGGCATGCTGGTACTCAAATGAAAGTTTATGAGTAATGCGAATCAGAATCCTAATGATAATTCAGACTAGTTTGACTTCAGTAGATCGACTTTAGTCGTGATTGGCACTGCAAGAGTTAATACGCCAGCTTTATCTAATTTTGAATTTGTATATCGTTAGTCTACTTTCACCTCAGAAGAGAGTATGTTTACAGAGTCAAGCGTATCATTGCATAATTAGTTTATTTTAGGAGATATCACACCTAAATCAACACGATTCCTTGCAAATAGATTGGTTGGAACAACTCATTCAAGTGTCTCCTCAGAAACTTTAAAATCAAGCTGCAAAAGGTTTAGCTGTTCGTAGTCAACAGGCTTGGTCAACGCACGGTGGGTGGCTTCAGTTACAAATGACCAGGTATAGATGCTGGCATTACAGTATAAGAACATACTATATGTCTTTACAGATGAGTAAAAACCAAACAAGATCAGCTCGTAAGAAGCTTTTACAACTGTCATAAGACAAATTGTAAAATACATCTATTTTTATACAAGTTGTATTATATGCAATGTAAACAGGTATCAAGATACAACACATTCATATTTGATGTCACACCTAAGACTACATAAAACCATGGGATGGTATGTCTTTATCACATTAAAATATGTGTTTGGTAATCGCACTTTATAAACTGTTCACGTGAGGCATCTTCATTATTGTGTAGACGGTCACCCCCAGCTTAGCACTTTGACAGGTGTATTAATTTAACCCACGTTTCAGAGTGCCACACGTAAGCTGAAGAAAACGTTTCCTCTCTCATAAGAAATACAGTTAAAATTGAAACACTTTCTGAGATCCGGACCAGTTCATTAGAATTAAGTTTATATGAGAGGTTTTAATAAATATGGGGCCATGCACTTGGGTCAGTATTATGTTCGGGGTGTTCTGTCCACCTGTCCGTACATGTATGTCCCTGCCTCTGGGTATGATTTAACCATTTATTTTGAAACATGATGGAAGACGTACTTGGAGGCTGAGAGTCAAATTCACCTCATTTCTACCTTGACACTATTTCTTGACTTGATCACATTTGGTGACATGAACCCCATTTCCATCAATGCTTTGCACCCTCTTTTTTTCTGAAAATTTTGAAACGTTACCACCATGCAAAAAAAAAAGATCCACTCACCATATTCTTCATAAAATGGCTCCAAATATGTATGCGAACATATAAATGATACCAATGATATTATTGAAATCAGTAGTAATTACTACTGAAAGCAACCGCAAACCAGTCGCACATAAAATACCTATAGCCAAATAAGCACTATTTATCACAATAGTAAGCTATGATCATCATGTCAATAAGAGAAAAGAAGGAACAACATCATTTACACTGCAAAATTAAACGCTCACTGCGATGATATAGAGGTAAAAAAGGTTTTGCCAGCCTGAAAATTTCCAATTTACACAACAGTTTTGACTGGTGACTGGGAGCTTCATGCCTAGAATATAGAACAGGTTGCCATTTGAAGTTAGCTGTCATTGACAACAGATACAAGCGGGAAAGTGTTAAGTGCTAATATACCTGGTAACAAAACATCCCTTGAATAAAGCCTCATGGTGACAACGGATCTGCCAAAGACGCCGACCAATCATAACGACACTACGGTTCTCCATTCAGAAGACTTTAAAAACGTACTACACACCGTGCAGATACAAGAAATCACAAATCTCTAGAGATGACGACAAGTCTTATATTTTTCTTACTTGCAACAGGTAGGTCATATCTCAGTACATCTCTGATTTTTTATATATGTATAATTTTACCATCAGAACAGAAAAACGCCTTTAAAGGCTAGCAAGATGGGATAAATGAATCATAATGTGTTGTTTGTTGCACAAAATTAAAACAACCACATACACGAATCTATCCGTCTCTAAGACATGAATATGCATATTTCCAGCCATAATTTGCATGGTACTCGAAGAAAGGGTGAACTATTGTCAAACGTGGGCGGCAATTTGTGATTTTGTTATAAGAGCAACAATTAATATATTCGAGCGACTCAAAAACTATGGATCACAAATGACAAAAATTTTGTATTTACAATTCTTAATTGTCTGCGAACACTGTTGCATTGTTCAATTACATGTGGTCCATCCATGTTTAGATGTTACCTGATGTTCACTTCCATTTGTGCAGTTCCGATAACAAAGGATATGATTTTGGCTGACATGTCTCACAACATAATATTCCAAATGTGCTTGACAATGGTAGTTCTGTCACTTTTTGACAGACAACCGTTTGGCAGGTTTAACTTTTTTGTCAGCTGGTGCTGGGAATGGAATTCACGTACAAACCCACCGATTGTATTTTTATTCAAAATCATGCAATTGGTTTGTTGCAATTAGTTACATTGTTAAGCTTTAGTCTTTATTCAAAATGTGACTGTATTGGTAAGCTTGTTTAAATTGTTGGAAAGATAGCACTATAGTATATATTCATAAAATTTCAGCTTTCTTTTGAACCTTTGTAGTATTATATTCTTTTGGCTCTTTGTCATCTAAATAAAATCATATCCATTACATAAACACTTAGGAGTAATTCACGTCCCTAGGGATGAGCTTTGATGGGTCTGTGCCAATTGTGTACAAATGGCCAAGCTCTAGCGATTTTATAGTTTCAGTGATCTTTGTTTATGTTTTGGAGAAAATGTTTTTGCAAAAACCTTTTCCTGATTGCTTTGAACTTGCATGGGGGCACTTCTGAAGACCACAATTTGTGTTACAGATAGCAATGTAATTTGTGTGTGTGCGCGTGTGTGTGTGTGTGTGTGTGTGTGTGTGTGTGTGTTTACTATTTTCGGCCTCTTCCAAAGCGAATGCTAGGTATTCATTTCAAACTTGGTGTGACTGTACCTTGACTCGATCATTCACTTTGCCCACTACATGGCGCCACAAATAACGACTTAGTGTTAAGGGTAGATGTACATTTCAGCACTCCTTTTATAGGATAGCCACAAATTTCACATAATTTCTTATGTCTATGATATGGTTCACTGCCATACAGTATTAGGAAAATACCTGCGCACTCTTTTAGACTCTGAGTGAAATTAAAAGGCAAATCTGACATATTGATTGATATCTGAGAACAATGTCTCCTAGGTTTATGGTTACAATTAAGCGTTAATTGGAAAGTTACTGTGAGAGAGTTGTGAAATTACATTTTGGAATATCTTAAAAGAACAAAATGACATCTTTGCTTAGACGCAATTAAGGTGAATGTCGTCACTTTTGTTTTTCAAGAACGATGGCTTTAGAGCTGTGTGGGTAATAACTCTGATATTGCAAGCAGTGATGGTCCTCTAAAAGGACCAGCTGTAACATGCACATTGGGTACATTTGATGTCATACACTCCAGTTTATATAAAAGTTGAATTATGACACGGAATAAAATACGAATGGCTAGTGCAATCTTTTTCAGCAGATGCCAAATGCATTTATTTACCCAAGAAAATCTACACAATAGTCCAGCAATTCTGTTCAGGCAATGTGTAGCAGGCAACATACTCTTCAATGATCTTGCAATTTCTATCCACAGTCAGTTTTCGGATGCCAATTTGTATTTTGGAATTTACTCTAGATCCAAGTATAATGTAAAGATGCATCTGTGTAGTTGATACGGTTTCACATTAATAACAGGCATGTGAAAATTAAAGGTGTGATTTCGGCACTGGCATTATTTGACAAGTTAATTTACTCAACATATCGGGTAAGAATGCATACAAAAGTTTCATCTGACAGCACACTGTGTCCAAGCAAATGATGATACACAGATTTGTTGAAAAAATGAAAAATTACTAGTCATGATTGTGTCGGCGAAATTTCAGTTTCGTTTTCCGTGCTGCTATTCCTTTTTCATGCACTGCATATCCATGATCAATACAGTGTAAGTTTCACAGGTCTCCACTTGAGACGCCTTAGGGTTTACCAGTGCCCAAAAATATGATACAGATGAAGCCAAAGAAGGTTTAAAGCAAATACGGCTCAGAGTTGTATATATAAAAATGCCCAAGATCAAATTACAGTTCCACTGGTAAAGCAATCAAGCACTGGGTCACCAGCGTGTTCTCCAATGCATCTTTGGGCAATTAGTAAAAGAGCAGCTGTTTAATCTGTTTTCACAAAATTAAAAAAAAATTAAACTTAAACTAGTCATGGCTCAGCTATAAACACTTTTTTGTTTGATATATAAGCGGCAAACGTACTAAATGCTACGGTCTAAGTGACAGCACCGCACATTTTTTAGTCATTTTCTATTAAATCTGGTGGTCCTTTAGTCTGGAATGTGAATGAATCCTTAAGTACATGAATCATTTAGAACATGACTGTGCTTATTTTGGACTCTATCAAAACTAGTGAATATGTTGTTATAAATATTATACTTGTTACTGCTGCGTTGTGTAATATTTGTTTAATCATATTTGATCTTTGTCAGTTAACTACAGCTTGAGCGGGTATAAGCTTAGTAGGGTTTCTATTCTCATTTTGTGTCAGTTTCACTTGTACTGTTGGACCTTCCATGAATGCACCTTGAAACTTGTAGGATCCTGTCAAAAATTGCTCCTATTGCTGTTCGCCTGTTAATCAAAATATATATGCGTGCATATGGTGAGAACGCGTTCACATAATGATGCATGTTTGTGCAGATACTTTACAATGCCGAAAACAGTACAGGTCAAGATATTTCACTGTTAACAAAGCTGACTGTCATGCAGTAATGGGAATGAGTCACATTGTGTTTGTGCCGTCGTAATGACAACAGAAATACATAAAGTTACCAGACAAACACAAAGTACTTTTTGTGGACAAGCACACATTCAATGTTTTGATTTTGTAAAATATAGAGATAGTAAATAAAATGATGTTCATATCTTTGCGACAGGTAATCAAAATCCAGCTGAAACAGCAGGCTGTTAAAATGTCTCTCTTTCAATTTGCTTATTGGTTTCATACATGTGTAACCAGGTGTTTAGATGTTTATTTTACTTGGCATGTGTAGCTGCACAATTTCTCAATTAAACCCCCTGGAATCTTTTGCATCATCATTCTTCATACTTGACATATGAAGAAAATGATGCTCAGCTGGTTGCCAGGTATCTTTTAGGTGTGCTTTATTTTGCTATCTTAAACAATTTGCAGCAGCAGGTGACACATTCGAAAACCACTCATTCAATATTTCCTTAATGACATTATTGTTCTATATATACGAGGCCTGGCTGAAAAGTTCAAAGCCTAGCCGTGAAAGACCCGTACAAAGTCGATGGGTTTCATTTATTTCTCTATATAGTCCCCTTCCAGGTCGACACACATTTGCCAGCAATGCTGCATGCCCTGGACACCGGTCAAGAAGAAATTTTCTTCAGCCACCTAAAAAGTAATTCATAGCGGAAGTGACGTCATCATTACTGGGGGAATGGTGAAATGTTAGTTCTGTTTTCATTTTGGGAAACGGATGGAAGTCTGACGGCGCTAAATTGGGTGAATAAGGGGGATGGTCAATGAGTTCGAAGCCACATTCATAGATCGCTGACAAAGCAACCACTGATTTGTGAAAATGAGCATTGTCTCGGTGGAATTGGACTCCTTTAGTCAGCATTTCCTGTCGCTTGGCTTTGATAGCTTCGCGCAACTGTATCAGTAGGTCAGCATAAGATCTTCCGTTGATAGTTTGGCCTTTTTCAAGATAGTCAATAAGCAGAATACCCATGGAATCCCAAAAGATTTAAGCCATCACCATTCCAGCAGAAGAAACCAACTCGGCTTTTTTGGGGTGTTGGTGATCCTGGATACTTCCATTGTTTAGACTGAATTTTGGTTTCTGGTTCAAAGTGATGAATTTAGGTCTCATCCATGGTTACAAATCAGACCAAAAAAACATCGGCATCTGTTTGAAAACGGCATAAATTGTCACGAGATGCCAGGAATCCACCAAGTTTCTGATGCGCTGTCAAGAGCTTTGGCACCCATCTTGCAGAAACTTTTGTTATTCCCAACTGACTGTACTTGTTGATGGCAAAACTTTGTTTCAATCCGATTGAGATATCTCAAGGCTTAGACCTTTTCAGCCAACTCTCGTAAATATGAAGCCATAATTGTATGCGAACAGATATTGATCATGCACAGATGTTAGACCATGACACTATCATTTACAGCGCAGGGAGCTTCTTTTTTAATATACAAGTTCACCAATTAGCTTGCCATAATAATATATGGAAGTATATATCCTTCACAAAAAATAGTTTAATTTAACAGAAGTACTTTATTGTCTATCATAGTCAAGATTTTGGTGTTCATAATGAGTATTTTGCCGGACACCAAATCATGAATGATAAAGTGTGCACCATTCCTGATAATTAATGTTTCAGAAGAGCTCTGATGCATGGCAGTTTTCTTACAGGTGTTTCAGGTTGAGTGATTTACTCTATGACCATTAGTTAAAACAATTGAAGTTACATGTTGCAGCAAGTTAATGTAGTGTCCAGGTTTCATTATGTGCAGTGTGAATTAGACACACTTGGTGCTACACTACTGGCAGTTGTTGTAAACATTCCCATGCCTCTACATTATTATTGCTGGGTGACACAACTCAGAATACAGTACAGAAATTGTACTGTATTAAGTACAATGTACTTGGCTGTGTCGATTGTGGCAAGCTAATTGGTCCGGGTCAACCTTTTTTGGGGTTGTCCCGATGGCCTAGAGGTCAGCGTGTTGGAGTTTACATTTGGCTAGGTGAGTGTGCCGAAGGTGGTGGGTTCGAATCCCATACAGGTCGACATAAATGTATCGTATTTTTCACTTGTATACCTGCCTTCATTACACCAATCTTTTTGGGAATGTGGATTTGATGCAGTTGGTATGTGCATTTTCCATTTTTGCCTACGTGCATGGTGCAGCCGGTTGTTGGTTTGAAACCTGGTCGTTCTGTGGTAAATATTTTTGATGCTCCTTGCTGCTTGATTGAGACCTTGCTCACGAAAACGAGCTAGCTTTCACGAATATACCGATTCAAGACACTTCAAAAGCTTGATGCACCTTGAAAGCTAGCTCACTTTCACGTTGTCTCCTACGCCATGATCCAGACCTCTTTCTTCTGTCTTGAGCATGAGGTACTTTTCATGTGTGACAAATGCCTCCGGCTTTGCTCAGGTAAAAAATTTGGGTGAAGTCAAAGGAAGTTATGTGTATGAGGGGAAAAAACATCACTTCTAAACATGTTGCAACAAATGTCCAAGTTAACTGAAGCCTAACATATATATATATATATATATAGGATGGGGGCCCAGTTTTCGACCACTTAAGCATTTGTTTGGCTATCGCAGTTTTGTCTTAAAGTAAATCTTCATATATGCATCAAAATATAATACCAGGAGTTGATGTCAATAGGAAGAAACAACTCACAAGTTCAAATGTACAAGCGGCGATATAGAGCAGGCGCAATGAAGAAAATATCGCGATATTTCGGAATTGGTCGAAAACTGGGCATAGTCGAAAACCGGGCACGTAACTATATATATATATATATATATATATATATATATATATATATATATATATATATATATATATATATATATATATATATATATATATATATATATATATATTTATATATATATATATATATATATATATATATATTTATATATATATATATATAATATATATATATATGGTTTTGATAACCCGACCAACCCTACTGAAAAGGCCCAACACTAAAATTAAATCAATAAATTTTATGAAACATGAAAAAATAGTTTCAAGCTGCCATTACCTTATAAAAATTGATTGACGCTAGCTGAAAGATTTTGTCCAGAAAGTGGCAGTCGTGTGCAGTAAAGTCAACTTAAACACAACATTTCATTTCAACTTGTCTGGAGGGTTAACCAGGCCACTGCATAGCTGCATAGCTGCATAGCCACGAATTTTCGGTAAAACAACATAGCCCCCATTGTTTGGTGATTGATATCGTAATATTTTGTTTGGTTCTAGGTGTCCGTTCTCTGAGTTACCAGAAGAAATGGTCTTTAATGTGCTTTTAAAACATGACTTGCCAGCTTAACTTTAATCTGCCTGCTCGGTTGGGTCTGAAGCAGTTATCATCGTTAGTTACAAATCCAAATGCAACTCCATACCCTACGTGGCAAATCATGCATGTTAGTGAGCCGCAATGCATTGCGGGACAGTCACACAAAAATATGTTTGATTTGGATATCAAAATGAATCTTGGCCACAGCATTTATCATATCATTATTGATGCTTTGAATTATTTGCAAAATACATACTTTTGGTTTCATATATTGTAAACCCCTAGGTACATTCCAATACTGTCCTCCTTTACAAACCACGGAATCCACAATTTTCAAAATGGCAGCCTAGTCTGTGGCTTAACCCCGATCGGATAGTTTGAAGAGGTAGTGTCCAAAATATATGTGTGATTAGTGTGAACGGAAGGTTAACTTGTCGAATGAATGTACAATAATAATGGGACTTTTCCGGCGTGAGCATTACCTAAAAATGTAAATACAATGCCTTGGAATTGTGGTGGTGGGTGGTGGTGGGACCCAAAATAGAAATATTGTATCAGACACTGAAGTCACCCCCAGGCTATGAATTTAGTAGCGGCACTGGGCACAGGAGATGAGAGCCCCCGCTGAGTCAAAGGTGGAGCTAAGTGGAGAAGGTTGCCTGATATTGGATACAGGTCCGAAAATACTGGCGGATTTTCATACAATTGGTTAAAAGTACCTTGGTTCCTGAGCATGCGCACTTTAGAGATTAAATTATCTGGTTGTTCCAGCTGTTTTTGCCTGACTAAAACACTGTTGCCCTTAGTGCCTGCACAACATTAAACAGTATTTTGTCTTTATGGATAAATTATTCAAATGGCTTGGTTATAATAATTATCAATATATATTTGCTGAATTTTATAATTTTTTAATTCTGTCATGGGTCTACTGATTGTTCTGCTTACATCTATACACTTACTTATTTTTGGTTAGGGTACCAGTATTAAATGCTTTCATGCAGCTCTGGTTCCGATAGGTAAGTTTCATGGTCTAGTTTGTTGAGAGGGGAGCTGAGTGCTTAAGTGCAAGGCATATTTCACTCACAAAGACCTAGCCAATGAGGAAGTTTTAAAACGGTTTCCCAGGTCTTGAAACAAGGTCGTTCAAAAGCTTCATCCTCTGATGCTCATGGGCTTACATGTATATAGTCCCCGATCTGGGACAACTCTGAATACAGTACAGTAAATGTACCAGATTGAATGGAATGGGTTGCGTTGATTGAGGCATTGGCACATACCTGCCTCTACTGAGCCATTCTTTTTAAGAATGGGTATTTGTTGCAGTTGGTGTACGCGTTTCCCGTTTTTGCCTACATGATTGGTGCCCAATGTTGCTGGTTCAAGACTGGGTCGATACTTAATCTGCAAATATATGATAAATTCTCAATTATACCAAATGGGGGTACACTTCAGCAGAGTCTGCAGATATTTTCATCAATGTCTTTGGCTACTGCCTTGATTCATGGCAGAGGTGAACTTTCAGTGTCAAAAGCTTTCCTCGGCACACCAAGGAAACCACTGACGGGATCATCATATTTTTAGGAACCATAGGCATGCTGGTATTTGAATGAAAGATCTTTCACAATTAAATATTAATCTAGCATCCTTATTATAATAGTATTTTGTCTTAATAGTTCAACTTGAGTCATACTAGAAGTTAGCATTAGATATTTTCCAAACAGCTCTATATCATGTTATGTAACATGGACCTGAATACATGGCCTCACCTGGGTCAGTTCAGGTCCACAGCAGTATTGACTGAGCATGTTTTTTTATTTATGGGAGACAGTGAAACATAGTCGTATCTGGGTGGTTATACCAAATGTTTGCCAGAACCAAAGAACATTAGATGTGTATGGAATTCATTCAGGTGTATCAATATCTTTTCACATATTTTTATGTTTGATATTAGACAACTGAAGTATTCATGAGCAACTTTGTTGTTACTGCTTTCTGATAGTCATTGCCTAACTTACTGCATCACTTCTTTATACTTGCAGCTGCTGCTGATAGAGGGCATCTGCAATGTTTTGGCAGAGAAACTATGGACAGGGCTAACAGAGCTACAAACCGTCCAAATATATACATACCTGAGACGAAGAACCCAATTTCCAAGGAGGGGCGAGTTTTCTTGTGGCAAATATTTGGCAAACGCGAAGGTCGAATACAACTGCTTATTTTGAGACAAATATATTTATCGTTAACGTATCGTTTAATCTGGAAATCCCCCATAGTTACAGCATATCCAGGTAACAACTACTTTCTGTGGAACACAGCGTCTCAGGGAGAGGCAAAAAAAGGAGATGTGATTGGTTTCTACCTTCCTGATGAAAATTTGATACCATATGATGTGTCTTTACAATGTATAGGTGGTCCCACAATCTACCGCGTTGGACATCCCACTGATGAGTTCCAAAGGTTTAGAACCTTGAGAACCCGGAAATGTAGACATTATTCATCGCTTGTTGGTATACACCACAAAGGTAAGCTTAACTTTTTCATTTATGCTTATTTTCATATTGGTTATACACTTCTGTCACTTGCATTAATTAATCTTGACCATTGCATTCAAGTAATTGTATGTACTTTTATAACTTTTTTGACAAACGTCTATGTAAGGAAATCCACAATTCTGGTGGCAGCTTATGATAAAAACGTATTTACTTTGTCATGTCAACTTTGAGGAAGGAACCTGGAGTAGCTTGTGCCATCTGGTAACACTGTTTCTGCCTTCCTTTGGTTAACGTAGTCCCAAGGGCAAATCTGAAATTTTGAGCCAGCTCGCAGAGGAATTGAAGGTGATGACTTAAAATTTCAGACAAATGAGACATATAATATATACAACAGAGATTCAATATATATTATGGTCTATATTTTGACTATCTTGTCACGCCTATATGTTGCATTTGTTCACAAACATGTCAGATTCCACCTGACCTAATTAATTAGTCAGTGTTAATGAATTAGGCCATTGGAATCCTGTGTTCTGTTGCCTAAATTGACTGGTTACTTAGCGGTTAACCATTTCGACATTGAGATGCTTTTCCATGCATATTATGACACAACAATAACCACATTAAAATACATTAGATCCATGAGTATAAATGAAATGACAATATAGTACACTTTAAACCAATGTACAGCAACTGCCGAAAAAAATAATCATGACATTTAAAGTGTTATATTGTATTGTATCATATCAATTTTAAAATTTAAGCGGTTCAAAAGCAACAATAAACACCACGAACATTGAACAGAAGTAAGAGGATATAAGCATGTATGACCCCAGTGATATGCTATCACAGTCTGATAGAATTTGAAGCTCAGTCAAAACGCGCTGTACCTTTCTTTTCATGATTCAGTCGCCACCCACAAATACTTTTTACCTTCTCAACAACTGCATACCGGATCCTCTCCAAACTTGGTGGGAATGTAGCTTGCGTTTCTACAAGTGATACATGTATTTAAACATATGTATATGTATTAGAATCTCCCATTAAGACTACCTCCATAAAGAGATCATGTCCAGACAAAGACCACCAAATTACACATTAATTTATGTTTATCTTCAATGAATTTATCCCCATTAAGACGATTCCCCTACTAACACCACATTAGGTGGTCTTAATAAGGTGATTCCATTGTGTCTGTGTATATATATATATATATATATATATATATATATATATATATATATATATATATATATATATATATATATATATATATATATATATATATATATATATGTATATATATATATATATATACATATATTCTCGTCTTGGTAAAAACCCTAAACAAATTTTGAAATCAATAGACCAATGACTTTGAAATTGCTAAATCTTTTGGATATGAAAAATCCATGGTCGGACTTACTTTGTGATGAATGTGACGAATCAGGAATCAGGAATAAGGAAACATTTTATTTGGTATTACAAACAAAACAATCAGGATTGTGAAAAACATTATTATAGGAATCAATAAAATAACATTTTTCGTGCAAAGAGAGGTCTTTGAAATTATGGGTATGTACTTTATCTTTAATCAGGTCAGGTGTGTTTTTAGATACTAGATTAGTTCATAAAGTATACATTGTTTTGCAAAACTGTGATTAACTCTATGAGTAAAAAGCTTAATTTTTTTACTGGCGCTTTAGTTTTGTATGCCTGAGGCCGGTAGCATGGTGATACTTTCGACATACGTTGGCAGATGATTTTTTGCCGATTTATTAAAAAAAAATCTGATGCTTCTACAGGTCTTCCAGTTTTAGTTCTTTAAATATTGGCTTAGTGTGTGAACTGAATTGGCTGTGATTTACCATGCAAACAGTCTGTCTCTTTTAAAGTATATGAACGTTGGTCTTGTAGACAAGCAAGCAAACAATAGTTTAATCTAGGCATAATAAGGGAGTTATATAAAGTTAAGTTGGTCTGAACCAAATCTTGAGTTTATTAAAAATTTCAGTTGTTTTTGAACTTTTGGGTGAGGCTGTTTGAATGCATTTGTTCCAACCCATATGTGTGTCCAAGAAAAAGCCAAGGAACTCCTCTATTAAACTTAATTTAGTATTGTCTGCTTTGAGATTTAGGATAACTATGTGTTTAGCAGTTTGTAAAAAGGCATGAATTTAGTTTTCTGAGTATTTATTTATAATTTGTTTACTTCCAACCTATTTTATCTAATTCAGAATTGATAATATTATAAATGTCACAGCCATTAGGCAAAAAAAAAAGACAAAGGGAACTAAATAATACAGTATCGTCGGCAAAAATGACAAATTTAAAGCAAGTAGAGGTTGAAGGTATGTAATTTATGTAAATAATGAATAGCAGGGGCCAAGAATAGAGCCATGTGGGACACTAGCAGTCACATCATTGAGATTGTAACTTACATCAATTATTGAGCATACTGTTTTCTATAACACAAGTAATTTGAGAACGGGTCTAAGGCAGATCTTTTGATACCATAATAGCTAAGTTTATGTAGAAGTATATTTTGCTCCAAGGTGTCAGAAGCTTTAGATAAACCATTGGTATGTTAATAGGTACTTCACCTTATTCCATATATGAAAGTATTCTGTCAGTTAATATGCAGGATGCAAGTTCAGTCAAGTAATACTTTCTGAAACTTATACTAATTATCACAATTGTAACTAAGAGGACTGGAAGACATGAT
This sequence comes from Hermodice carunculata, assembly GCA_964020975.1. Classification (NCBI taxonomy): domain Eukaryota; kingdom Metazoa; phylum Annelida; class Polychaeta; order Eunicida; family Amphinomidae; genus Hermodice; species Hermodice carunculata. The sequence continues at coordinate 32,633,286 of OZ026619.1, read as the reverse complement.
GTACTTGGTTGAAAATAATATGTTCAATGACTTTGGATATTGCAGGTTGTAGCGAGCTTGTTCAATATTTAACAAAAGTAGTAACAACAACTTTTATGTATAGGAATAACCTTGCAATTTTCAATCAATCTGGAAAGATTTCAGTTTTAAGAGTTTGATGTATAGGTACAATAAACTTCCTAGAAACTTCAGTTTTAACGTGCTTAAAAAGATTGGCTGACAGCCTATCAAAACCATAACTACCTTTTGATTTTTAAGATTCTATTATACTCATCACTGTATTTTAAGCTGTGAGGTTAAATTGAAAATTTTGGTGGGTTGGATGCTTCAGGTTGACCTTAAAAATTCTGTGGTTGGAATGTTTATTTGAGAAGCAAGATTTCGACCCACAGAAGTGAAACAGTAATTGAAGCCATTTGCAGATTCAGATTTATCATTTATGACATTACCATTTATTTAACAGGCATCCAGAAAATCCTTTTTTTCTTTACTCTGTGTAATATATTATTTATTGTTATCCATGTATTTTTAATGTCGTTACTGTATCTAATAAAACACTGTTTATAATCCCCTTTTTGGAAACAAAAATAGTCTTATCAAGTATGTTGTTGTAGGCGTGTTAGTTTATGTTTGTTGTTCCATATTTGGTATCATCCGGATCGAGTCTTTTCTAAGGATTTGTACATGTCATCTTTTTCTTGAAATACTCAATAGCTGCTTGAGTTATCCTGCAAGATCTCTTGTGTTTGTATTTCTTGAATTTAACGGTTTTAATAGGCAAATGTTTGTCCATGGCAAGAGTAACAACTTGATGCATTATTTCATATAATTTGTTAGCGTCTGCTTTTGTGTCTTTTTTTCAGACGATCATAAATTACAGATGCTTTAATCTCATTTTTATAATCACAAAGTGAATTACCTGGGCCAAATTTGTGTAAATTTTGGTAGTGGATCCTGTTTAGGAAGGAGAAGGTCCTAGCATGTAAAGTAAGGACAGTGATCAGAAATGCGGGATATCATAATGCCAAAGTCTAGCAGGTTAGTGTCTTAATCGGATGGTTTATAAAAGAAATTGTCGATAATTGTACCCCTTCATTTGGGAAAGCCTGGTAGGCAGAGTAATTTTAGGATAAAAGCCGATTGAGATGTTGTATCAAAGAAGACAGTATAAATTACCTTTTTATGAATTTTAAGTAGGTCAATATCAAAGTCACCACCAATTAAAACTTGTTCAGACCTTTGAAGCTTTTCGTAAGTTGTAGAAATTTGTTTATAAATAATATGCAGTTGTCAATCAGATTTCTAGACGGTTTCTATATGTTTCCCAAAATAACATACTTTTTACTGGAAGGGTTACTGATTTCTGTAAACTGCCCTTCCCATATGTCTGCAGGGTCATAGATATCTAGAATTTTGTATTAATATTCTTCCTTTAGATGAATGGCAACCCCACCATGTGTAGTAATAGCTTTGACTTTAGAAATAGGATTATAATTATCTTATCTGGAAACAAATAAGTAGGCATCAACATTTAGCCATGATTCCTGCAAACAGATCACACTTGGATAAATCCATTAGTGTCTAACCCATTTATGAACATTTCGAGTTCATCCATGTTGGCATTTAGAGACTCACAGTTAAGACTAATGACAGTAAACTGATTTTGTTTATTTTTTAAATAGTTAATGCACTGATCTTTGTTACAGTATGGTGACTGTTTCATCAGAGAACATTCTGTCTGATTCTGAGCATTCCTGTCACAATCCAATTACAATATATTAAGCAAAGAATTCCTGTCTATACTTCCGTAACAATCAAGTATACATGCATGTTCACCCATGTGGAGTTATGCAGTCATTATACATTGGACCTCGATACATACAATTAATCTGCCCATAAATGTAAGTTCCATATTTTACCAATTTAATTTTCCAGTATAGCCGAGCATAAGATTCCTGAAATTTACGATAAAGAATTTGTGAAAACTAGTGCAAAAATATATCAGTTCAAAGAAAAACAATTTTTGAATAGCCCAGCATTCTTTGGCATCTGTGAAAACAGTTGCAGTGCTAGTACGGTAAGTAATTTGTAATACAATGTTCCAAAGCAAATGGTACATGATGCACAGTTTCACCTTGGATGGTCAAAGTGAAATTTAAGAGAATACGGCAAATAAGAAAAAGGAGGAATGGCTTGTGTCACATAGTAAGTTAATTAAGAAATGTAAACAGGTGGGGGTAATTATCTGCCGCACTGCCGATAAGTCAATGAATAAAAATAAGGGTATTTTAGTTGGCACCCGCCCAGCACACAAAGAAATGTCTGTTGAACAGTGCTTGATACACAGTATCGTCTTAAATTGTAAATGTGAAATTCAGATCACAAGTGGAGTATATTCGCTAAGATAATAGATTATGGATTAAAAAGTCATAGACTGAGGACTAAAAGGATATATATCCAAGCACATGAACATGTAACTATACAATTTATGTAATAAACAAAAAAAACTTGTATGATGATTCAGAATCATTGATTGTAAATGAAATCAACAAGCTACAGGTTTGTAATTAACCAAATGTAGGCATGTACCAGAGACAATAAATTGTATGTCATGGAAGTCAGCAACAGCTTAGTTGCACTAGTGATCAGTATTCATTGTGAATGAGTAAATACAGAGTTACATCTCATTACATGACCATGTACCGAACTATGTAGGTCGTAGATCATAGGAAAACTTGATATTGTATGAATTAACAGGTCACAAGCTTCTAATTCCTCAAGTGTGAGCATGTACCATAGAAAATGAATTAAAAGTCATAGACTTATGAGCACAACATGTCAACGACAAATTAGCTCCATTTATAATCTGCATTCGTTCTAAGTAAGTACTTAGTTGTGTCTTACTGCATAACCACGCACCAAACTGTATATGTCAGAGATCATAGGAAAACTCAATATTAAATGAGTTAATAAGCCAGAAGTTCGTAATTACCCAAGTGTGGGGCATGCACCATAGATAATGAATTGAACGTCGCAGACCCACGAGCATAACGTGCCCAAAAATGGAAGCGTCCAAACAACCTGCAGTTTGAAAATGTCAACAAAGTAGTTCCACTTGTGATCAGTATACACTATTAGCACGTAAATATCCAGCTACATCACACTGCATGAAGTGTGTATGTCATAGATCATAGAAAACTTGACACCAAATCAGTCAACAAGTTACAAGCTTGTAATTTCACAAGTGTGGGCATGTAGCATAGATAATTAATTTAAGGTTCTAGACTCATTAGCACAGCATGTCAATGACACACTCCACTTTTAATCAGAATCCGTTCTCAGTAAGTAAACACTTAGTGAGTCTCACTGCAGTACCATGTACCTAACTTTATAAGACATAGATCATAGGAAAACGTAATATTAAAATAGTTTAAAAGTTACAAGTTTGTGATTACCCAAGTGTTTGCATGTACCATAAAAAATGAAATGAATGCCATAGGAGCATAACGTGTACCCAAAAGAGGAGGTGACCAAATAACCTGTAGTTCGCAAATTTCAACGACAAGCTGGTTCCACTTGAGATCAAAATTCATTCTCAGTAAGTAAATATTTAGTAACCTCTCACTACATGAACTATGTATTTCACAGGTCATAGAGGAACTTGATATTAAATGAGTGAACAAGTCATAAACTTAGTAATTAGTCAGGTATAGGCGTGCACCTATGATAATAAATTAGAAGTTATAGACTCATGATCACAACATGTCAACGACAAATTAGCTCCACTTGTGATCAGTATCCATTGTCAGTGAGTAAATACTTACACTAGGAGGGTACAAAACTACTGAATCTTACCTATGATGCAGCCCTTGGCGGGGGGGAGGGGGGTTATCAGTTTGGGGCAGTCCGCTATTTTTCAGGTCCAGAAAGTTTAATTGGGTTGCTTATTTTTAACTTCAAAATATTTTCATAATAAAAAAATAAAGAAGAGCAACATAACTGTGACAGTCCTAGCACATATTTTGCTGTTGGGCTCTTGAAAAGGACTTCCAATGCATATTCAAGCATAGGTGCGTTCCATAGATTGTACATAGATACATACATGTATATATAGATATACAGAGTATACAAAGATGCACATAGTATGCATACATACATCACACAAACCGTATTATGGGCGCTTAAAAGGAACAATAAGGTACATACAAACGTATATGCATACATACATACATATATACATACATACATACGTATATGCATACATACATACATACATACGTATGTATGCATATACGTACAAGAAATATATCCACCAAGTTTCAGCTTAATCAGACTGACGGTACTGGAGAAGTCAAAAAAAGCCAAAACACACACAAAAATCATACAGAAATAGAGAAAAAGTTGCAGCGCCATCTGGTGAACAATTTAAGAACTAGTCGTCCTTAGGAGTGTTCCTGTGATATCCAAGCAATTTGGTGAGTGTTTTTAGTGAAGATTTTTTTTTAAAGATTTGTCCCAAAAATGACAAACAAAAAACATAAAAAAATCCAGGAATCACTGGAACATGACCATTCGAACAAAGGTGGTAGAGGTACATTGTCCCCAAGTTGGAAGTCAATCTGGATGACGGTTTCGGAAAGGAAATCCAAAATGTGAATTAGCATTAGAATGCCCATTGACTTACATAGTAATCAATAGGAAATGTGCATTTACCGGCAAGTAACCAACGTGAAAAATCGTGAAAAATGAGGAATCCACCGCAGTGCCATCTTGTGAGCAACTTTGCTTGACCCTTTCACAAGGAACATATCCGTAAAGCTTCAACTTAATCTGAGTGATGGTTCTGGAGATATCGAAAATAACGAAAACAGACAAAAAAATCATAAAAAAAATAGAAAAAATGCGGCGCCACCTGGTGAACAAGTTAAGAACAAAGAATCCCTTGGAGTGTTCCTGTTTGATTTCAAAACATTGGGTGAGGGGGTGTAGTGAAGGAGATTTTTAAGATTTGTCCCAAAAAAGAACTAAAAAATCAAAAAAATCACTGAAGCATGATTATTTGAAAAACCTGGTACAAACCAACCCAAGGTACATTGCCATCAAGTTTGAAGTGAATCTGGCTGACAGTTTGGGAAAAGAAGTCAAAAATGTAAATTGTCATTAGAATGCCCATTGACTTACATAGTAATCAGTAGGAAAGGTGCAGTTACCGATAAGTACCCGAACTGAAACAAATCGCCAAAATTCAGGAATCCACAGCACTTCCACCTTCTCAGCAAACTTGTTTGACCCTTTCACAAGGAGAATATCCACAAAGTTTCAACTTAATCAGAGTGATGGTTCTTAAGGAGAAGTCGAAAATAACAAAAACAAACAAGAATTCATAAAAAAATAGAAAAAATGCAGCGCCACCTTGTGAACAAATTAAGAACTAAGAGTCCTTGGGAGTATACCTGTGTTATATCAAAGCAGTTGAGTGAGCAGTTTAGGGGAAGATTTGTTAAAGTTTGCCCCAAAAATGAACAAAAACAATCATTCAAAAAAATCCAAAAATCACTGGAGCCTAACCATTTGAACAAACCTGGTAGAAGCCCACCCAAAGTACATTGCCACCAAGTGTGAAGTGAATCTGGCTGACGGTTTTGGAGAAGTCGAAAATGTGAATTGTGGACAGACGGACGACGGGCCCTTACAAAAGCTCAGCTGACTTGTCAGTCTGAGCTTAAAAGCAAAGAGGGTCTAGCTGGCAAAGGAACTTCCATCTACGGGCCCAATGCGACCAAAAGACTAACAGACATAGTTCCTGGACATGAGTCATGGTTTTACTTCCACCAAATCGCAAATAAGCGGTCCAATATGGTATGATTTGGTGATGATGAAGACAGACCATCTGTTTGTAGGGCCTCTTTTCGATCAAAGAAGTGTATGTTCACTACATTTTTCAATTAACAAGACTGGGATCAGAAAGCAAAGAACAATGACTGGAACCTCGAGCACGCTACTTTTGCATGATAACCCAAGCTCTCACAAAACCAAAGGCTGTACAGGACTACCTACAGGAGCTGTGTATCACTTCTCTTGACCACCCACCCCACTCCCCTGACCTTCACCCTTGGACTTTCTCCCAGGATAAAGGAAAGTCTGGCTAATATGAAATTTTCACGCATCCAAGACTTGTTCAAAGGGGTCAATTCACAGCTGAGATGTATAAGGGGTACCAAGTATCGCCACGCAGTGGATATGTGGCTACATTTCTATCGCTATTATAATTAACGTGACCAACGAATTTTACAGCTTTTTTTATCATAAATGCGATATGTATATGTATCACGTAGCCTGTTAAGTAACGGTCAGTTCTGGTTTTTTTTTACAAACAAAAGGTAAATAACCATGATGTATGAAACAGTTGCCCAAATATGATGACTACATGACCTTATGTTTCATTGGGCAGGATCTCCTGACTCAATTGAACAAAAATCCATTTAACCAATATGTGAGCTGAAGGCCACTCGAAATCCTAAAACCCGGTAAGCTTGGGTTCAATTCGGCGGGCTCGAACAAACTCGACCAACTATATATATATATAAATATATATATATATATATATATATATATATATATATATATATATATATATATATATATATATATATATATATATGTGTGTGTGTGTATATATATGTATATATATATATATATATATATATATATATATATATATATATATATATATATATATATATATATATATATATACGTATATTTGGAACGTGGCCTTTTAATCGTCCAAATTAACATATCAACCAATCGCAACAAAAATCTTCCACAGGCAATGTCATTAGGATTAGCAAAATCCATGGATGTTATTACCTATAAAGCGCTAAGGCAAGCATTTGAGCTTCATTCAAGTACTGGTTATCACTCACTTATGCCTATGTGAAGTAGTCTATCCTAGGAAAACTCCAGGTAGAACTAGTTCAGTATTCAATAAATCTTTCAACGGGTCCAGTTATCCTGTTTGTATCTGCCTTCATAACTGGCTATCCTGATCACAAGTCGCAGTGGGCCAAACTAAACAATGATCTGTAAATTGTTTAACTGTACGTACATTAGTACTATTCAGGCCTACGACGATTGTTATAAAAAAATTCAAAAACGCACTGAAAGGTTTGAAATATAGGCTTATCAATGCAAAGTCTTTAAATGGCATGTTTGAGAGAGAGAGAGAGAGAGAGAGAGAGAGAGAGAGAGAGAGAGAGAGAGAGAGAGAGAGAGAGAGAGAGAGAGAGAGAGAGAGAGAGAGAGAGAGAGAGAGAGAGAGAGAGAGAGAGAGAGAGAGAGAGAGAGAGAGAGAGAGAGAGAGAGAGAGAGCCTTCCTGTGCTTGTGTGGCAGAGGTAGTGATCTCTCTCATGCACCGGATGCATGGGTTTAAAACTGCAGTTTCTCTAACTCTCGCACTGTTACTTTTGTACATCCTGCATACTTAACATTTGCTGCTAAATGTTTACGTAAAGTCTTGAAAGTGGTACTTCCACATGCCCGTTTGGTGTATCATACTAACTCATCAGGTCAATTCTGTAGCTACTGTTCCTTTTCCTGCATTTGGCAAGGAAATTGCCAACAAGCAGACATGTAAAAAATATGTATTGCTAGCCGGAAGATGAAACCAAGAAGAAACGATGTGCACGAGTCATTCAACTTTTGGTTCATGCCCAAGCCTATGTAAAGCTCTGACCTGAATCACTCCGCACTCAACTCAATAGTCATTAGATAGATATAGCATTTTACTGTAAAGAAAAATTGAATAAATTATACTTCAAGGTACAGCAAATTCCTGTGACTTTTTAAAATTTTGTTCTTTGAAGAAACTTAAATCGGAACGATTTGCCGTGTAATATGGTTCCTACAAGCAAGATTTCGGCAAGAATGTATTTTTCGATCAAACAATCAGTCTGGTTTGATGTAAATTTTGGTACAGAAAGTGTAATTATGACGATTTTGAAACACAGTTTATGATATAATTGCGTATATTAACATTTAATTCAGGTTTTTGATGAAAGCAAAAATACACTTCAGATTTTGAAGGGTAAAGTTTATTACCCTTTCACACTCCGGTGGAAATTCTGACAGGGAACGACATTCCAAGACATAATATTCTTCCAGCGTCCCCTTTCTGGAACAGTAATCCTAGTTGATCGAAAGAGGACAAAGTCATTGAATGTACTTGAAGCAAAATCGGAAACTCGTTTGCTGACTGGTGATTAAATAAGTGAATTTACAACTTGAAATTAGTGTATCGGCGTATTTCTATCCTCATCACTATGATCTGCCTAAAGTCTAAACGTACCCTTACAATACACTAACACAGTTACACATTCTCACAAAGTATTCCGTCAGAATGGAAATAATGCAAAATTTATACTTTCAGTAACACTATCTTCGTTACATTACCCCTGACTTATTTTAAATGCTAGATAATGCATTTTAGCACAAAACAGTTTCCACCACTTTCCAGCATACAACTGCATTTTATGATTTGCAGTGTTCACTCATATAAATGGATAGCTGAATAGCAACTATAAAGGATAAAAGGCTAAATATTGATAGTATTACTAAATCAACGATATGTACATTTGTACTCTTGTTAAATTAAAAGTTAGACACCATTTTAACTTATTATAAGTTTTTCAAGGAATTAATTGTATCATCATCATTATCTTTGCTTATATATTAGAGCCTGACCGATTCCGAACCACCGAATCCGATATTACCGATTCACAGGACTCAGGATCGGTTCGGGATCGGTTTCGATAAGCTTGTGACCTTCGGACGTTCAATGTGTGGCAGGTCATCCCGTGGCCTCCTGCTCTCACAGGTGGTGACACCGTTACAATAAAGCAACATATACTGCCGATATCGATATATAGGTATCGGTAAAAAAACAAGGTTCGGTCAGGCTATAATATATATATATATATATTACAAGTACAACAGTTACTGGCAACTTTGGCTTCATGTGTAGACTGTTTCAATATACGTTATTTCAAATGGGAACATGAATAGATACCAAGAATGACTGTCTTGCACCAATGCAGTATACATGTACCTGGATCCACCAGTACAATTTCTTCCACAGACACAAATATATACGCACAAGACAAAACAAAGATGTCACTTGTACTATGTGTCTTGGCAAGAGTCCTTGGGTGTTTCTGGCTTCCAAATTGACTTCACGAAAAATTGACTTCATAAAAAAAAAGAAAAAGAAAAATTTGGTGGTAGTTGCTGACCCATGTTCATATCATCACAAAATCAGGATACACGTACTTGTACCCTCGAGGCAGCTTTGAACAACTGTGAGACTGTACATTGTCATTGAGTACAATCATTGTAGAATAGAGTGGCCATATACTACAGCCATATGATACATTTCGTAATTCCTAACTCCAAAATTCCCCCCAGAAATATTTTTAAAACGCAATATTTGTAATGACACAGCACGCCAAACTCCGCTCTTTAATGCAAACCTTTTTTTTAATATATGAAACAATATACATATCTGGCTTTAGACGTGTGAAGCAGTGAAGGTCAACAGCGGTTTATATCAGTCCTCTCACCTTTGGAATAGACAATTTCATTTCTGCAGACAATTGATGGGCCTAAAATAACAAGTGAATTAAATACTGCAATTTTTGAATTGTTTAAAAGTATATAGCCGATACCAGATGCTTTGTACATTAATTGCTTCTGTGTATACCATGCGACTGCCTGTGTCCTCAACGCGCCAATAACATCATAAAAAAGTGAAAGAGCGTCCATACTGTTAATTATGTATTTTCTTTATGCTGTAAGTTTATTTGGGTCCTTTTGTCAATTTCCATATGTTATATATTGTGATAACGTTTACTTCACTTGTGATTATACTGGTAACAAATTTTGTATTTTTACCTGAGATTGTACTAGTAACTTTCTTGTTACACCCTGTGTGTTTTTGTAAATGTACTGTGCGTCCCTCGGTGTCTGCAGAGTCATTTTTTAGTGTCTCGATGTACTATTAGGCAATCCAGGATAAATAAATATGGTTAAGCTGAAACTAATATAACACATTTTTGACTACATTGGCCATACAGATCGTGTTTTTTTTTTCATTCAAGTGACAATTTGGCTGTCCACTTGATAAACATCAAGAGAGAGAGGGCTGTACGAATTTTAAAAAAATAGCTGGTACATTGGGCAAGGAGACCTGGAAAAACAGTTAATGTCCTTGTCCCTCCCCCAAATCATATGTTGGGATATACATTTATGTGTGTGTGTGTGTGTGTGTGTGTGTGTGTGTCTGTCTGTCTGTCTGTCTGTCTGTGTCTGTGTGTGTGTCTATGTGGCATGGTGCTGCTATGCCAATTCAATTTACTCATAAAAATAGATAAATGATTGTAATATCATCTCCTGTTCATAAAAATAGATAAATGATTGTAATATCATCTCCTGTTTACTTAATCTTTTTGTATTTCTTATGTAGGTCGAGACCAAGTATCCAACAGGAATCCGTGCAGTTTCACCTTCTTTAATCATAAAACCCAAAATAAACTATCCACGCTTCCGCCTAATGTATATACAAATCGTTCAGGTTCTTCAAGGCAGCCACACAGTTATAAAACGCAAACTATCCAAAAGAGTATTTACGGTAAGTCTATATATCAGTAACAGCTGTTTGACATTTTATACGAAAATAAAGAAAAATAAGCATTTATGAAAGACTCGCATTACTCTAAACTAACGTCAGACATTGTTGATTTTTCCATTTTGATACAGATACTTTGTCATCAAATATTCAACTCATTAACACAAGTATAGGGTGTCTGTGTGTTATTGAAATGATGATGATGATGATGATGATGATGATGATGATGATGATGATGATGATGATGATGATGATGATGATGATGATGATGATGATGATATTATGTATCACATGGCTGTCAATGCCTTTAACGGCATCCCTCTAATCCATTTGTCTTTATCATAAAATTACAGAGAGCCACCTTCCTTTACCTTAACTAACAGTCGGCCGATAATGCTTTTTTACCTATAGAGTAGAGAGTTACATGTCATATGTGCCTTGTGTGCTTTTCAATCTCAATTTTGTAAACTGCAAGACATTCAATTCAACCTTGCAGGATCTAGGCAAGTGCCAGTCCTTTCCTCCCCCCCCCCCCCCCCCTTTAGCTGCATTTTAGTTTAAACATATTTTATTTCAACAAATACAATTGGGAAAAAGGCAATGCCTATATTAATCCCTCTCGTGTTATAAAAATAAAAGATCTGTTAACAAGTACGGATATTTGAATTAAGTGCAACTACGCTGGATATGTAGATAAGTAGAAATAAATATATAAAAAAAGATAAATAAAAGGAAAAACAAAGACTACGAGACACAGGACGGTACAATGACGCAGACACAACACTTAGAAGGTACACACCCATGATATTTACGGGACAAATAGGGGACTTCCAGCTAATCTTCTGTGAAAAAATATATATACGTGTACAGGTTCGCGCACATATGCCCTAATACAGATAGATACATGTACATCTGTATGTAAGTATGTACATATATACATGTGCATATGTACACAGATACACATCTAAACAATAATACTGATAATGTCTTTTATGAATTTAATGGAATTTAATTTACGGAGGTTTAAATGTGCCTGACAGAAGGATAACATGTTGTACCGATTCAAAGATAATTTTGTTGTTTGCTTTTGAACAACTTTTGCTTCGATATAGTAAGGTATTTAAAGTGAAAGGAGTCAGGGGTATTACTACTGACTGTAGAGAATTCCTATTTACGGTGACATTCGGACATTCAAAGAAAAAGAGGAAAGAAGTTTCGGAAGGAGCACCACATGTACATGAAGGCGGACAAATTAAACCAATTTTGTGCATGTCGTGGTTCAATTGGCTGCAACCCATCCTGATTCGAGCATGTAAAATGTTTAATCTCCTCTTTCCTAAGTAAAATTATTCGTTGGGTTTTTTGGATGTCACTGTCAAGTTTACGTTGAAATAATTCTACGTCTTCTGAATTGCGGACAGCACTTGGAAGCATGTTCCATTGTCGAATAGTGGAGGGTATAAAGGTTTTTTTAAACAGAATGAGTCTGCATTTGGGCTCAGTTAAGTTATTTTAAGATCTAATGTTGTATTGATTCCTGGATGATACATTTGCAGGAATTAAATTACACAGGTATGAAAGTGCTTGGACATGGATCATTTTGTAGAATAATTTAATCTGTGTTTTTCCCTGCGCTTCGAAAGGGTTCCCCATCCAGTTTCACTCTAAATTTTGGAGTGGAGTGTGCATCGTGTGGCTCCCGTTATAGCACGGGCTGTATCCATTTGAATACCCTCCAATAGTTCGGCGTCTGACTCTGTGCATCCTCCCCAGACCACATCTCCATATTCTAATATAGGTCTGATATACATGAAGTAAACTATTTCCAAAGAGCGCCTGCTAAGTTTACATTACAGCATTTTCATCACACCAATTAGTCGTTTAGCTTTAGAAGCTATATAATTAATATGATTAGACCATGATAAATCTGAACTTATCACCAGACCAAGATATTTCTGTTGAGTGACGTTCTCAAGGGTATTATCTTGAAAGTGGAGTGGAGAATATGAAGGATTTCGCTTTCTACTAACAAGCATAGTTTTGGTGTTAGTGCTATTAAAATGTAACCAACCACTGTTTTGCCCATTTTTGGATTGCACTTAGATCGTCGTTTAAAATTCCAGCAGAGCAATCAGAGTCATTGGGATCGTCGACTGTAATAAATAATGTAACATTATCTGCGTATAATTTAATATGAGATCTTACGATGTCAACAATGTCATTGACATAGATCAGAACTAGAAGAGGTCGGAGTACTGATCCTTGTGAAACCCCTACTTTGATACTGCCCCAGCTAGATAACCCGCCATGCAAAACAACTTTCTGAGTTCGATTCGTTAGGTAACTTTGGAACCAACCTAATAAAGGCCCGGAAATCCATGAATTACAAAGTTTGTGGACTAGTGCAGGGTGGTAAACTTCATCAAAAGCTTTAGTAATATCACAGTATACCAGCCTGACCTCCTTTTGCAGATCCACAGCTTTCACAATTCATTATACAAATACAGAAGCTGATTAATTGAGCCATCACCTGGCATAAAACCCGACTGTTTGTCTGACAAAACGAAGTTATCCCTAAGAAAGTTAAAGACGTGCTTGAACACAACACGTTCGAATACTTTGGCAACACAACTTAAAAGTAAAATTGGCCGATAATTGCTACAGATACCAGTTTCACCGCATGTAAAGATTGGTCTGACATTTTACGTTATTGTATCGTCACTATGTGCCAGCTTCCTAACATGGGGCATGCGCCAAAGAAAGAATAGTAAAAATATAATTGCGTCAGTAATAAAGTAACGCTATTGAAAAGGAACATGATATTAATTCTGCAGGTACTGCAACCACTACTCAAGGTGTGTCTTCATCATCAGACGAATACGCCTTAGACCAGGCTACCAGGTCATCAATTCAACCCAGTTCTACCAAGTTAACTTCGGCTGACCGTTCTTCAGCATCTTCAGTTAATACAGCAACAACGTATTCATACAGAAAAAACACCGCTGTTGTGATGAACGGCCAAACCAACAAAATGCCACGTCATCACTTCCAACCTGTGGAGGCAAGAGGGGCAAGCGCCATAGGCATTATTGCTACCATTTGCGCCTTAAGTCCCTTTGCAATCATCATTACCTTTGATATCAAAGTACTAGTACACCATTGCTGGCAATCAGTAGCTCGTTTGCGTCCATGAATTGAACAACACAGAGGGATCTAGCTTGGGAAACCAACATCGCTTGATACATTAACAGTGAAATGTGTTTACCAAAAGTGTAATATTTGACACATTAAAAAACACGGTTTTCTGTTTTTTCCCCAGTATATCATACTTCTTCGTCAGTTTGTTGGGATGTAATGCCAGGCTGGAACATCAGTTTCGGATGAATAGTCTTTTTTTATTTCATAAATAGATAGCACATGATGCAACATTCGAGAGGCTTTTGTCTGCAAAACAATGTAATTTGGCTCTGCCACAAAGGCTCTCCACGTGGGGCTTCTGCATCACCTTTAGATCGCCTAAGAACAAAAGTCCCGGGGCCGTGGTCCAGGATACCTGAAAAAGCACACTTGAAACTCTGAAGGGATGTTGCTTATATCCTGAAAGGACACGGCCATGGACATACATGTGGTATTATTTAAAGGCTGACTCACATTGTTTAGGATGGTACCAAAAGCTCTGTACTTTAATACGAGTTTGGGAAAAAGATTTTCGCCCAGTGTGTCTGCTTTGCAACTTACATTCAATCAAATAAAAGTTTTCACTAGCAGTTCTGCACAGACCTATAAACTTGGTTCGATGTTTAATCAAACAAAAGTTTGCAAATTCAAAATTGTGCACAAGCAGTTGTGTTCAGATCCATAAACTAGGACGGCGTGATCCTGAAACAAAGTGGGCTGGCACCACCAGTTGCCATTTATGGGTGACTGCCTGTCTCGAGTCAAGAGTGGTTTTAGAGAGGAAGATTTTTAAGCTTTAGCCACCAAAGTACCCAAACAAAATACTTTAAAAAAACAAATATTGCTGGAGCGAGACCATTTTGAACAAATGTGGTAGATACCGACCCAACATATATTCTCACTACGTTTAAAGTTAAACTTTGCTGACAGTTTTAGAGAAGCCAAAAATGTAAATTACCATCGCAACCCCCATTAACATACATTCTGATTGATGAATGTATGGACCAGGAATGATTGCATCAACCGACAAGTTACCCGATTTGAAAAATTCTTGAAAAATCAGGAATCCAAATGATTGCCTTTTAACTTTCTGTATAATAGGAATGACAGTTTTTGGGGGGAAGTCCAAAATAGTGAACGAATACAGAAATTTGTGGGGAAAAAACGTGCAGTGATATCTATCGAAAAAAATAGGTCTGGGAGTTTCCAGGCCTAAAAGGAACCACGTTATAGAGAACCTCAAAAGGTTAATTGTTGACAGACCGATTGTCCATGACCCACCGTATAAGCCCAGCTGGATGGTAAGTCGAGATGAAAAGATCCTCAAGTGGTAAAGTGAAGAGTTGGTGGGGCACCAAGGTTATGTACTTGCAATGTGACAACATTACCTACATTAACAGCCACCTTTCAAAATTCAACCTAAAGGTCCCAATAGATTTCAATATAAGTGATCAGTTGTACAGATACAACCAAAGACTAATTTTTCTTCTATACTAGAAAACGTGCTTTGTATGTTTCTCCGTGTTTTGTTACAAGAACCCTTATATTCCCAACACTCTACTTTAGACATCTATGTGGATATTATTCAAGTGTGTAAAGTTACACACGGACAAGATACCTGTTGGGGAAAACATGTTACGCACTGTTGAATAAACAATAGCCATAGAAACATAAAACTAAGAAAAGAAGAAATATCAGTAGAGCATGATTTTACATGTACTTCTGTTCCCAACGTGTGATAAACTACTGGGACGCACTTCAAAGTGAGAGAGCGGGCCAAGAATGGAACCCTGGGGTACACCGGCTTCAATTGGTAGCCACGAGGAAGACTGACCAAGAATACAGACTCTTTTTAATCGGTTGGACAGATAGCTTTCTATCCAGGCAACGAGACGCTCTGATAAGCCAAGTTGTAGAAGTTTGAAAAGGAGGCCTGGGTGCCACACCTTATCAAAGGCCTTAGATACATCTAGAAAAACCATTCTGGCCTCTTTTGACAGTTCAAGACCATTTTATATATTATGAAGTAAGTAAACAAGTTGGTTAATGGTCAAGTCGCCGTCAATTAAGCCTGAATTTTTTAGGTGAGGAGACCGTTGCTGGAGAAGTATTGATACGGGACATTGTGGACAAATCGTTAAGAAACTTTGGATACATTACAAAATAAAGATATCGGACGGTAATTACTTATTATCTGTCTGTTGGATTTTTTTAATACCAGACAAACATTTGACCGCTCGCAGGGGCTTCGAAAGTAAGCTTGATTCATGGTTAGTCTTTATGTTTCACAGGAACTTCTCTACATCGTGATCACTGTCCCAAGGAACAGTTAAGAGAGTGGCGTTTAGGTCTTAAAAGTTAGCTTTTACACGGTTCGTTTACAGGAATGATTTTTCACTTGTAGGAGAGAAAGAAAACAGAAAATAACGACATGATCGGAGTTGAAGAAGAGGTTAGGACACCATTGTCATGCACAAGACCCGATGATGAGAGCAAGGAAGTTGTTGGTGTTGTCAGTGGTTCTCGTATGTTCGTTGTTCAGCTGAAATAGGCTATTTTGGGATATGGGATTAAATAAAACCAAACCAAGGTCACTTTCCTGGTTTGTAGAGTCCCTGGCAGAGCATCGATCATTAAAGTCGCCGGTGATGATCAGAATATATGGGTTACTCTCGATTACTGTATAAATGAAAGTGGCTAAAAAATCTAGATATGCGTTTCGGATTTCAGCAGGCTGATGTGGGCGGGGGGGGGGGGTAAATAATTTCCGGGTAACAATGCCCCATTGTTGGTGGAAATTTTTAATCTAGCACATTCTGAATTTTGGTCCTCTAGATCTCTGCACCTCTGGCATGGTAAGGAAGAATGGACGTTAGTTAGGAACCTCAACCTTTGCATTTCAAGTGATCTCTTTTAAAAGGAGGTAGAAAGTCGTTAATGTGGAGGAGTTGATCAGGAAAGGTCGCATTCAGCCAAGTTTCAGAGAGTAAAAATAATACTAAAGCCTTCCGTGTTTGCAACCAATTGAAGCTTGTACACAGTTTTTTTTTTTTTTTTTTTTTTTTTTTTTTTTTTTTTTTTTTTTTTTGAATTTTTGTTTGTTTGTTTTTGTTTTTTTGTTTTTTTGTTTTTGTTTTTTGTTTTTTTGTTTTGTTTTTAATTCTAATGTAGCAATTCCTAACACTGTTACAACACTATTCAATTAGGTAAGAGTGGCAATCAGTGTTCAATTTAAGATAAGCTGCAAGTTAGCAACCTATCCTAACTTTTAACTTTCTGTGGTAAAAGAGGCAATGTTTTGTATCAAGATGGCAATAAGTTTAGTAGCGATAACAACTGATCATTAAACAGTGATAATGCAAAAGGTGGAAGAGGTTACGATGACGTCTACAAATTGAACGATACAATGAAGGACAGCAAATTAGGATGGAAAATACTACACAATGCATGGCAATATGAAACAACATCCAGGAAAAGTTAACTTCAAACCAATGTGTGTGTGTGTGTGTGTGTGTGTGTGTGTGTGTGTGTGTGTGTGTGTGTGTGTGTGTGTGTGTGTGTGTGTGTGTGTGTGTGTGTGTGTGTAGACGGTTGGTCGTTACTATTATAATTATATATATTATATGAAATTGAGATCCCGGTGGAGCTTGGCCCGGGCCGGGACAGGCAATCACTGTTTCCCTGTCCCTGCGGGGGCTCGCCCTTTCCGGCTGGAGATTCACTTATTCTTGTGTGGTCGCTGGAGCAATACAGCTGTATTTCTGTGTAGTGCTGCTTGCCTTTGCCGAACCTTAATGCTCATCCTGTGCGCCCGGGTGGGTGAGCAACATGTCTTTACCTGAGATTTTATGCACAATCTTATGTCACTGCCTCGGTTTGAGTTATGTTGCCTGTGCTTATTAAATTATGTTGACATGTCCATTCTTCATGGTATGTTGCTGTCATTTATTAATTCGATGCATTTATAAGCATTCTTCCCCATTTCTTGGGGTTTAATAAAATTAGTAGTAGTAGTAGTAGTAGTAGTAGTAGTAGTAGTAGTAGTAGTAGTAGTAGTAGTAGTAGTAGTAGTAGTAGTAGTAGTAGTAGTAGTAGTAACCGTATGGCAGGGTCTGCTCTCATAATTATAACTAAGACAATACACTTTTTTTCTCAGATGATTGATCCACTGAAAAATTCCAGTGAAATATCACGTCCGGTTACGTTAACAGAGCAAACTGATTTAAATTTTTGTTCAATGTTCCATGAAAGGAAAGTATCCGGAATAAATGTTTTTTAACGAGATGCCCTTTAACTGTGCAATTAGACAGAATTTTTCCCGTCTATTAATGTTCTGTAATCGCCTTAACTGGATTACGCGGCTGATACTGTTGGGCCCTAGGCAACAACGCACGGTCCAATGGTGCCAGTTGTTCCGTCAAGAATAGTGCTAATTTCATCGGTGAGCAGATTTATAAAGCCCACACATATGTGTTCATTTTTGGTCTAGAAATTATGGACTAATGCCCCCAAGTTGAGCTTTTACAGTTATATAACACATTGTATTAATGCCACACGTGTGAAAATATACCTCGTAGCGCGTTTACCAACGATTAATCAAGCAACAGGCACGCATGCGCTTATGTAGCACTGACTGGCCCCGTATTTTTCGGCAGGTGCGTCATGAAGGATAGAATTTAGATGGAATATCGTAAAGACTGCCTTTGAAATTGATTTATTCTAAGTGTTACCTTGCATAAACACTGCAGTGTGGACAGGATGGTTTCACAAGTCTTTTTTATGATCGGGGACCATGGCTTGTGCTGTGAAATGGTATATGGAAGGATACAGCGGACATCGTGGAGCACTATATGAATTTTGGTGTTGGTATTTTGATGGCAAGCCAACATAAACGTCAAGAATATTGATACATGATTTGACAAGTGTCATACTCTGGTGAACACCAAGCACACAGGGTATATTTAGCATTAAACATAACCGAGGGCCTGACTACAATCATGCATAACGGAAAGTAGAGGGTAGGAAACATAACGATAAAATAGGTAAGTTATCTTATTTGAGTCGTTCTTGGAAATAAGATGTACACACCAATTGACTTACATGTCATTTCATGCGGGGGGATAAAGGGTATTTGTTATTACATCTTGCAAAAAGTATAAAAATAAATGCACGTGAGAAGGGCATTTGTTATTACAGCATGTATAGTTAGGAAAATAAATGTGCGTGGGATTGTTTGAAGGCCAATAACAAATTTTATCAGTCTGACAAACAGTTCAGTTTATGAACTTATGTGACTATTGGTGTAACTTTTTGTCAATTTTGGTAGTTTATTATAGTATCAACAAGTAACTCACCACAGTCGATCTTTTTCATTGGCTGCTCTGTTTTTACAGTGCTTGATCACCAACAGGCACAGGAAACAACTTGTCTGTAAAAATGCAAAAACAAGCTTGCAACAGGGTGTCAGCATTAGTTAGCGAACTGTATTTGGAACGAACAACGTTTAAAATGTAAACATATGAGTAACAAATGAGTTTAATGGGATGACGCTAGTTTTTACATTCATCCATATGTATTTTTATATGTCCTACATTGCTCTGTGATGGTAGAAAGAGGCCTTTGAACAAGCATATATTCTCCAAGTATTTTGCACTGGAGGATGCGAGAGGTCGCTTGAGGACACCATACACCGATGTGCCGAATCCAGGAACAAAAAAATGCACATGGTACAAACACACACACACACACACACACACACACACACACATATATATATATATATATATATATATATATATATATATATATATATATATATATACATATATATATATATATATATATATACATATATATATATATATATATATATATATATATATATAATCAACCCCAGCACCACATCGAAGTCCTGATTCAATTACTAAAAGCAGTCATTTCAGATTCGATTTAGGATAGTACCCTCACCTATATTTTAACCGATTCAAAAAAGTAAATCGTGAATTTTACTACATGAAAGTGCCTATATCTATAGGATACTATATCTGTCATTTATAAGATTATTGCTTGTAGTGAACCCATGAAGACCGTTCTTACATTGTTCATGACTGGAAGACCCTGAAACAGATTACTTGATATATCGTTACTATCACTGATGACTATGAAATTTACTAGGAGGACCAAATAAAAACGCTGTTGGAAGGGGACAACAACCAATCAACATTTGCTGCACATATTAACTAAATCAAACACAACAGTACTGCTTATGATATTTATAATTCTGCATAAAAAATATCCGATGAAAACAAGCAATCGCTGTACCGTTGAAAACGTAACTTCAAACCAGCAGGGAATTAATTTGGTCGCCTTGAATGCACATCAGACATGAATTGGACATGTTTTTGTTTCGAGGGCACCATGTTGAGTAATGGCAACAAACCAGAACGAAGTTAATTTTACATCCTTTATTTTACAAATTCAGAACATGTCAAATAAATATGAATGAAATGTGACATTATCATTGATAACTGCCAATTTGGTAGTTTCCAATCGAAACAGCCAAAGTTTGAAAATAGGTGTACACTTTGAGAACAGAATAGATATCGGTGAGTTTTTAATTTTTTTTTAAACCTTGTGTCAAATATATTGCACGGACTTGCAGCCTGTAGACTAAAAGCAATTTCGTTGGAATGGTGATGCATTGAAGCTTTTACTCCCATTATCACGGGAACTGTACACGATAATTATGTTTTGGTTAAGAATGACGTAATAATAAAAACCGAAAGGGAAGATTTGTGGGTCCTACAACCACTTTTAGCCTGTAAATAAAGTATGAAATATACATTTTACAGTTTATCGCAAACTCGAAATGACCAAACATAGCATCCAATCACGATATTGGCAGGAAGAGCCGTTCCGATTCTGTGCAACTTGTCGGGAGCCACATGAGTCTTCATAGTTCTTTTACCGACCCGGAAATCATGGCTCTGGATAAACCAGATGCTGCATATTTGACAGAGATTTCACGAGAACAGACGAGAATTTACTCAAGAGATGGCCGCAATACTGCTGTCACTCTTGATAAATTGCCCTTTCCTTTGGAGACTGGTCCCACTCATCGCCTTGAAACCAGCCACAGCAACAAACGACCTACACCGGCCACACATGGCGAGGCCTATGACACTGATGATGAGGGTGAGTACTCCCTGTGTGAGGAAACATACTGTTTCAAGCCAAACAGATATACTTTAATACAATCTGTTGACTTGTATACTGTGCGTACTGCCGGTTCATCAAGCTTTATCAGTTGACCACCAAGATTGTAAATACGATGGAACTTTTTGTGAACATAAATTTATTGTCGTCATTAAAGATACATGAAAATGTCAAATACGGGGTATTAAGCTAGCATTTAGCTCATAAAGGACGACTTGTGAGTAATTGCACCTGACAAAATGTGTCGTGTTGCTACAGCTGCTAAAATGCAGATCTAGAAAGTTTATGAAGCGCCCATGGTATGCACAGACACAATTTGTAATAATAAAGCTCATTGTGGAAGAATACGTCACGGGAAAATCAGTAATACCATAAGAAACTTGTGGGAAAGTGATTTCAACATTTTGTTTACTGAGCTTGAAAAAGGAAACGCTTACAATTGGCCCGGTGTGCATTATTACCGTATACAATTTTCCTAGATATATGTGGGAAAAGTGACTTTCCGAGTACACATAGAAAAATATTGTGCGTTGTGGTGCCATAGTTGAGTTCACTGTTGCAAGGTGAAGATGAGAGTGCATGCGAGTGTCTGTTTGTGTTTAAACACAAAGGGTATACTCGCGCGTGTTCAGTTACTTTTCACTAATACGTTAATAAAATTTCTGAAAGGGGGATTCTTTGGGATAATATGCCAAGTAGGCAATTGGTAACATCAATACCAATACTAAAATTTTATATTCAGCAGCGGAAACAAATTTTATTTTATGTTTTCTTTCAGAAAATATATACATTTTAGGGTATTAGATGGTAACCATAGATAGAAATTAAATGTTTACACATGAAAGTCATAAAGTATACACACGCCTTTAAGTGTTAATAGTGTTTTATTGATTTGTTAACATTGACAAAATACCTGGTAAACTGCATGGACGCCATTCATTTTGTATGATTCGAGAGGGCTTGACATTGGATAAAACAGGCAAAAGTGTCAACCGTGTTAGTCTACGCCTTTTTGCAAGTATTGGAACTCATCCTTACACAGAACTTTTTGCATAATGCTCATTTTCACTATCCTAAGGGTTTGGTATTTTTAAAGGGCATGTCCAGCCCCTGTTGTATATAATGCCAGACCTTACATCCAATTTAACACAGAGCGCTCAGAAAGCGCGGCACTATCATAGAATTTTGCAAATATAGACTCAAAAAGTGGCACAAAACATCACAAGTCCCATTCTTTTAATAACACAGCACGACAAACTGAACGCCTTGCTATTAGCAGGACAAGAAACAGCACTCATATGTGATTCGCGTTTACAACACGCACAAATGATTCACTTTGACCACGGCACCGAAATACTTATCCGTTCACCTAAGGTCACTTCTCCCTGCCATACAGACCTGAAAACGCACACCAATCACATAATTATAAACCCCGTAACTAAATTATATTGTGTGAATTGTATATTGAAAAAAACTAAAGTGATTGTGTGCACAATCGTACGTCGTAGGTCCGTCATTGCATGATTTATTTTCAAACAAAATCATAGATATATGACAAGACTAGAACTGAGTAATTTCATACATACAAGATTTGACTAGACAGAGGGCACTTTCAAGAACATCGGGCATGAAAAGTGTACTCGATAGTACTAGTCTGCCTCCAGGAATCAACTTAGTCTTATGCCTCCTGACTCGCATGTTCCAGTAGTGGGTGAACTAGAAAGATTAGAACATACGGTGTTTAGTGTTCACCCGTTTATGACATACGAATGTATCAAAAATTGTTGCATCTTTATTATTTAAAGGATAAAATTGCAAAGTATCACATTGTCTTTTGCATAGAGCCAAATTATCTTCACAAAAAATAAAAGTGGTGTCATTTTAATCAATTGTGGACTTTCTTAAGCAGAACCCTTCCAACAAACCAAAACGTCAGAATTGACAGTTATGGATTCTGCTGGGTGAGCGAGGAAACTCGCTAAATACAAATATTGGCATGTCGGCCAAGTCTTTTGTCCCCCACCATTTATTCTCGTGGGTAAATCATGTGACTGTAAATTGCAAGCACCCTGCCTGCCTTCTCCATCCAGAGTATCATTAATAGGCGTGATGTTCCCGAATGATGGTATTTTGTAATGGTATATGTTCAAATTATTCAGAGAATCGTGCTGGGCACAGGGTCTGTGTCAATTGTGGCAATGTACATGAATTTTGTACCAAGGTTGTGAGGAGACATAACTTAAACCAAGGAGAGAGAGAGAGAGAGAGAGAGAGAGAGAGAGAGAGAGAGAGAGAGAGAGAGAGAGAGAGGGAGAGAGAGAGGGGGTATCGCCATTTTTTTTATCTTTTTGTAATCTAAGATACGATCCTTTTTTATCATTGCTGTTGCAGAATTTGGCAGCAAAAAGTCCAGTGCTCCACCACCCAAAAGTGAGGCCCAGTTAGCGAAAGAAACGTGCCAGGCAGTATATACAAGTGTCTGCAAGAAACTTGGCCTTCTTCCCTCCTCCAAAATGCTGCGCCAGTTTGGGCAAGCTCACATCGATGTGAAAGGACAGTGTCTCGGGCTCAAAGGTCTCAAAAGTGTCTGCACTGCTCTCATTGTAAGTAAGAAAAACAGAGAAGACGTAAGAGTGCATGCACGGGACTTGCAAGTGCAAGGGTAGAGCAAGGCCTCGAGAGCGTCTGTTTTGCGCTTAAAGTAAGCGTGAAAAGGCTGAGTCTAAGCCTCGAGAAGCAATATTTGCACCGCTTTGAAAATGAATATGAAATGACAGAGTCTGTTTCTGAAGGGCGATAAGGGTGTCTGCATAATAATTATGGCACGTATGAAAGAACAAAGTTTGAATCTTAAGGGCGTCAAGAGGGTCTATTGTCGTAGTTCGTACTAGTATGAGAGAATATACTCTGAGAATCAAAGAGCGCCAAAAGGGTTTGCACTGCACACAAGAGTTGAGCGTGAAAAGGCAGAACCTGGGCTTCAGTGGCGTCAAGAGTGCAGGCAATGCGCTCACTGTAATTACATGTACAAAACGACAGGTTCTGTAACTCAACAGTGACAAGGGAGTCCGAACGACCTCATAGTACGCATGAAAAGAGAGTCTAAGAGTAAGTTTGGAAGGCGCTGCTATTGGCCTGAAGTACACCAAGAATATTATTAAGGCGATGAAGCTTAATGTTGCAGCGGATACCAATCATAAATATATAAAATATACATCTCCCTTCAGCTTTTTTAGGACGCATATTTTAAGACATACACATACATGTGGAAAGAATAGGATGTAGACACCGTCTGCTTTCAATGTGTATTTTTCCTTTCATTTGATATGCATGGTCCAGCCAGTGGACTTAAAAGATTTCGACATATTCATATATCAGCTGCAATTTGTAATAATGCTTCGTTTTGGCCATCCATGATTCATCAGTCTTAATTCCAAAATGTAATTTTGCACGACTTTTCCCACCCATGTCTGCGTGTTATGGTCAGGCTTCGCAGTTTGACGTTGCATGCCACTAAGTTCCGCCCCCAGCAGTCGGTATTTACCGTTGATTACTTACTGCGACCTTCCGCATTGATCTACCGTATTTCCCCGCAGTTAATGGACACATTTAGCGCCAAATTTATTTTCATAATGTCCTGATGCGCGTTATTCACAGACACAGAGGTCTAGAGCATTTTTGCAGCCTCATCTTTGCCGGTTTCGAATCATCATAGTTTGCTGTGAATGGGCAGTTGAATGATGCGTTCATCGAAACAGTCCTCAAAAGCACGGAAGACTACCATATTTCGTCACTTGATGCATGTAAATACATACTTTCCTCTTACTCTTTTTGAACAAACCATAGCTTCTAAACAACTTTACTAAGATATCTTTTTTATTTTTTACATAAATTGATGGATTTACAGCCGTTAGTAGCTACGAATGAAAGTGGATGCTTTGGAGATGTGTGTTGTGTGACTATGAAAGTACCAATGACGATCGCGCTAAACACTGTTCTGTTTCTCGAGCTTTTCCATTGCACAAGTTTGTTTTAGACCGTAATAAAGAGTTGGTATTTTAGGGAAACATAAATTATTTTATTGACAGTGATTGACTGAACTTCCATTTTGTTTCAAATGCCTGGTTTTGGGGCCGATGTATGGTCGATGCTTTGCGAACGCTTGGCCTTTGTTATAATGTGGTTTTTACCTGCGTGGTATATACAGACACAGGCCTTTTCCAACTTTTGACTGACCAAAATAGTGGCTGCGCGTTATGCAGATTTTTGTCAGGCTTCGACATCTTCAGATCAATTAAAACCAAACGGACGGATTCCCCATACGGGCTTCCATATATTGTTCTCCTTTGCCAGCCAGTGATTACCCCGCAACGAAGTTGTCAATCATCCTAATGAGCCTGCCATACAAGGCGTAACCAATCAGAGGGCCAGTTATGAAACCACGCTTGCGACAGCACATGCTGAGTCTGATACGGAACTCGGAATTTTCTGAACAAAAACTTCATAAATTGCATTCTTTTCAACTATGATTGATCAATGATCTCACGCTTTTGAGGATAGGTGTTAAAACATTATTTTTTCAAAGAGTTTTTTCATGTAGTACCATAACTGGAAAAATTGAATCAACATTATCGAAAAAAAATGCTATCTTTGCATAATTGCTGCATAAACACATAGCAAAGCACGTAATTGACAATAGTGTCATTTGATTTCGAGGCAAGTTTACTTTTCAGAAATGTATACTTTATGGGGGTTAATATGAGCTATAATTTGTTTATTTGAGATTTTGTAAAAAAGGTACCTAACCCTGAGCTTATCCTTAAAACAGTCCATGCATGCCGGAACTCCATGGCCAGTCCAAAGAAAATTGTGCTTAAGGCTCAGAACAGTGCACGCTCTCAACACAATGGCAGCACAACAGTCCCTGTGGGGATTTGTTGAACAGCAACAACATGCGCCACGAATTAAGCATTTGCACACTATGTTATAAGTTCAAATCATTCAGCGGAGCATCCATGGGGAGGGCGAAATACGGGTAAACCTTTAATATTTGCATTGTAGCGCGTCATGCTGGCAAAATATTTAAGGTCCTGGAATGGATAAGTTGCTGGTGAATGTTGACGTCTTTAGCTTTGGACTCTTGCAAACAAACCTACTGTTATCAGCTTTGTACGCTTTCAATTTATCCATTATCATAATACGGTTAACGAAATAGCAAAATTGTTACGGCGTTTTGTTGATAGAACATATGTTTGTTTGTTTGGGGGGGGGGGTTGAGGGGATAGTTTTTGGGGTGGGTGGGGGGTTGTCTTTGGTTTGGTTTGGGTTTTGTTTTTTGTTTTTTTTTCTTTTTGTTTTTTTTTTTAATTTTTGTGTGTTTCGGGGTTTTTTTTTGTTTTTGTTTTTTTGTTTTTTGCTTTTCTTTTTTTGTTTTGTTTTTTCGTTTTAACATGATTGGAAGTATTGGTTTCAGTCAAATATATAGGAACATGGGACATATTAGGGTTGTATCAGGACTGACAAGTGAACAACTGATAGACATAGACTGTTTTGACCCTGTTTAAATATACAACTGACGGACACAAATATCATGTTGTTCATGGATTGTGGCACAGATTTGCTTAAATAAGAGGTCTAGGGGTTTATTTGATTTAAACCAAACCTCGTAGCTGACTACCTTAGTGAGCTCTTTTCAACATAAAATTCTTTATGTTGGTTTGTGCCTATTTTAACATTATAAACCCATAAAGTTAAACTTTGACAGTAACTTAAGTGCAAAATTATGAATTGACACCTGGACAAGCATGGTCACAATACTGCTGATATTCTCAATGATGCACGCGACTGACCATGAAGAAGTACATTATTAACCCAGTCACACTCTTCTTGGGTCGCAGCCACCTAGTAGACAGAAGTCAAACGACAAAATTCAAGAGTATTCTCCTCGAACGACCCTGTTCAAGCAGGAGTGCCCAAAAGTTCATCCTTACGCCACATCAATTTACACTTTTTATATGCCCCTGAACGAAACATCAACAACTGCATAAGACTGCAGATGAGTCGTCCATCCATGTTAATGGCCTTACTTTCTCTTACATATAAAATCATAGTGCAAATACAACACGGTTTTTTTCGGACAAAACTAAAGTAGTCATACTTACAAGTAAGCAAAAAACCTTAGGACCACTTCAGAAAGATACTGATGTTATGATAGACAACAAGCTACATGGCATTTTATAGCCACAAAACCTGCTAAGTGTAGATCTCGACAAGCATTTTACCTTGAAACAATCATATAAAATATCTGAGTAGCCAAATGTACTCTGCTTTTCTGCCTGTCTAAAACATTTCGATCGTTGTGCCTTTTCTGTGGTTGAGTACGTATTTTTACACTTTTGGCAATTTGTCTTTTATTAATAAGACACACCAAGGAGGTAAAGTTACCACTTGGTTTCAACTTGCCTTTTTCGTTGACCTTTTATAACAGTTAAAGGATAAGTTTTCCCAAAATTTAAAATTGTTATACACACACTCCAAAAACTCGACCCTTATTGTGAGTGAAAAATAACATTTTCTTGGATGAAACATCAAGCTACACATTCTAGGATGGTCCTATATTCACATATTCTGCCATGAAATGTACACTGTGGAAGTTAGTGTAGCTGGCAGTATTCATACAGTGATCACTATATGCAACAATACTCGTCTACATGATGAAACATGGCTGCATTTGCTGCAGTCAGAAGAGTCCGATGAGTCACTGTCATAATCATTTAATAAAAATATCCGAAGTACACTTGTAGTGATGTTTACATCGACGAACACGAGTACCACGGGCGCCGCCATACCCGGAAGAAGATTTCCCAGAAAAGAGATGAATGACTCTTGCGAATGTGCATATCCCTAGCATCAACTGTATGCAAATCAGAGTCAGAATCACGTGATCTGCCAAATCCACTGCCCTTTGACCACACGTGACCACTGGAATCACCTTTGACTCCAAATGGATGGCCAAGAATATCGTTTAGCAAAATATCCGCATCATGTTGTAGTTTCTCAAATTGTTTGAGATCAAAATCTCGTAGCTCACAACTTGTAAAATGAACCGAATTACCACCTGCACTGGACTATGAATGCTTCAATCGGAGATCGCTAACAGGGCTACCAGACAGCAACCGATCCTGAACTGGCGTCGACGAAGTTTTACTGGATTGCTTTTCATCCAAGTAGTGTAATTCGTGCTTGAGCTTTGCAATACGATTTTCTCTTTGACATCAAGTTGTGCTCGTTTTTTAAGTATTTCCTTGTCTAATTCTTGAATTGAGTCATCCAGTGCTGAAATATCCTGAAAATCTGACTCATCATGCGCCGTATCGCTTATGTCCAAAGACTTTCTTGACTTACTGTCGGAATCACTTTGATCGGAAAGCTGAATATCTCTGCTCCCTGTAAGTTTACCTTCATGGAGATCACGATGGTTCACTTTTACCCTCCATGCTGCCCGTAAACATCTTGCAACTCCAAGTCCTTTCTCAGTCATGATTAAATGACGTATAACAAATATGAACAAGATTGCTATCAACAGTCTCACAAACAACAACATTGCTCAATGGCTCTATGAACTTCCATAGATTCTCTAAGGCACCAAGTGAAGTAGGACTGTCTTAGTGAACAAATTATCCGTCTGACTTCAGCGATGGAAAAAACGAGGTCGACTGAAAGACGAAATTCGCGCTAAAAGTCACATGACCGCAAAGTACACGAAATTTAGACAAAGCTAATCATTAACATAAATGTTGGCCTGCTAATCGATATTCAAAAAAGCCAATATGACCTGTCTCAGAGAGATCCCAAGCAAAGCAGGTTAACCTACCTGTTAAGAGTTAAATCTGCCATAGAATACAGTCACCGCTTGAGAAGATACTGAACATATTTATAAGAGCAGAATCAATTACATATTTTGAAAGAAGGAACAAGGTCAACAGTTGTTAGATTGGCGGACTTTATGAAAGCCATGCATGGGCGAGAAACGACTAAAATCGATGTCATTGAAGGCAGTCTAGGTACTGAGGTTACAATAATTTACTTTTAAGAAATATAAAGTTGTACGTCTTAAGGGACTTTTAATCTTTTCAAATCATATGAGGATACATAAAGCTCTTATTGAAAATGTGTCGTCAGACCTTTAAGGTATTGCTCTTTGACATTGGCATCTGGAGAAAATATTGGTATTTATATGGCGTTCAATGGTGTGGTATAAATTGCTTTTTTGTCCTTGCGTAAGTCATGAAGTTTAACACCATAAAGACCTGATAATCCTTTACAAAGATGATTACATGTTTTGAAACTGTAATGGGTGGCACACTGACTGAGGCATAGCAAATACAATCACCGGCTTTCTTGAGAGCGTTCAGCCGCGACTTCTGAACAACCTAATTGACGGGTTCAAGGAACAAATGCGTTTGTATGTCAGGAGATTCTGACAATGAGTAGACCTATCTTGTCACGATTTAATCTTGGCCCTTTGATAGAATTTCTGCCCTTTTGAATCTAGTCATGCTTACATGCACTACAACCCTGGAGGGCAAGGTCACATACGCCTTGACCTGGTTCATTTGAAATTTCAGGAAATTCCCAAATAAGTACTTTTATACATAGCCAAGTTTTGAACTGAATACCTTTCTGCCTCAAACCGTGTACGCTGGCACATTTGTTAAGATAATGTTTTAATTTAAACATATTTATTTCAACTGGATCGCCCTATAGTACATCGAGATGTCACTAATCGAGGGGTTCTCCAGAACATAGAGCGACACACAAAATGTATATTACAAAACACACAGGACAAAACAAGAACAAAGTTACCCAATTAACAGAGAAGCTGTACACATGCTTCAGATTTGTACCCTGCATACTAAAATCACAGTAGTGGTAGTCATCAAAATGCAAAACAAAGCAAAATAGTTAACTGCAGGTAGAATGTACACATATACGTCCCTGTTCACAATAATACGGACTAGCGGTAGGAAATTTCATAAAGGACATTTGGGAAGTAAAAATTATCAGCGACCAACCCAATTGAAAATTACTGCTTATGCATAACAGAACTAAGATATGAAGCGTCTGGTATCTACGATGTATCTGTGGAAAGCATCACAAATTTGTATGTTGAAGGGAATGGACAATTGGTAAAGATAATGACTGACACAACTATCATATATATGTATGTATATATATATATATATATATATATATATATATATATATATATATATATATATATATACATATATATATATATATATTTATATATATAGGGGGGTCGTTGTCCTTATGACGGAGGGCTGGGGCCATTTCCAAAGTAGTTAAAGTGGAACCACAACTTACGATTTATTATTCAATGACGTGTGACACCTCCGTCTGTCTACTTAGTGTGTTCCCCCAAAGTGTTGCACAAAAAAGTTCTGGTTTTTTTGGGAGTGGGGTGGGGGTGGGGGTGGGGGTGGGGAGGCAAAGAGTTTTAACAAGCATGCAGTAAAATATACGTACCTTTTCACTATTCCTTACGTGATGCAACTGAAGCATCGATCGCTTTCTGATTTATAGAATGACCGGGCCGTGACCTCGCTGGACTTCACGGAGAATCAGCTGAAGGGAAAAGCTATAGCTTACCTAGCTGATTTATTGGAACATAATGGAAAAATACAGAATTTGGTATGTCTTTTTCCTTTTCTTTTTCTTTTTTTTTTTTTTTTTTTTTCATTCTGGCATCTAAGGACGTTTCGTGCGTGCCTGTCTTATCATTGCATTGTGAACAAATCCCGTGGTTTACATACTTAAATATTACATTTTCAACGCATATATTTTGTTTGCCGAAGCAGATTTGTAAGGTTCGTGTTTTGCAAGAAATTGAGGTACATTGCCAATATTGTTAATTGTCTATCAGAGTGTTTCTTTTTGTATGTAAATACGGTTGTGGAAGCAACTTGTGTAGACTTTGTTCGATGTTTTCGTTATTTTCGATTATTTACAAAATTGTGACTATAATTCATAACAAGAGCAACAGTGCTGCATATTCCGTGTACTTCTGGAGGAAAAAAGAAAGAACAACAATACAGCATGATCTTATCTCTTCATAGCCAAACATAACATGCGCATTCAATAAATGTATATGTGATCAATTTGGGTAAACCTCAAATCCTCATGTAAGGCATACAGTCCAAACTTGCCCTGTAGCAAATGTTTAACCAAATGCATACCAGTCTGAAATGTGTTCCGATAATTCCCAAATATTGTTTTTAGAATCAAAACCTAAAAAGACTGTCAAGTTAGGA
Source organism: Hermodice carunculata (assembly GCA_964020975.1). NCBI lineage: Eukaryota > Metazoa > Annelida > Polychaeta > Eunicida > Amphinomidae > Hermodice > Hermodice carunculata. Next base: position 32,601,878 of record OZ026619.1, on the reverse strand, counting down.
TATAGATACCTACCTACCTATCTAGGTAGTTAGCTAGCTAGCTAGCTAGATAGATAGACAGACAGACAGACAGACAGACAGACAGACAGACAGACAGAGAGAGAGAGAGATAGATAGATAGATAGATAGATAGATAGATAGATAGATAGATAGATAGATAGATAGATAGATAGATAGATAGATAGATAGATAGATAGATAGATAGATAGATAGATAGATAGATAGATAGATAGATAGATAGATAGATAGATAGATAGATAGATAGATAGATAGATAGATAGATAGATAGATAGATAGATAGATAGATAGATAGATAGATAGATAGATAGATAGACTTTATTTAGCCAAGGTCACAAAAATTAGCATTCTGCTAGTTTACATTTTGGCTCTGAAAATAAATATGTACACAATATGACCAAGTAAAATTTATGACATAAAACGATACTAAAATTGATGACATAAATGTCATTGAAAATAGGCTTATTAGCTTTTTCCGTAACTCCTTTTGAACTTTTCAAGCGACATTACCAAACGAACAGATTCTGGGAGTTTGTTCCCACTGAGCGGACCACAGAGGGAAAAATTATTGCGAAATATGTCTAGTTTAGGTTTCGGGACATATAATAGGGATCTGCCGATTGATCTTGTGGTTTTGTTGGAACTTCACTAGTGATGACCAACCTATCTAGAATGCATGATGGAGTTTTCCCACTGAAAGCCTTGCACACCAAAATACATTTGTGGAATTTCAGATTTTTATGTCGTGTATTCCACTGCAGTTATTGAAATAGAGGCTCAGTGTGGTTTAAATAGTTGGTCCCACATAAAATCTGTGTTGCACATTTCTGGAGCCTGAATACTTTGTCAAACAGACCTGCAGTACAGTTCCCCATATGACATCACACTATTCAAAATGAGGGGAACTTTAGATGCTAGGAAATTGCTTGCATTGAAATATTTATAGAGGGTATTAAACATCAGTCATTCAAAGACATCGGAAACATTACAGATTAAGGATATTGGCCTATAGTTACTTTCTATTTTTCTGTTAGATTTTGTTAAAACAGGACAAATATTGGAACATATTTTTGAGAAGATGTTGGTAATATTGTCAGGCCCGGTTGCAGAAGCAACTTTTAGATACAATAAAACTTTCAAGACGTCATTCTGATCAAACGAAATTTCATGTAATCTAGACTCAATACGGTGACTAAATTCAAGCATTGGAGGGGAGTCAATGTCGGAAGAAATTGTACATTGACTTGCAAAAACCGTATTGAGAATGTCACATTCTTTTACAATGCAAGATATAATTTGGTCGTTTTAAATAATTGGAGGGACATCCTAGTGGGTTTTACATCCCAAGACAGATTTAGATAGTTTCCACCATTGTTTTGGATTTATTTCATTATCGTCCAGTTTAGAACGCAATTTAGTAAAGTAAGATCGCGTCGATTTTCGAATTTTGTAGAGGACATGGTTACCTGACTTTTTATAAAACCGGTAAAACTTCTCCACCCTCAAGGAAACCTCGAGTGTGTAGGGACGTGTGATGTTAGCTGTATTCTTTAAACGTTTCCATGCCCGATCGCAGAAACGAATACGCTTTTTCTTTTTTTAATTCTCGGAGGTAATCCATGGCATGTCAGAGGGTCTTACAGGGACTTCTCTGTACGATATAAATTCATTGGCTGTGGAAAGAAGTAAGTCTGACTAGTATGAAATGAGATCGTCAAGGTTGTCATAGACACCGCGGGCTGTTTTTCAAGGTACTGATATGAGTGTAGAATTAAGTTTGGGGAAATTGGCTTTATTGTAGTTCCAAACATGACGTTTGAACGGACGGTCTTCAAGGTACGATAGTGAGAGACAGCAGAACATGATCGCATGATCAGAATTGGAAAAAGGAGTAAGAGCACCACTCTTAAGCACCAGGCCAGGAGAGTCAGTGATAATAAGAATGTTTTCTGGGAATTTGGTGGTTCTTGTAGGTTCCTGTATAAGCGGACAGAGATTGCGTTGCGAAACTAGGTTGAAGAGCACTAAACCAAGATCACTATCCTGATGTGGTAAATTCTAGTCTGAGCAGCTATCATTAAAATTGCCAGTAATAAGGAGAGAATGTGAGTTGCTTTGAAGCGCTATAGAGATGGAGGTATTTAAAGACTCAAGATAGGCATCTCGTGTTTCAGCAGGCTGGCCAGGAGGTCGATAATAACTTCCAACCAGTAAGAGCCAATGTTTTATTGTAGTCTCAACCTATATGTATTTTGAATTCAGATCCCCTAGACCAGTGCACCTTCGACATGGTAGCAAAGAAGAAACATGTGTTTGGACCCCTCCTCCTCGTCCTAAAAGGAGGCTAAAGGTTGTCAATAAAGAGGAGTTGAATTTAAATAACTTTCAGGAAAGTTTGCATCAAGATAAGTTTTTGGATAAAGTAATACCATCGAAGATTTCGGCTTGTGCTAATAATTTAATTTCATCAGGTTTACACAAACTCTTAATACTACGGACAATAGAATGGAAAAGTGGTAAGTCATTTTTCGCAGACGGGTCCTTTTGTCTGCGACTTGGATGCACATCAATGGGGGACTGTAAAAATATTCGCAAGACTGACAGTATGTGTTGTAGAGACGTGAAACCTAATAGAATCACATTTATTGTAACTATGGACAAGAAGCAAAACGAACGGATTATTTCGGTTTCGGCAGTGTAGTTAGAGCAAAAATACTTACAGGGGTTGACCAGCGGTTCTGCAAAAGTCCAAATGCCACTCTGTACTGATCAATGCCAATGTAATTGGTGACATGTTGATTTTTGTTAAGTTGTCCTACTCCTATTTGTGAACAACAAAAACCATATGGTGGTCACTTATACCAACAGGTATAACACTGCTTTGACGCACATGCTTTGGACACATAGTATATATAAGGTCAATTAGGGTAGATGAGGAGCTGGTCACTCGGGTGGGTTCAGTCATGAGTTGGCTCATCTGAAAAATATCTTTTTATGAACAGAAGCTGGTTATCAGCACCTTGTATGCGCACACCAACATTCATATCACCAAGAATATAATGTTCTTTATTTTTCGATGATATCTGTTCAAGAAAATCAGACAAATGGTCGTAGAATAAATTGTTTGCAGATGATGGTCTGTATATAGAAGTTCCAACAAGTTCAAGTTCAAGTTCAGGTATGTTTAATCGACCAAATAAATAAATACACACAATACAAGTACACAAAACCAAGGAATTATAAAAACAAAAACAGGAACTAGTGCAGAGATAACCAACTTTGGTCAGGGAGACACGCCCTTAGATCTTTGGCAGATCCCTATCTTGCATGCCACCCTACTCACAAATAATGAGCTTTACAAAAATGATCATGTACATTATTAAATAAAAATAGCTTAAGGGATAAATCAATTAGAGTTACAAATATAACAATTAAAAATATTACACAATCCCACAAAATTCTAAATAAAATACTCTTTGACATTTAGGAAAAAACCAAAATAACTATGTTTATGTAATCTCTGTTTAATACCTTCAGGTGTTACGTTCAGAGTGCGCACTAATGTGTGTCTTAGGCATTTCTAAGAAAAAGGAATGCTGGGTACATGTAACAAATAAGGTATTACGCCTGGTATCATTGCCATGTACTTGGGATATTGATTATTTTTAAATTCATAATAGAATTTTAGAATTTGTCTACATTTGGTTGGGGTAGTTTCTATAGGCAATGACTCTACACCAGGGTTACATTCAGGACGCTGTTTCCACATAAGTTTATGTGATATATACATCCCGACTCCATCACCTTGTTTAGAGCCTTGTCTGTTTCTGTTTATGAAGGAAAAACCTGGACATTGAAAATAATCAGCCACGTGTTCAACACCATTAAGCCAAGTCATTGATGCACAAAATGTCAATTTCCGAGTCTTTAAGTATTATTGCTAGCTGGTGTAGTCTGACAGAGGCATCAAGTCTATTTACATTTAGATTCACAATTCTTGTCCCCTTCATCATATTTGGGATGCTGAAAAGGCTTCTTGTATTGTTATCATCTCGGTTACCATAGTAGTAATGGGCACCTTTATTGGATAAAGGGCCGTTGACGGCCCCGTGCAAGCAGTACAGTCATAACCAGGACACAATATACCTGTTTCATGTTTGGGGATGTTAGGCAGTGTCAATTTGTCCTTAAAACTTATACCTAGCTCAATATAGATTCTATATCAACAGGCCCAGGTAAAACCATCAGCATGTTGCCTTTCAGTGAAACGTTTGTGGCAAAGGTTCCCCTTACTGAAATTGGTGAACTCACCATCCACTGTCAAGTTTGTATCTGTTTGCATTAATCCATGTATTATGCCAATGTCTTGGTACACTTGTCCTGCCTGGCAATTGAGGATTAAGACCTAACAAGTCCACATTATAACAAGAACAAAAGCAATGTCCACAATGTCGCACTGGTCTCTCTGTGATAGTTATAACATGTCACATGACCATTATGCCGCATAATCAACGAGGTCGAAGACCGAATTGATTGTGATGGCATAATGGTCATTGTGACATGTCATAAATGACTTGTAACAAGGGTGGTATGAACTTACCAAGATATGCCTTGGTGCAGGACATTTCTGCTCTGCCTTTTGTGCATGGTGTACTTTGCCGCTTACGTAAGTTGTCACATGCACAGTCAAGTTTGACTGCTTGCTCGTGTATTTTCCACTTACCAATGTGGCAGTAGGAAGAGTAGGTGGTGGAAGCCAAAATGACAAATTTAAGTGAGTGGGGCAGTAGTCCCGTTGAACAGTTAATTTTTCAGAGGAGTAGGTGTCATAATGACGAGAGTGCATGCTACAAGAAACCTATTGCAGAGAAAAAAGCAATACACTTTTTGGAATTTAATTCACTTATTTTTTCAGGGTTCATGCCTGGCATAGACACTGGTTAAGTGTTGGAAATTGAGTCACGTACATCAACTTACATTATTCCGACAATGATATCATGCTAAATATGACAGACGACCTGTAAAGTTCTGAGAATACACGTTTGTACTATTCTAAGTCATGTGGTCATCTACACAGATCCTGCTGAAACAATACCTTAGTTTGGGCTGTTCAGGGGAAGGTGTCAACAACAACAACTGTTTCCACAACACACTGCCCGTACGTAGGTCATGCTGCACTGCACAATACTAGCAATGCTATTGTGTGAACATTGTTCAGTGTGTGTTAGGTAAGGAATGCGGTGCAGGTCCATATGCGTTTTGCTGGACCTGCGAGATAAATCAAAGGACACGCGAGGCGCAGCCGACCGTGTCCTTTGATTCTTCGAGCATGTTCAGCAAAACGCCCATGGACCTGCACTAAGTTCCTTACCTATCTTAATGAACATTTCTATTGTTTGATCTAAATTAACATCCGACTTATTATCGTATTTGCATTGTGCATACAAACATTTTGATGCAAATTTACAAAGGTGCCACATAGAACTATTTTTGATTGCCAATTCACTCGCATGTGGCAATGCGTAATATTGTCCTGTTTACAAGCACTGCATCCATCCGCCAACAATGTGTAATGCATTCAACATGTTGGACACAAGCAGAACCGTCAGTTCAACCTGTCAGCCGTGTTAGGTTAGTGTCTAGGAGATCGCACGACAGGCAGGCAGATCAGGAAAAAAATGCAGCGATTCGAATCCCTTCGTAAATTTCAAATTTTTGGATACAAGTGTAAGGAACATTGCAAAATTTCAGGCCGTCATTTCTGGTATTCAAAAGTGGTACTTCCAAAACAGTAAGTCATCAGCTTATACAGGAGGTCCATATTCGTGGAACTTAAGGTATGGTCTGAAACAATAAAAAAGTTCAGTTGGAGGTCCCTCCTGGAAGTTAAGATATGGTCTTAAGCAATAGAAAAGTTCATTAAGTGATACAATCAACACTTTTTCTGGCTCCCCCTTGGTCTGTTTCGGTCACCCATGTTACCAGTTGACTTCTTACTCTTCTTTTCAGGCCCATGGCAAAGACAATCCCGATTCTAGCTCTATGCTATGACACATCAATGCCCATTTAACACGGTGGTGCCGTGGGAGCTTCACAGACAACATGTCAAATTTGCTGCATAAGCAGGAATAAATATCAAAATGTTCAACAATACAAGAAACCACAAAGAGCTGTGCACCCATCACCAGTCAATTTGTTAAAAAAAAGTCCAGAGCTGATCACAGCATGTAGTTTACGAATCGTGTCCTCACATTGCAAGGGTGTGATTTTTTTTTCTTCTTTGCAGAACCTGTCGTGCAATGAGCTCAATGTGGGCGGGCTAGAGTTAGTGGACAGGCTGTTCAGAGATTTCCATGCGCTGAGACATTTAGACCTTTCAGGTAAGATTTTGCGAAAACAATGTTATGAACTGAATTATATGACGATGATCATAATAATAACTAAATATGTGATTTTAACATTAAAGATGTGAAAATTTATTTTCAGCTCTGTTGGCTTTTTTAACAGGGCCTATCGTTGAGTACGGCGGCTGTCACCAATTCGCATTTTCAACTTCTTTAAAAGGTTCCCAGATCCTGTTCAAACAAAGTGAGGATATACTTACGCTGGCGTCTGTGAAATTTGTACACCGAGTCACGGTTCATTACTTCTTTTATTTGCCAAGATTTTCATTTTCGGAAAATCTTAAAAAAAAACTGCTTATCTAAAACCGCGTGGCCGATTGCTTCAGAATTAAATGGGAACATCACTCTGTAAACCTTTATTAAGTGACGTTGTGATTATTTCTAGCTTTATATATTTTTGCGTGTCGTTTTATCATTGGGAACTTATCCAATACCACTCGCTGGTTACTTTTCAAACCAAGCAGGAATGTGGAAAGTTCCTTCAGTTCTTTTATACTAACTTTGTGCACTAGTTAGCTCTTCCTGATTTAAACTTTTTGTTTTAAATTACGTGATGATGAATAAGTATTAGTTTCAACACGTCTGTGCAGTTTGTCCAAAATTGTCTGGGAGATCCTCTGTACACTTGTTAAGTGATATATCTTGGGAAGATCTCTATAACTCTTGAAAAGGTCAAGCTGGAGTAATGGGGGTATTTTAATGCTGTTTTGTTCATTTTTTGATAAAAGTCTGAAAAGACATTGTATAAAAAAAAACATGTAAGCCAATCGCTCTGGAAAACCATTGGAACACATCTGGGGTTCCGTAGTTCTTTGTGGGTTCATACGGGTGGTCATAATCTAATACCCAAGGTCATAGGACAAATTATTGAATGTAATTAGCCTGGGTTGTTAAAAGTTTGCATGACGATAGTCATTGACAAAGAGTAGACTATCACAGAGGAATTTTTGTGAACTTCATCTTAGAATGATAACTCGATGACTACTTGAGCTGGGACTTTGTTTGCACGCGATAATTGTCCTCCATAAGGGTCCATTTGAGAATGTATTTACATGGATTACCTTGACCTAATTTAGAGTCAAGGGGCTTCTTACTGATTTAAGTGTTTGGGTGATATCTCAAGACATTTTTAGGCTGTGATTGCACATGATAATGTTCCTCTATATTGCCTAGCGTAGAGCTCCACATGGATGACCTTAACATAATTCAGAATAATTCAGGCACTTTTTGGGATGGGACTTGTTGCACGGAATGATGATACTGTGTTAGATCTAGATGAGGAGTATACACGAATGGCTTGACCTAAGCTCAAAGCAAGGTCACATGGCCATTTTGTAATTTGACTGGACAACGGAATAACTGCTTTTGAACGGGGGTGGGTGGATTAAATTGCAGATGATGATGGTACTGCACACGGGTGCCCTTGTCCTAATTCCCAAGGTTGCAAGGCCACTTTAGTCTGTGCATGCGCGATCATGTGAACACGGGAAAATTAACATCACTGACATTAAAATAGGCAAATATGATCTAATTTTGCATCTCCTTTCGTCAGCTACATTGCATGCACTGTAGTTTCTGTGGTTAATCTGTAGCCACATCTTTCCCTACATCCCATTTGCAAAATTCTGGATTTTTGCTGTACAAAGTTAACTGTTTCAAGTCTAAATTTTATCAATGTATTTTACCAATTTTGTCATACTGTGTAAGGACAAATTAGCTGGCCATTAATTGATTGCAAAACATAAACATCAAACTATTCCCTGGTGTGATGGGGTGAACATCTATTTCTTTATCGGTGATTGAACCCAGTCATTTACTGGCTACATTTGTGATTGAAGCAAAAAATGTATTTATGATACAATTACCTGTTATTTTTTTATCAGATTAATATACTAACCTTTGAAACGTCATTTTACTATATTTACGTGATAGTGGTGATTGAGATAATTATTAAGCCGATGAATATGACTCAGATGACGACGATGATTGCATTTATTGTGATTGTGATATGAGTTGATAAATTAACCTTGACTCGTAAAGCAGGGCTTCTAGATGCACGTGAACTATGGTCAGAGGGGGTATCCCCATTTAATACGGTTTAATGCGATGAAATTGTAAAAATGGTAACAAACATGAAGTGCATAAAATCCGATTCCAGTATGATTCAAACAAGCACTCCTCTTATGTTATGAAAATCTGAGTTGACCAGAAAGACTTTTAAGTATGTAATGATTTTAAAGCAATCAGAGCGATTTTACTGTATATTAATATTACTCCATGCTGCAAAACAAATTTACATTGTACCCTCGTGCACAGATGTAACAACAGCATACAAATTAATGGATGAATACATTCAAATTTATAGGTCATGGCTTCGTATTCATTTGCCACTTTGGTCCTTGTTTGGTCGGTAAAGCCCTTAAGCATATTATGCACATATTTAGAAAATTTAACTTTTCGTATCTGGTCCTAGGCAACAAACTGACGGACAATGATGGGCACCACATAGGGGAAATCATACAGGTAAGTTCATGTTGTGGAAGTTCCTTATGCAAATACACCTCACAAGCGTTGCTTACCCTAAGCTGCAATATTTAATGTACATGTCTATCGAACAGCTACAAAACAATATTGTTATAAATCTGAAGTCCATTGTTACAGTGTCCTTATGGGCCCCACATCTAGAGGTACAAAAGGTCCAAAGCTACCCGAAAAAGGCCGAATGGAACACCTTGGTATTTGTTTTGGGAGTTCAGCGTGCTCTGGCATCATATATTTAACCCTGCGTGTATATATATATATATATATATATATATATATATATATATATATATATATATATATATATATATGCATACACACATGTATTCCAAAAAATTCGATGTCGATATAACCCTGCGTATATATATACAGATATATATATATATGCATACACACATGTATTCCAAAAAATTCGATGTCGATATAACCCTGCGTATATATATATATATATATATATATATATATATATATATATATATATATATATATATATATATGCATACACACATGTATTCCAAAAAATTCGATGTCGATATAACCCTGCGTATATATATACAGATATATATATATATATATATATATATATATGCATACACACATGTATTCAAAAAAATTCGATGTCGATATAACCCTGCATATATATATATATATATATATATATATATATATATATATATATATATATATATATATATATATATGCATACACACATGTATTCAAAAAAATTCGATGTCGATATAACAGATGTACCTTACTCCTCCGACCAGAAATTATAGATCCATAGGACCTGGGCCATATATATATATATATCGGTATGCCGGATGTCAAAATGCTTTCTTCATCAAAGGACATAAGACAGCCTCTGTTCACACCTGCATAAAATAACGTTTATCCTGTGTTACAATATACCAGTTGCACGCTAGGTATGGTATGGTATTTTTTTTATTAAAGTGACTTGTACATACATAATCAAAAATAAATACAATTTTCAAACAATATTGTACCCAGCCCTCTTGGGCTTATAAGTCACTAATAATTCAAATAAACAGATACATTAACATGCGCATCAAGGCTATACGTTAGAGTACATGAAGGCTAGGAACCGTCAAATGTGGCAGGACAACCTGAAGCAATGCTCGCAGCCAGCTGGAACACCAAGTGTGTTTATCGTGAACTGTGTCCTAAGGCGGGAACTTTTTTTTTTTTTTTTTTTTTTTTTTTTTGTAAGGAACTTATGAGGCCTACTGTAAAATGGAGATCTAGGTCCTCATGCGTCATGGGGTGTAAACACAATTTTTATTATGATGTCACCCTGTAACCAAGGACCAACCAATGGGTACACAGTATTGCCAGTTCGTACTATCAGTACAACGACCTCCAGGACCCAGAATGTGATTTTTTAAGCCTTTTCGGCGGTTCATCATTATAGAAATGTGATTAAAACCTTTAACCCAGGGTTTGTGCCTGTACCCTGACGCGAGCCGAAGGCTAGGGTGTTGTGCTGGCGGCCGGGTAAGTGGGTACAGGCAGAAACAGGCTTGGGTGTTGTGCGGGCGGCCGAGTCAGGGTGCAGGCAAAAAACCCCTCATTGTCGGTATTAATTCCTTAAATGCGCTTCTGCTAGATCCGCAAATTTGAAACGTGGGAGCAGAATGTAACATGTAAGGTAAAAACACACGAATCTCCCTTCCATACAATATTTATGGTGTAAGTAAAAGCAGAATGCGACGTTAAAAGTAAAAATTAAAACAAGCTTCATTTTCATTCTATATTTAAAAGTAAAGGCATAAGGTTAATATCGTTGGTCTACACAGTCATATTCTATTACCAAGAAATTGGATCGAAAAAGCTGAGCAAACTTCCGTAAAGTCCTCTCCACGCATAAAGTGTATAATTTCGCAAAACTGGCTATATATACAATGAAATCAATTATTATTCATCCGACATTTACAATATTATCGCATCAATATACCACATGTACAGACCGTAAAACCCTCGGCAACGCTCATAGGAACTGTTCTCAACAGTCATACTGCCAGGTACACGCGTGTTTGTTAACGCTCATAGAAACTGTTCTCAACAGTCATACTGCCAGGTACACCCCTGTTTGTTAACAAACACATATGCGACCATGGAAGAAAAAGTTGAGAAGCGAAATGATACAAGTCAAATGACAGTGGGGATTACATATGACCTAGCTTGAAATACTACCCTGGGATTTTTCCATAGAAATTGGCAAGTCAATAACAAACATAAAATACAAAGGTATCTATTATTTCATTCGAAAATATTGATTAGTGGATCTGATAATCAAGCACAGCTGAAGAAGTGTCCTAATTGTGAATACCACAAATGGTATATATTGTCCGTACTTTTATATTTGCAGAATAACCAGCACCTGACGAGTTTAAATCTCAGTCACAACGAATTTCGTGAAGCGGGTGGCGTTGCATTGGGTTCAGCCTTGGGTAAGTAGGCCTACATTTAAGTTGCAGTGAACATACTTTCCACTGATGTCGCCATTGGCTATAACTTTAGGTGTGTATGTAAGGGCAAGGGTTTACAAGTAGCTAACATATTACATGCAATGATATTGAAAGAATATCATTCCCTTCATGTGATCAATAAAAAAATTGTTGGAAAATATTCTTCGATTGGCCCATTAAACAACTGGCCACTTTTCGGACCGGTTGATACCAGGTTTTTAGCAAGGGGGGGGGGCAGAGCCTTTAAAAACAGGTAGGCTCTGACATAAATTTTCTGATTTTTCCTTTTGTTGAAAAATATCAATTTATAGTTGAATCACACATGGATTATAGCTTTGTTCTTCTGGCTGTTCGACGAACTGCTTGACTTGAGTGTTCCATAGAATGTCAGATTTTAATGAAAAATAAGATAGGTGTTTGCACATTCTCCAGTATTGTACCTTAATATGTTGCTGGAATTAGCTTCATAAAAACAAGTGTACATTGTTAAGAATGAGCAATCAGTGTGTCTGTTACAACATGCTTAGGGGTACCTATTATCACAGATAAGCCTTTACATGTTAAAGAGACCAATATGGTGCAGACCATGCGCAAACAAGTACTGAATATAGCATATTATTTGATGTCTATTTTTATGATGGGTCCTTGATTTTTGTAGCAACTAATGAGAATCTGGAAAGTCTGGATCTCAGTTGGAATCACCTTCGAGAGAGAGGTGCAGAACGAGTGGCTCTGGGGTTGATGGTATGTACAGTAAATTGTGCGCGATGCAGTCTTGCTTTTGGTTTGACTCCAAACTAAGCACTTTTCACCACGTGTAGTTAAAGCTTTTGTGGCAGAAAACTAACGGGCGCTGAGTTTGGCTTGTTCACCTTGTATCCAGAGCTTATAGTTTCTGGAAGTTACAGTGTGTATGGTATTTATAGGACGCAGGATCTTTATGGGGATGGGATAAGCCCCCCCCCCCCCCGAAAAAAAAAAGAGTACGGGGTTCCGGGGATATGTCCCAGGAAATATAGGGGAAAACGGATGTAAAATAACGCCTTCTGGTGCATTCGGCGGGTCTAATAGCATTATTTTATGAACAAAAATGCAGGTTTCTATGTGAGATCTTTTTGATTAGCAGCTTGTGCTCTTCGGCCAGTTTTCGTGGCACGTCATTTTTTTTTTTTTTTTTTTTTTTTTTTTGTGGTAGGCTTAGCGAATTTACTGAACACGCGACCGCTCAATGTATCTGCATATTTTGATTCAATATTTGGTTAATTTGTACTCAATTGTAGGCATAATGAACGTTTTTTCAGTGTTGTTTTCATTAGGGTTTATTGGTGATAACACAGCGAGAGGGCACAAAATCAGGTATTGCGCAAAATATGCTGCCCTGGCCGAAAACTAACAAAGCCGCTCAACTTTGATCAATTGATAATCTTGATGGTACTCCAAATTCAGGTGGAGCACAGTCACAATTTTCCAAGCGTAACGCGAATTTTATTTTAACTTTACATTTTTATCCACTCTAACACAAAAAAGGAGTTAATTCTGTCGAATTATCAAGTAGATCAAACTTCCGGTTTGACTTTGACTGAATGTAATAGAAATAGCGGTCAAAAATTTACGGGCGGGCGGTAATAAAACAAGAATTTTTCATGGGGTCCTATAAATACAGAGTCGCTAGTACGTAGTAGGCCTACGTTAGTTGCTTTACTGCCAAAGGTTTGATAGCTTAAGAGGCTAAACTGCTGCATGTCATAACAGTGTAGTGACGTGGTTGATTGGTACATGCAATGATTTATTCAGATTTATAGGTGGTACAATCAGTATCAGACATGTTTTCGGTATATTTATCAGGACCGAGCAAGGGTCACAATAGCTAGAAGTTTGAGAAAGTTCGACCGGTTTCGTTGTGTTTCACAACTCGTCAGGAACTGTGGGCTAACCGACGATACGTCTGATTTATATGCAGAGGTGTAACTTTCTGTTGCTACGTAAAACGCGTAATCGTGATTACATAACACAGAATATCGGTTCCACCCAGACATTATTGTCAAGGTGAATTGGATTCAATGGAATTTGAATTGCAGCAGGCTTGTAGACTGTCGTAGAAACGTTGCTGGGGGTCAGCAAGTGTGGTTAATCAGACTTCTGGGTGGTGGTACTACCATACCACAAAGCCCTGAAAACAGGAGCTTGGGACTGTGTATAAACAAAAAAAATGTTTTGGTTATACACTTGTGCGCATTTCATATTTTATTTTCACTCAAGGTTCTGTTCTCAATATGCCGTTGTACTGAAACACAAATAATCTTGATTTAAGGACAAGTAGTACACCATGCAGATGCATTTTGGGGTTTCTGCTACCTATCAAAGTTCATAGCCAGAGTGAAAAACATTAATGGACGCATATAAACAGTATATATTTTGCGAATTGACACGACCCAAAGATTCTAAATCTGACTAATTTCAATACTGTCTAGTCTTTCTGAAGACCCTTTCTTAGTTAATTCGTTATAAAACAAAATAGCTAATGAACATTATAAAAATAATTAATTTTGGGGGGGTGTTTTTTTTTTTGTTTTTTGTTTTTTTTGTTTTATGTTGTTGGGGTTTTTGGGGGGGGGGGGGGGACCGGCACCGCAGCGCCGCCGAACGGATGCGACCGGAACACTGCGAAAAATTAATGACCCTTTCTTCACTCCTCTCAAGGACCGCTTCGCTGCCTGGCTTGTTCCAGCTCGACGCTATGACCGTTCCCTCATTTATTTTTATACTATACCATAGCTATTTTGTTTGATAACGAATTAACTAAGAAAGGGTCTTAAGAAAGACTTAATCTTGCCATCTAATTGTGAAATAAACATTCAGTTTTGTGACAAACATGTCCATGTCATACCCCCATGCACATTGAAATGTGTTTACAGGTTCAGCCCAATTTGTTTGCTTATTCATTAGTAGTAGTAGTAGTAGTAGTAGTAGTAGTAGTAGTAGTAGTAGTAGTAGTACTACTACTACTACTTTTATTCGTGCCTACATGGCTAAAAAATATTATGGATTTTTTCACTAGTGTTTGCTTTGCAATTCTGATAAGCAAAAACTGGGGTTTCCGTATTTACGGACTCTCACTATTTGTAAAAGCACATATGTGGAACTCTAAAAATCATGTCAAATCTGACGCGTCATTTGAGCCACAGTAGTGTTCATTATGTCCATGAAAAAGTTTAAAATTTGACTAAACTTGAGAAGAGTTATATCCACATTTGCGTAGCACCTTGACAAAAAGTTAAGTGTTTTATTCAACAATTAGATCACAAAGTTGAAGCGCTAATCATATTTGAAATCTCTTGGTAATTTCCTTTTCAGAAGTATTTATGAATGTCTGCTTTAGTTAGATAACGTTACCTCTCGACCACCATTGCCAAGACCTGGACCAATTCGCTGGTGATCCCTTTGCACCCCTCCTTCGAGCCGGTACCCTGCCTCCCTCCTTTGAGAGACAAACTGCTCAAAAGTGAATTGCGGCTTTTAAATTTTAAGAGTCAAATGATTCATCAAATATATCCTTGAATGGTCTGCTTTAAAATAAAAAAAAAAAACTTGTGAACGTTGCAGATATGGTCGCATAAAGCATTCCGTAAACGAAGCGAGTTCATAGCTTTTTATTTTTTAAAAAATGGTTGTTTGCAGAAAAACACAACACTTCTGAAGCTGGATTTAGGGTGGAATGGCTTTGGATACGGAGGCTGTGTGGCTATGGGGCACGCACTGATGCACAACAACACACTTACTCATCTCGACATGCGCAGTAATAGGATTCATCCTCCCGCCATGTTTGAGCTGCTCCATGGTATCGTAAGAAACAAATCTTTGGTGGCACTCAATGTAAGTATGACAAGAAATCCAAACAACTATGACTTGTTAATTTTTTTTTATTATTATAGTGTACATCAGATCTGGAAGGGTGTGTGTGTAAAGTTGGCAGTCTGTAAGACTGTGTAATATTAAATACATTGCCCATCGCCGCGTGTTCAAGACAAAGCTGTGTAACTGGTTGAATATTCCATGTTCCGTGTACCATGGTAGGCTATGGTGGCCACATCGCGTATTCCACGGCCGTGCATGGCATAAATAATCGTGCCATAGACATCCTCCTTGCAAAGGGATAGTATTATGTACTTACCATTAAGGTAAATATGAACTGCAAAATATCAAAGTAATGTGAACGAAATGAAGGTGATCACAATTTAAGGTCATGTATCTTGACAATATCTGTCGCTAAATCTTTATGTCCGATCAGGAGGGCCACTTGGAGACAAGCATTGTCCACAGTATCACTTTTAGAATAAAGTTCTACGTACCTACCTACCTATTTATGTATGTATTTTTCTATCCCCACTACCGCAGAAATTTTAAAAATCTATACCTCCACAACGGCACTATCATTTTAAATTTCTAAAAGCATCACTAAACCTGGAAAAATACCTCTATAGAGTTTGGAGAATCAAAACATTTTCTGTGGTATCTTCATCTGTGAAAATCAGCCTAAAACGCTTTCATTTGTAATTATCCCTGGCATAAAAGGGACTGGTGGCAAATGGTCCCATGTTTTTTATTTCGTAACAGAAAATATGTTCATCTTTGCAGCCATGTGTTTTTTCCATATCACCGACTTTAAAAAAAATAAATAAATAAATAAAAAAAAGACACGTTTTAGTGTGACAGATTATAGAAAACAGCATCCTTTGATAGACCAAAATGTGATTATTAGTACAAGAAATACATTCATATCCAGTTAAAAATTAGTTGCTGATCTCCATTATTAGCTGTCAATGTCCTTAGGTCAGTGTGGGCCAGTGACCACCATGCTAAGCTTGAATAAATTTTAAATTAGGCTATTTCTTCTATTTATGCTGGGACTACAACTCCCAAATTTTGACATGGAAGACAACATATCTTTCTAACAAAATTAGTTGAAATCTCAAAAGCGATAAACATAGTTTTCTACCAACTTTGAGAAAATCTATAAGATAAACACAAAAATTTCAATTTTGGGTTTTATTTATTACATTTCAAATGCATAACGAAAATAGGATATAAGGAACAATGTACAAAAGTATCATGTGTTTGACTGCATGCGTAGAGATGTTTGTTCAGACATCGCATCCTTAGGCAGAGGTTAATGAAAATCAAGTTGTTAATTCATCCATCTACTCATTCCTTTATCTATTATATGTTACTATCATAATTATCCTGCACATCACAGCTCTCACAGAACCCGATTACACCTGGAGTGACCAGTTTCCTATTGGCCCAGGTCAGGAATAACAAAGACAGTGACCTGCGTCTATTAGACTTAACGGTGAGTGTCCTGTCTTTACAAACAGAAACTTCTGCATGGCTATAATTATTAATTGTACATGTGCAAAGATCGCGATGTATTTGCCACGGTTATCAGAAAATTACGTTTTTACCCCGCATTCAAACTTTGGCCAAAGGGTTTAACTGTCATGCCGTCGAAGGCCCGTCCACGCTTGTTCTCGTTGCGATAACCTTAGAATGCGAAAAGCTACCTCAACCAACTTTGCTGTCTGGAACCCTTCTACAAATAGCTCCGACGGGACTACATATCAGGACATTTACCTGCTTTGCAGGTTACAGAGGTCAGCTTTATGGTATGTTCATTCTAAAACTGTTAAATATAAGAGTGAAAGAAAGTGTCTCAACCAAATTTGGTGTGTAGAGCAGTCTAATGGAGAGCCTGGATGCGTTTGCATATAATCGACCCTGATCATGTGCCAAGGTCACAGACGTCAACATTGTTAATTGCAGCAGTGTTAGCGTAATAATTATGAAGTACTTTGGGTGATATTGCACATGAATTACCTTGATCTCAAATCACATGCGTCGTTTTCTTCACTGGAAGCTCTTATTTAGTGCATGTTTTACTTTTATGGAGTGCATAGGTATGATTACATAAATAACCTTGCCCTGCTTAAACAACCAGCAAGTTTGGTGTATGCAGCAACTTATTGCATAAGATTGCACATAGAAGTGTGTAATGACGTCAAGGCTTCGGGCCTCTGCCACCGGTAGAGTTCTGAAGATAAGGAGTTAGCTAGCCGACGGACTTTCAGAGCGTAGACTGTTTCTTGTAGGGTATTTTTTTTCTGTTGTTTTTGTCTTTGTTTGCTTTTTTTTTTGTTTTGGTTTGTTTTTGTTTTTGTTTTTGTTTTTGTTCTCTGTTGTTTTTGTCTTTGGTTGCTTTTTTGTTTTGTTTTGGTTTGTTTTTGTTTTGTTTTGGTTTGTTTTTTTTTTGTTTTTTGTTTTGTTTGGTGGTTTGTTTGGTTTTTGTTTTTGGGGGGGGGTTGATTTTTGTTTTTTGTTTGTTTTGTTTTTGTTTTGTTTTTGGGGGCTTGAATTTATTGTAGTTTGTTTTTTGTTTTATTTATATATTTATGGCTCACTAACCATACGCAATGCAAATTGCACAAAATTTTTCAACAGAAACTTATCTATAGTTAATGGAAAATATGTTATGTGCCATGGTACAATAACGGTGGTGAATTACTATGGTCTGTGGAAAATAAGTGTTGCAGAAGATATTGGAATCGAGTTTGAATTCAATATGGATATCATGAATGTAATTCCATGGACCTCGTTGCAAAATAGATCAGTTCCAAGATTCGCGATTGAAATAAAATAATTACAACTGACACGTATAACACATAAATACAGCTAGTTCGACAATTGCATGGTTACCATTGTCAATTATTTTGTACAGGGAATAATTGTCAACAAGGAATTCGAAGTTATCCTGGACGAAATACAAGAAAACCGACCTTTTGAAGCGAAATACGACCTAGCTCTACCAGTCCATCACGAGAAATGGTTGCAACTAAAGCGGCAGCGGGAACATAACCCCGGTTACATATACAACGTCGACCCCGTCAGGGTTCTTTACTTCACCAAGAAGAAGCTACGCAGCATTGATATGTTCAACAGGATGGACGCGGACAAGAGCAACAAACTGTCACGGGAGGAATTACGCAAGGGACTCGAGGTACAGTAAATCGTCCGTAAAGTGGGATTGTTTGGGAGTAGAAAAATAGAGTATCAGTATCTACAGGGATGAGGCATATTTAGTTTATCTATAGAAACGTGTGCAGTTAAGATTCCTGAATGGAGGCAGAGTAAGTACCAATAAACCATTCGGCACAGTAAATATACTGGCAAAAACAAAACAAAACAGGCACCCTGTTAGTTTAGCATGGGATCACTCAAAATATTATTATGTGTAGAAATCTGAGTGACACATCGATCATTTTGTGACATGGACAGGATAGCTAAGAGTATGCCTGAAAGGTCACATGAAAAAAAAATGTACTTGAAATGAGGTAACAGCCATAAAGGTCCGAAAAGTATGTCTGGTATTGGGGTGCCTATGAGGGGACACTGGCAACACAGGGATCAATGTGAATCCGTAAGCCGTGCCATACGGATTACTCATAGCCCTCTAAATTTGACAGAGGCTGGGTCATTGGCATGTTGAAAGCTGGTCTATCCCAGTGTGAGGTTGTCAGAGGAAGGGGTGTTCCAGATCAGCGACGCAGAGATGATGAGGCCGTTTTCAAGAAACAAGCAGATACAAGAAGAAACCCGGGAGAAGAAAGCAGGATCCAGAAGACTAAGGCTTTCAGATGGGAGGAATGACTGTTATCTGGTGCAGTGCGCAAAGAGATCCAGGTTCCTTTCATCGGAAAGGTTTGGTCAGCAGTGGCGCCAGGCCTGCAACACTCCAGCATCACAGCGCACAATCAACAGGAGACTAGTGTCGGCCAAACCATGGAGCTAGCTAGGATTGATCCTAGCTCCATGGCCAAACTGCAGTCATACCGCCATGCCATCCACATGCCTCTCCGTGTTGCACACTATTAGTTATTCACTGTTTTAGTGTGAAATACAGGAAGTATCTCCCCCAAAGACAGCTGTATTACCCGAGGCGAAGCCGAGGGTAATACAGCTGTCTTGGGGGAGATATTTCCTGTATTTCACACTAAAACAGTGAATGACGATTTTATCCTATTTTTGATGAAGTAATTTCATGCCCAAAAAATCTTCGCTGTTCGACCCGCTGCTGCTGCAGTTCACTTTACAGTCCATCATGTTGTCGTCTGCAGCGCGTCAAGGCTTGAATCGCATGACAGAGACTTCTGGTGGCAGATGGATCGATCCACTAACCAGATAGGGAGATACAGCGAGAATACCGCTGTATTCCCCGGCCAGTTACGAGAATACCGCTGTATTCCCCGGTCAGTTTCAGGAATCGCGCTGTATTTCACCTTTGCAGTAATTAATGCACAAATAAGGGTAATACAAAGAGTGTACCATAGCTATTAACCAATCAGAAGCCAAGGATTCTATCATAAATGGGATAAAAGGCTGTATGCACACAGTAGTGTCAGGAACATGCTGACTGGACGAGAAATCGGCGGAGGAGTGTAATGCTCGGACGAGTCACGATTTTGCCTCGATTTCCATGATGTGAGGATACGGGTTCGCATATGCCTTCACAGAGATTTGTGGATGGCCACATGGTGCAACATTACCACTATGGAGGAGGTCCTGATACCTATGGGCTTTGTGCTTGTAATGTTCAACAATTTACAAAAATCCAGGGTTTTGTATCTTCACAAAACACTGGATTTGTCACGTCACAAAACCAAGGGTTTCGTAAATTTCACGGTACATCTCTTAACGCCGTAAATATTTATACACCAACCACTCAGAGATTGCATTTTATTCCCTATACATATCCTGGTTGTTGACTTGAAGTAGTTTCATGTACAAAACCCCGGGGTTTGTATGACAAAACTGAGGTGAGTTATGCATGATAAAACCCAGTGCTTTATGGACAATTCCTGAGTTTCATTACAAAACTCTTGGTTTTTGCAACAAAACCCAGGAATTTGTCACACAGGTGACAGTCTGAAGACTGCAGGTGCTCAATGGGTCATCACCAAACCCAGGGTTTTGTTCCTCAAATTAAAACTTTCGAATCCCAAAGTTTTGTGAGGTCAGAATACCCACGGTTTTGTTATTTCAAAATTCACAAAACCTACCGTAGCTTTTTGTACTGAAACCATGAGATTTGTCTTGGCTTGATGGAAGTAATGACTTGTAGTGTTGTTATATATACGTTAAAGATTCCTTGCCATGCACCCGCCGCTCCGGACTTGAATTTGGAAAATTGTGAATGTCTCAGGGCTCAAATCGCTACCAATTGTGGCCAGCCTTTGGAATTTATTATCGCCCACCGGGTCAGCTTGCTAACGAACGTGATGCATTTCTCTGCGATCTTTCCGAATCTTTCTCTAAAGCTGTGGAATTAAATCCCAAAACTATAATATTAACCTGATTTTAATGATCGCCGTTCAACGTGGGACTCCGATCATGCTGACAGCGAACTAGTAACAAATTTAATCTCACTGATCTCATTGCTCGCAATAATTTATTCTAAATTCCAATAGCCAATTCGGACCACTCTTTTTTGTACTATTTCTACCACCTTCCCTAATGACCATGCTTTTAGAAGAACTGTTTGCGATTACAAACGAGGTGACTTTGATGAACTGAAGGAAGCTCTTTCACATGCCCATTGGGGCATTGGTTTTGATCTTTTCAACACACTGGATGAATACGTAGATTATTGGACTCATTTGTTTACTGATACTGCAGACGAATTCATAATTCGTAAAGACGTGCTTATTAGGCCTAAGGACAAACCTTGGTACACTGGTAACACCAAGCTGAGATCTTAATATGTAGACGAAACTGAGCATGGAAACGATGAAGAAATGTGTGGGGAGAAAAGAAAATAATTAATTACAATTCTTCACCTGTTAATGGAAGGCTTTACCATTTTTACAAGTGCTGCCATATTATTTCTGTTTCGGCAAACAAGAAAGTTGCCTACGAAGCAGACTGGGTTTTTTTTGTGTTTTGATATTTATGTACAGACAACAAAGGGTTGTCATACATGGCTAAAGTTGTTTGTGATGACCAAAAGAGGCAGGTAACCTTAGGGCTCGATTCGTGGGCCCCTCCTATTCTTAATTTATATTAACGATGTTGTTGATAATATTACGTGTGACATCAGGCTCCTCGCCAATGACACTAGAATTCTCGACATCATTTATGAACGTTAAGTCTCTGGGACTCGTACTTATACTGATCTCGGCCATCTCTCTATGTGGGGTCGGAGCTGGCTCATGAAATTCAGTGCCATTAAATCACTCTCAGTCCTGGTTGCATGTAAACGAGACAAAGAAACTCACCCTACCTTGGCTGGGAACCGCTTCACACCCGCAGATACCTTTTCAAATTATTGTTCTTCTCCAAAATGTTCGATAAGCTTACCCCCCCCCCCCCCCCGCTTACTTACCTTACCTATATGAATTAATCCCGAATTACGACTTGCCCCAGACTGGCTGCCTCCTCCCCAGCCCCCCACCCCCCTCAATAAAGACAAATCAAATGCATGACTGATCGTTACTTTTGATCGTTTTTACCGGCCACCGTGCCTCCAAAGCAGACCTATGCTTCGTATTTTGTCTACTCCACTGGGTAACACGGAACTTGGTCTGCTTTGCAGGCAACCGTCCGGCTTTCACCTTTGGAACGACTTGCCTGATGATGTCAAGCTTTCTCCAACAATTTTAAAGTAAAACTTGCAAAGGTACTGTATTTCCGCCATGAAATTCCAAATTATTTCGCGCTTGGGGACCGCTTTGCAAATATAATTCCCACCCAGCCTCGCCTAGGATGGTCTAAACTTAATTCCCACTTATATGAAGTTAACATTCTGCCCTCTGCCGCTTGTTCATGTAACTGCTTAAATGAAGATACACGTCATTTTTCCTGTTTTGTCCACTTTTCGAGCAGCCTAGACCTTCACTCCTAAGGTCTGTTGTAAATGTTCTTGCCCCTGCTGTACATCCTAATATATTAAAACTGTGTCGGTGATATACTTCCAAAAATTATGTTGTCTGGTAGTGTCAGCCTTTTAGATGTGTTAAATATTAAAATTTCTTAGGTGTTCATTTGTATATTACCCAGACCAGACGTTTTGTCGGCCAATAACTGATACTTATTGTTAAATCTCTTTGGTATTCCAACTTATAAACTGATTTGTGCTGTCCTGTGTGTCTTGTATATTTATTGTGTGTTGTCTGCAGAATCCCTCGATTAGCTATTCGTTACAGATATTGGGCAATCCAGTTCCTTTTGAAAATAAATGTATACGTTTGCATACATACATCTCTTGTTTACACTTTCAGAAGGAAGATTTCCCGTTAAGCTCGAGTGCTCTGGATGCTTTAATGGCGTATCTTGATATCAACAATGACGGAGAGATAGACTTACTGTAAGTGGCGTTTATAAAGTGACATTCATTAAGTATCATGAAAATACCGACACTGGCTTCACGCAGCAAATAGCACAACTTTAAGTTGCCAATATGAAATTTATTGTTC
Organism: Hermodice carunculata; assembly: GCA_964020975.1. NCBI lineage: Eukaryota > Metazoa > Annelida > Polychaeta > Eunicida > Amphinomidae > Hermodice > Hermodice carunculata. The sequence goes on along the minus strand of OZ026619.1, from coordinate 32,578,906 downwards.
TTTCTCTGTGAACACTCCCCAGGTTCTATTAGAATTCGTAGCAATGATATATTCAAAATGAAATACTGAAAAAAAAAATCATCTAACGCAGACGTGTAAGAAATTTGCACGCTGTAGTTTCAGCACAATCCACATCCCCTGGAGTTTTTGGCAACGGAGCGATATGTTTAAAACTCAGCTTATGTATATGTTTGGCCGCTTGATCAACTGCTGTAGGGTATTGTATGTAAAACCGTCAGTTTTGCTTGCAAATCCCAGGGAGGCAAGGTAGTTGTGCTGTTCAATAATTCACAAAACCCAGGGTTTTGTACCCAAACCGTGTTTTTGATCACAAAACCCATAGTTCCAGGGTGTATGGGAGTTGTGCTGCTCAATAATTCACAAAACCCAGGGTTTTGTACCAAAACCGTGGGTTTTGCTCACAAAATCCAGAGTTTTTAAACAAAACCTAGGTTATTTTTTTGTAAACCGTAAGTTTTGTAACAAAACCATGAGTTTTGCTTGCAGATCCGAGAGTTTTGTAAACTACTCAGGATAACAATACAAATGTCAAAATTGTTAAATGTTGTTCAATAATATGCATAAAATCCTGGCTATTATAACAAAACCCAGGGTTTTTTTTACACAAAACCCTGGGTGTCATTCGCAAAACCCAGGGATTTATACACAAAACTCTGGGTTTTGTAAAAGCAAAACAAAAAACAGGGTTTTGCTTTGTTATCCAATCCTTTCACAAAACTCACGGTTTTGTTTCAAAACCCTGAGTTCTGTCATGATAACCCTTGGTTTTGCAGTTGTTTTGTTCAATAATTTGCAAAACCCGCGGTTTTGTGCCGTCAGAAACTCATGGTTTTAATAATTTCCAAAACCCTAGGATTCGTGACGTCACAAAACCCACGGTTTTGTATTTTATCGCAAAATTTGTCATATGGATACACCAACCACTCAAAACACGGCTTACTTGCTGAACTTGAACTTTTGGACTTTTGGACTTTATTGACTACACCAATATTTACAATGGTAATCTGTCACACACATACATACATGCATACATACATACATACATACATACATACATACATACATACATACATACATACATACATACATACATACATACATACAAAACTAGAACTTGTAAAACAATGTCATACCAAGATGGCGGATTTCGGAAAATTTCCAATGATTCGCGACATAAACGTCGTGTATTTTATCACTGTTTGCACTTCATGAGCTATTATTTTAGGAACTACAAGAGAAAATATGTAAGATGTATACTGTATGTGTGTTTTTTAAGAAATTTGATAGATTAAGACTGATTTTTAGTTTCTGGGACCGTGCGACCGGGCTGGAGTTTTAGGGGCATAAGGCCTGTGATCTGGTGCGTAGTTAGAACCTGCCGTACGTTGTGCAGCTGCCTGCAGTGATGTGACCGTTAATTACAAAACGACTGCCACATCACATCGTGGTGATAATTATCTCACCAAGACAAAGTCTAAAATTTTTACATGGTATTTTCCACCCTCATTCCCACCCCACCGAGAATTATTGCATCTATTTCTGTGGCAGCTTTGGTAAAAGATACTTTTTAAGCTCTTCCCGGGGAGCTCTGCAACTGCAAGGGTGAAAATCCCCTCTGTGACAGCATGTCCCTGCGGCTGTGCCAGCCATTTCCCGCATGCAAACTACCATTTCCTGGTGCTGAGTTGTAATTTACACGTTTTTTGTTTACGGGCAGTGCAAATCACGCAAGATTGCCTGGCACCTTTTCAAGGACTGTCGAATGCTCTCGGCTTCGTTCAGTGTACCTGCACGGCCACCAGTTGATGCATAAACACACACAACTAAGAGCAAAATGTATACATCTTACATATTTTCTCATGTAGTACCTAAAATATGAGCTCATGAAGTGCAAACAGTGATAAAATACACGACGTTTATGTCGCGACCGAATATTTTCTGACGTCAATTTTTTTCTTTGAACAATAATAGAACCGACAACTTCAGCATTGAAAATTTTCAAATCCGAAATTACTACTACCCAATTAAAATAAAAGGAATCCCAGGGTAGACGCGATTCGGTCACCTCTATGTCCGACACGCGATGCGTGTGGCCTAGCTAGCTACAGTGTAGTTTGGCGCTATTTTTAAGTTGAGTAGCCTAGCAAGGCCTACCAAGTTACAGCTGTCATGACTGGTTGGTTACAAAACAGTAGATACTGCACTTTGTCAAAACCCTGGGATTTGTGACGTCACAAAACGAGAGTTTTACAATCTCACAAAACACACGGTTTTGTTCAGTTATTTCAAAGTGTTACATTACCTAAGGTTTTCTGGCAAAACCGAGGTTTTTGTGATCAAAACTCAGAGTTTTGTCCTTAAACTATGGCTTTAGAGCTGAAAACCCAAGATTTTGCTACAAATCCAGGGTTTTGTACCTCAACCCAGAGTTTTGTAGGAAAACCCAGGGTTCGGTCCAAAATCATATTAAAAATTCAATAACTAAGCAAAACCCAATGTTTTGTAACCAAACCCTGGGTTTTGCTAACGAAACCCAGGGTTTTGTGATAAAACCTATGGTTTTGTTGGCAAAACTCAGGCCTTTGTGAATTATTGAACAGTGCAACTTCCATAGCCATGCATGGTTTGTAGAGCCTGACCGAACCCGAACAACCGAACCCGAGCTTACCGGGTTTCAGGATCGAAGCCCGGCTCGGGTTCGGCTTTTACAGCTGCTTAACGTTCGGGTTCGGTCATCACTGTCAATGTTGGCAATAAAGTTAGATAAAAAGACACTAAGGTTACGTTTTGTACTTGTATACACTTTAAAAAAAATAGAACAAACGATACTTTGCAATTAAGTGTGTCACATGGGTTACATTAATCGCCTTATTTACATTAACAATAATAATGCCCCAGCGCAAAACGGTAACAGCTATGAACCCCTGTCGAACGTTTTCATGTTTGAATTCATGCATATACCGAACCCGAACGGTGCCCAGTTCGGGATAGGTAATGTATATAGAGTACCGAGTACCGAGTACCCGGTTCGGTTTCAAAATGCATGCTCGGTCAGGCTCTAATGGTTTGAATGCACTTGCACCAGTAAAACCTAGAGATGACCCCTTGTGGTGGAGGCTGTAAACAGCTATTTTGGAACTTGGGTATTGATGCAGTGTATTCGATGAAACAGTGTCACAGATGTCAGGCTCTCAACTTTTTTCAGTTTCAAATTAGGAGACTGATATTGTTAATTTTTTGCGAATGGCATGTATTGAATACCGTTAGAGATCAACTATATGATCAATAAGAGGCTTAAATGGCTTTCAACTTGCCCCAACCAAGCCTTCTTATATCAACGCTTCATCCATGTAATCTGTGCGCTGAATCTTTTGTGTTTGTTACGGCCTCGTCTTGGAATGCGGCCGGTAACAGAAATAGTACACATCTGTTTTTATTCTGAGTTATCTTAAACTAGTTACGAGTTACTCCTCTTAAGCCGTACTGAAAAAAAAATGCGCAAAAGTACATCATGATCAATTGTAGCCAGCATGATCGAAGGCTGTCTGACATACTAAACCTCACCCTTATGTATGAAATGTTATGCAGGGAATTTATCGAGGGTGAACGCAGACTTAAAAGGAAGACTTTGGAACAAAACAAAGGAGTCATGGATAACTCAACCAACATGGACATGCTCATGAGTGCGCTAGGAGTGCCTTTGGATCCACAGAATATAGGGGGACGCTTTTCAAAGACATTTCGTCAAAATCAATCAATACTTCCCCCAATAGATGACAAGCTGATGCACACATTGTCGCCTGTCGGGCAAACCTTACTGTCTTCTTCACCATCTGGTCGCGTTTCACCCATGAAACATTCCAAACTGTTACATGATTTGTCTCCTAGAGGTGATAAAGTGCTTCCACCGTTGGAACGTCAGGTACCAATAGAGACACGATCGCAGATGATTTCAGAGACTCCACGACTTCCGCCTATTGACACATCTGCTATAATGGTCTCTCAATCAAATGGTACAGACGCTGTAGATTTAGGTGTACCACAAAGGGATGATTCTCATTTCAACTCAGAATCCTTGGGATCTTTACCAGACCATCGATCACGACAATCAGGGAGACCAAAACGGTCGTTGTCCGTACCGGACCATTTAGGGCAGCAGGACATGGAGCATATACGTGCCCTGGCCGGTCAACAGGGCAGTATACTAATGTCTCCTACAGCAGAAGACAATATCGAGGACACTTGAATATATGTATGTATATATATGTATATATTATGGTTTCTGTTGGGAAGGACTTAACTGCAGAGTGCACTCACATGTAGTTGCACACAAGGAAAGTGAAGTTACGAAAGCAGACTAGTCTACAATATCTACCAGAAACAAAACAAGCATGGTCATAAGTTTTGAGAATTTATTATTTCGAAAAGGTAAACCTTATCATTAGAAATTCTTGGTTAAAGTCGGCTAAATGGGAACAAATCACAAGAAAGTGTTTTCCTCTATGTAACAAAACTGTTTAAGAATCACAAAGAGTTTCGCGTATCATGACCTGTAAAAAATATTCCTTTTAAAAACCATGTCGGGTGGATTTTTCCAATAGTCGCTCCTTACCCACCACGACAAAAAATTCTCACTCATACTGCTCTAGGTGTTTTGGTACGTACCTCTTGGAGCATTGCACAAATTAAAACGAATGTATCGAAAAAAAAAAGTTAAATAATCCCAGAATAGAGTCACAAACTGTTTTGCGGGGGCAACCCGTGCCGCATGCTCTGGTCGTGCAGTTCTGAACCCACCAACACACACACACTCACACACACACACACACACACACACACACACAAGCGCAATACGTTCTTTTCTCTGCGCTCCGTATTTAATCCAGACTTCTACAGCCAAATACATTTACAAACGGGTCGTCATTATGAAACCATCAAGCATGTTTCGCAGCCTTAAATTTTCACATGTATGTGTTACCATCTTCTTCCTTTGTGTAGTTTGCAATGACGTTAGTCTTTGATAAGATGGCCCATAGAATTTCGAGCAACTGAATTTTTCTCGGTCGTCTGACTTAGATCTTGAAACAGGTAGGCTCATATCGTCCACTTATTTCATTTTAAAGATTTTTTTTAAATCTTTCCCGATCAATATTATAATTTTCGATAACGCTTCGTGAGCGCCTGAAGAACTCAAGACGCTGTGGTAACAGGACCAAGGTGCGTGCGGGTATGTCCTTTTTAACAATGGACGTTCATCCATGTTTTCTCAGTTACCTCTTTCAGTGCTTCTCCATAAACTATGCAGGAAGCAACAAGATATTCATTGCTTCACGACCAAGCCGGTGGACTTTGACATTCATATTTTATATGTTTGGAAATATATATAAAAAAAATGTTTGATGTACTGAGAATATAAAGTGCTTAACATTGACGTGTTTTCTTTTCTCAATGATACCCAAATACCTTACAATGCAGAAATATCATTCGTAGCAATAGTCAGAAAGCATTGTGAAATGTGCAGGGTAACCAGCGAGACTGTCTTCATACAGCTACACAAGTGATGTATTTTTATATGAGTGCATAGCGACACAAAGTGGTGTAACTGTTTATCAAAAATAGTCTCATCTGATCCCAGTAAATGGACTCAAATATCAAGATATCAATTTTGAATTACTGTCCAAACCTGAAAATAAAATTTTGTTGCATTCCCATTAAATGTTCAGGAGGAGCGGGAATCGTCTGACGATGTCCCTTCAAAGGCCGTGCCGCGATGGATTACCCCAGTGTTCCTGAACACCAAAGACAGGGGTGAAAAAAATGGCACTTTAATCAGCAATACCTACGTACACAATAATATTTTATGTAAACCCAGGGATGACATAATAAAAGTACATATAAAGACATCGAAGTAAGCATAAGCGTGAAAAGAAGAGAAAACACACAAAATAGCGATACAAAACTCAGGTTGGAAAGAGAATGAAACTCATTGAGAAAATAATTACAAAATAATGACAAGTCTAACAAGCTAACTACGCAAAATGTACAGATATGAGTAAATTCAATAATGCACTATCCCTAATATCGGGATGACGAGGAAGCGGGCGGAAGACCAAACCCGCCACCCGTCCACTGACCACGAGGGGCCGAAGGCCCTCCCGTCGAAGGCCGCCTCCCCCCCCGCCCCTTCTCTCCCAAACAAGGCAACACAACTTTCGTTGCCAGGCTTCAGGTCACGGGGTCCCGAGGGCCGCCCCGGTGACGTCACGCTTTGAAACCAGATTGTCGCTGTCGCTGTCTGACAGATCGCTGAATAATGTTTTCGATACTTCGAAGGCTCTTTTATTCATGTGATTGGCAAATAATTGATTGACAACCTCACCAAATGTTAAGGGACGATGTTGCTAGCTTTGTACAAATATCAGCTCAACTTGAGCAAATGGCATTGTTTCAGAGGCAAATGATCCACATCAAAGGCCTTTGAAGTTTGTTTTCTCAGGAAGGATAATAGGACGAGAACCCCACCTAAGAATGGCTATTCCAAGAAAATGGCTGGGCGAAATTTAATCCGGTTAACGGCTCTTGATTCAGTAATGTCTCAACTGCAAAAGCAATCAAGCGATTTTCAAAATTTTGCTTCGTTCTTTTTCCATGAAATAAAGAAAAGGAACATTCCGAAAATCAAAGGGGAAATTGAGACGTCAAACTTTGAGGATGGATAACAGAAAAACTACACTAAACATAAAAAATCGCAGGATCAGTTTTTGTTGCCAATATATCAGCATAAAGATGGAAGTGTAATTATGATTTTATCACAAATAATTAGTGATTTATTTCGACATTTATGGGGTCGATGCTTTGCGGTCCACTTTCAATTGTTTATTCAACAATTAACATCACAGACACCCAAATACGAGACATATAATTTTTGGACTATGACGATAACTCACATATATGACTTGTTATGCTAATGGAAATACATTTTGAGCTAGGAATGATCAAAGTGGGATTTATTTTTGGTGTCTTACCTGTCCTTATTTCGCGTCTCTACAATAGAGCTTTCCAGCATAATTGTGTCACAGGACAAATTTTACCATGTAAATACAATAAACATCATATAGGTTTAATGCCCTTTCATGCCAGCAGAAATATATATTATTACTAAAGCAATTACTGCTCCAGATCATCTGTAAACCCACAACTAGTTGCAGTGTTTGTAGTATATCGTTTTTGTGTGCCCATTTCATAAATGTATTAAGTTGCTTACTTTTGTAATTTGGGGAAAAGTCATTTTTGTCCGTCCAAGGAATATGCTTGTGTCTGTAGACAGACCCTTCTCGTCGCACAACAGAGATCTGATTTGACCCCCGGCCTACAAGTCGCCTTCGGTACAGTTGAAATCCATACATAATAATAGCCGAGCGAATAGGACTGTCCACGCAGGCTAGGAATATGTTGGGGACGAGTTATTTTTTCCCTGCAAGGAATATGCCCATGCTTCTAAGCTATACATGGTTATATTAGGAGGCTGATAAGATTAACAAAAGACTCGTTCATCCAGGATTTAAAAACTTGTTTAACTTATGGACCGATTATTGATTTGTCCGCTTGTACACTCTATTTGAAATAATGTAAAACCTCGTACATATAGATGGCTACATTCAATCAGCAGCATACTTTTGGTCCAAAAAAAATCATAAAGGAATTCATTATTTTCATTCATTAAAACTTCCTCGCCAGTTTGAATTAAATGTTATTGTTACTCATGCAACAATGATTTTCGTATGTGTACATTTAAATGATGTTCATGTTTGACGTTTACGTTGCCACAATAAGCATGGTATTTACAGAAAACTTTGGTCTTAATAACATGAATGCGCTTTTCTTGCAACGTCGAGAAGTTGATTTGAATTTAACAAGAGGGCTGTGTGAACAGCACGTGCTCAGCTGACTAAGCTTGTTCAAAAAATCAAAGTTGCAACTGAATAGACCTGTGTTGAGCTTTACCCGAGTGCATATGACATTCATAAGTATTGCTAGAATTTGCCTGAAGAAACTTCATTAAAATATAAATAATACTGAAGCATGAGAAATTGAAGAATATTTTAAGAGAACTTTAAAAAGAACATTGCTACATGGTGGAAAAAATACATGATATTGATCATTAGAATGCCCTTTGATTTACATAGTAATCAATTGGAAAGGTGCGTTTACTGATAATAAAACAAATTGAAAAAAAAATCTTTAAAAATCAGGAATCCACAGCAGAGCCATGTAGTGGCCAACTTTGTTTGACCCTTTTACAAGGAATACATCCACCAAGTTTGAGCTTAATATGAGTGACGATTATGGAGAACTCAAAAATAGAAAAACCACACCAAGAAAAAAATGAAATTTAGGGAAGCTTGTAGCGCCACCTGGTGAACAAATTAAGAACTCGGAGTCCCTAGGAGGTCTCCTGTGTGATATCAAAGCGGTATGCGCTTTCTTCGGAGAATTTTTAAGATTTGCCCCCCCCCCCCCAACAAAACAAAAAAAAAAAAAAAAGAAAAGAAAACAAAAACAAACAAAAAACACAAAAAAACAAAAAATCCAAAAATCACTGAAGCTTTACCATTTGGTCAAAGTTGGTAGAGACCCACCCAAGATACAAATCCATCAAGTTTGAAGGGAATCCGGCAACCGTTTAAGAGAAGAAGTAAAAAATGTGAATTGTGGACGGACGGACGACTGAACCTCCTGAAAGCTCAGCTGACTGACAAGTCAGCTGAGCTAAAATTGATGACAGAGATATTGAAATGATGAGTTAATTTATTTTCTTGCGATTTATAGTGAATAGAAATTCAAAGTGGAATGTTCATATACACAAAATCGAAAATAAGCTTGCCAGAATAATTTGAATTCTTAAACGTCTGTACAGAATCTAACCAGTTGGTACATTACTACTTAAACATAATTTGTTGTTTTTGTCTCAAATAAATTATTCCATTCTTGCATGGTGATTCTTTTGCTACCCTATGATCACATTGCGAAAGAGTGCTGTTCACTGGTATACTTAGCAACATTAAGAGCACACACTGAACCACTGTTTAAAAAATTTTAAAATATTATTTAAAAGGTTTCCGATTTATTGTATCCAAAAGCCCTGACGTTTTATTTCAGATATACTAAAAATGATTTACCTGGATGTTTCACAAGTATGTTCTCGACCTTACCTGTGGCTCACTTATACTCTACAAGGTACAGAAATTTCCCTAGGTATGCCACACCACTGCACGCCTCTGAACAAAAATGTGTTCGCCACTATATCCCTGCGTTACTGAATGATGTTCCAGCAAATATTACCAATAAAATGTATTCTCATTCTTACTCCGACTTTTCTAATTATGTAAAGCCAACTATCCCCAGCCGATATTCTGAGACCTGGACTCTTGCTAACTGTTATATCTGTAACAATGAAAAAACTTTCTACTATCAACAGTATTGTTTTGGTCATTTACTATTTAGAATGATAATGTGTCATGCCTTCAATTCCTACACAGTGTAATGGAAAACTAGGTTTACCACATAGTACATACTCAATATTAAAATATTACTCAAAATTGAACGTTTTTTCTCAAATGTCACAAACTGACACATTGCGTTGAAACATTGACTCAGAGTTGGCAGTGAAATAGAGCTCAATTGTTTGGAGACTTTCAAAGTGAGGAGTAAGTGTCATCATGGGGTTTGTTTTACATTTCTGGTGCATATGTCCATTGTTGCAGTACTTGTTAGGATTTCTATTGGTTTGTACTGGTGGACTGGCTGCAACTGTTTATTTTACAATCACTTGGACTGAATATAATGCCCCAGGTTGTTTCTACTTCAGTTATACACTGGCAGATAGTTTAACTAAGATAAGCTACTAAGCTAGAAAGGGGTAAGTCAAATTGTTCTTTTCTGAACCTGTACCATGCAAATTTGTTAATTATGTTTTGTTTGACGGGTATTCTTCTTTCAAAATGAAGTTCTGCATTTATAAATAAAACTTCACACATTTAGCTAATTCACCATGATAAATCATTTGCCACGTTCATATTTATTCATTATTATGTGGGTTGTCTTTGCTGAATGTTTAGCTTAGACAATGAGCCGCTACCCAGAGAGACATGTACGGGTCCAGGCTCCGAAACATGTTCTGAGTAGTTACCCGTTGAAGACTCCTTAATTTATTTGGGCTAATACAGCCTATGTCAAAATTCTACAGAAGAACGTGGGAAATATGGACAGTAGTACTTCCATATGTATATAGGCGTCGAATAAAACTGATCTGAGTCTGAGTCTATCCCGAGATGTGTCTGCCTCCGCGATGCCCTCTCCGGTCAGGTGGAGGTGAGAAAGTCTGTGTTGGGCAGGCTCTGGGGGGAAGGAGTCCAATAAATTCACTAACCCATACATATGAAAGGTACCGCTGTGCTCACAATACATAATAATACTGCACGCACCACGCCTTTGCAGCACTTGGCACAAAACATTTACTTTTTGGTGACTTGTGTACTTATACCTGTCATTGTAAGATATAACTGAACAGTTTAAGTGGTGGAAGCTGGCTGATCTTTGCTACCTTCACGCCCACTTTCTAAAGTTTCAACCGTTTTATTTAATTATACCACCGTTTTGTGTTGTATTATCGTTCATAAGAGACTAAATATAGCCAGGGACGTGCTATCTAAATAGCACGTCCCTGATATAGCCTACCTGGTTCGTTCCTTTGGTACACGAACTCTCATTGTAAAATGTATATTTTGGCCATTTAAACGTAGAAACAAGGTATAATTATATCGTAAAGAGTCAAAGACATTACTTACGGACGACAAAGCGCTGGTCCAGCTTTTACAAAGCGTTCGGCCCATAAGGCGATGAAACCTCATCCTGTGTATCTGTATGACTTTCAGTCAATCCTACTTTAAATGAAAGGGATTTTACGTTCGGAAGAAAGCTCACAAGTGATGCGACTCAACCACGGATTTGTCTGATAATTTATGAAAGTTTACGTGAAATGTTTAGCGACTTCAGACTTCGTTCCAAAATAATTCTATGCGCATGAATGTCTCAGTCGTCAAGAATTAACGACATTGTCTATGATACCATTTTAAACAGTGGTCCATACCCATTTTCAATATATATATATATATATATATAAATATATATATATATATATATATATATATATATATATATATATATTTATATATATATATAATATACATATGTATATATATATATATATATATATATATATATATATATATATATATATATATATATATATATATATATATATATATATATGCTCAAAATAAAAATAAAGAGCGCGTACATTTGAGGCCAACATGTCCAATTTTACACCAAACATTTTACTACTTGAAGTCAAATGTGATGATCATTACTAGAAATAGAACAAAGACAAGCTTGAGCAAAAAATTATTGAAGAATTGAAATTGAAAAGATGACACAATACAAGCATAATGCTATTTTCTGAACAATCTGAGACGCGCTTTTTGTTTGCAATGGGTCCCAAACTTGTTTCAATCTCAATTTACACAAACTAATGATGTTCATAGGTTTTTCTTCGTTAACATCATAACCTAGTGCAGGACAAATTGTTAATTGCCTGGGAATATTTAAAGGGTTTACATTTTGGAAACATTATAGTCTGTAGTTAATGAACAATGTTTCAAAGGTTGAGAGGACCGGTTTAAAACCACCAGTTGCCTTTTATGGGTGACTGCCTGTCTCAAGTCAGGAGTGACATTTATTCACATTGAAATGGAAGATGAATGTTGATGCTTTGGTTACTCAGGACTCTTTTTGCTGTCATTGTTGGGTTTGAAATTTGTGAATATGGATCATGTTTTTCTAAACTATTAAGTAGACATGGCATTATTCACTTTGGAGTTTTCGATGCTATCAAAAGACATCCTTCCTTCTGGAATTAGATATTTCCTAATTTTTGGTGTAATTTTTAGACTACGTTGTAATATAGAATAATGGCATATGAACAGTATCTCACTGCTGACAAAGTATGTCACTGGCAATGAAGTGTAAGTGACTTTCTACTGTAAGGAGCTTAATCATATGGTATCATGGCAGTTCGTTCTTATGGACAGGTTGTATTTAATCATTCATCGTGCACAAGAGTACCTTCATTACACATACAAGCGGCCATTTTTAGCCGTTATGCTGGCATCACGGACATAATTTTTAATTTTAAAAATATTACAGACGACAGCTGTGTGTTCCTTGCTGTCCTTCATAACAAAAGTTTTAGCCTCCTGAAAGTCAATGTTTGATGCTGAAAGTTGCGATTACGGACGACTGCAAATTGTATCAGCAAAATGCACATTTACTCACTATTAAAAAATTACTCAAAATTGACAGTATTTTCTCAAGTGTCACAAACCTGACACATTAAGTTGACACATTGACTCAGGGTTGGCAGTTAAATAGAGCTTAATTGTTTGAGGAGTAGGTGTCATCATGGAGTTTGTTTTACATCTCTGGTACAGGATGTACATTGTTGCAGTCCTTGTTAGGATTTTCCTTGGTTTGTACAGGTGGTCTAGCTGCAACTGTTTATTTCACAATCACTGGGACTGAATATAATGCCCCAGCTTGTTTCCACTTCAGTTAAACATTGGCGGATGGTTTAACTAGGAAAAGCTGTCCAGCTAGAAAGGGTACATTTTGGTTCAGGGGTAAGTCAAATTTTTCTTATCTGAACCTGTACAATGAAAATTTGGTAATTATGGTTTGTTTGACAGGTATTCTTCTTTGATATGAAGCTCTGCATTTACAAGCAAAACTTCACATATTTAGCTAATGCATCAATTGCCACGTTCATATTTATTCATTATTATGTGGGTTGTCTTTGCTGAATATTTAACTTAGGCAAGGAGCCGCTACTCAGAAAGACGTGTACGGGTAAAAGGCTCCGAAACATGTTGAGTAGTTACCCGCTGAAGACCCTTTAATTTATTTGGGCTGATACAGCCTATGTCAAAATTTTACAGAGGAACGTGTGCAATATAGACAATAGTAATTCCATATATATACAGGTTAGACAGGGACAGGTTAGCTTATGGAGAGTAAAGAGTTCGAGCTGCGGAATAGAATATTGACTACTAGGAAGTGGTTCTGGGCAAAAAGACACAAATACAAATATAATGAGAAAAACATAATAGCAGACAACATTTGACAAACCAGACTATTTTAATCGGCTCAAAGGGAAAAGGATTTATAAAATCAACCACAGAAGAAAGCAACTTCATTATAACAAATAACCCTTGGCTTTTAATTCTAATACTCCTTCAAACAAAATGAACACTTTTCAAGTATTTCTGGTTATGAATTCTACTTCGCATGTTAATGTAATGTGGAAGGTCTGTAATTTTTACTATTTTCCTTGATGACGGCGTATGCGCAAAGATAAGCCTGCTTTTTTCATTGATGCCTGAAAGCAGTAAAAAGTCTATGGTACTTTCACCTGACGAAAATGTACGCCCAACCTACAGGACTTGAGGAAATATATGCACGATAATGATTTTGTATCTGGATAAGGAAACTTTTTTATCATATGCTACTTTGGCTCATAAATTCTACGGACCAACAAATTATTTAGTACATAGAGGTTTAATTTCTGCCATTCCACAAAGGTGGAAAGCAACACTGAAAAACACATGTAGAGAAGAATAGAGTTTGGGAGACGGTAAAGAAAATTGAGAAATTGTGAGAGATTGGTAAAGTATAGAGCCATGTGAACCTTTACCTTTTAGAGAATAGTGTACTAAATCCGTTACCTTGGATAGAAAAATGGAATCGTGATCTGAACTGTGAAATTGATGAAACAGGGTAGTACACCTATTTTGGAATAATGTTTTCAGCAACGATATGTTATAAAGTGAAGAGTTTTCTGTTTACCTTTTTACATGGGGTTGCATTTTCAAATGAGAATTTTTTAATGGAAATTTATAGAAACAAAGCTATGGAACTTTTGTACGACTGAAATAACACTAAACAACTTTTTTGGGGGGGGGGTGTGAACTTATTTCTTAGATTTGGGAGCATGTTTTGGCATGTTTTACCGTAAATGGTGTCAAAATTCATGTGTTCAAAATTAAACGGGTTCTGCTTGGTGATAAAAGTTCGAACCAATTTACGATTGAACAAATTTATATACACATCTAAATATAGGAGCAGTGTACCGCCATGTTGACAGAGGAGATTGGCCAGGTGATTATACGTTTAGATAGTGACAGTAATACTTGACAGCAGTTCATCTAAAGATGGGAGTAGCCGTGAGGACTGAATGACCAGTTTTCATATGGGGTAAGTTAAGAGGTGTCCCCTTGTCAGTATTTCAAGTTACAGTATTCTGGGTTAAATCCAACTGGTCCACTCATTATTGCCTCTTCCTGGCCCACATGTACATG